>OX578139.1:96145887-96745887 GCA_951213105.1 Amaurobius ferox | reverse complement strand
ATTTTTATCTCCTTATATTCTGTCCTCTACCCTACAACTATTAAAAAAAATCTGATGTGGACAATACATGACTTTCCTTATATAATGCAATGAATTTATTATTTTTACAATAAAAAATAAGTTTTTTTTATAGTAACTATTTATATTCTTTCCAAGAAATTGAATTTTCGTCAATTAGTCGTCATTTTCACTGATTTAGTGATCCATTTGGCGAGATTTCCTTTAATTTGGCAACATTTAAAAAGTCACAAAGTTGGCGACATTCCGCCAAATTCGGCGCCAAAATCTCGCCAAGCATTATGGATGGAGAAATAAGTTATTCTTATAGCAGATAAACAACTATTGGCGTTTAAATACAAAAGTATTACTCAAAGTATCTTTTTTCATGAATGGAACGAGCTAGATCCACGAGAAGGATGTCACCCAATTTATTGCATGATATTACATATGAAAAGTGAACATGTTTCTCAACAGTTAATATACTTTTTTTAATTTATGGGATTTTTTGATAAATTTATTTTAAAAATGTGCGATATCTCGAGAACGGTTCATGCTAGCGTTTTAAAGTTTATGTTAATCGTTTTCTAAGGAAAAATTACATTAGAAATGTCTATTTGAGTAAATTTATTAAAGGTTTTGATTTTTTGATAATTTTTTCAAAATTTCCCTCGACAATTTAGGTGGGTTCTGAACATTCGATTACGTTTGAAAACAATAGGCTTCCAGTATTCACGGATTGTGATTTTTGTACCAAATTTCGTTCGAATCGGTCCATTTGTTCGTCAGTTATCGTCTCCACAGGCTCATTGACACACACACACACATACTTTTACACACACATACACAGACATCGCCTCAAAAATGTTCGATTCGTGATCAGGGATGCTTGAAACGTGCTCTCCGATCGGAAACTCGAATTCGGATTTTCGACTCCGTCACAATGCTTTCCTTATACATTATGTATATGAGGAAAGTAATACTGGTTAATTATACTCATAATTAGGGAACTCTTAATTTAAAAATAATCAAAAATACATATATTAAATACTCCGCTTTTGAAGTGTGTCAACTAGTAGTAGCAGCTACTTTACTAACACTAGCGACACCTAGATATAATTCTCAAAGCATTATGGCATTTTCAAACGTTTCATCCATAGGAGTTTTACTTCAGTCTGTCTAGCTCCATGTGTCAAACTTTCCAAACCATTTTCTTGAAATACTATTGTATGTGCTCTCTTAATGCTGTCTTCGAAAGTCGGTTATACAATAAATTTCCACGAATTTTACGTCATTAACATGTGACGATCCGTCACACGAACCTAAAACTTACGCAACTGGAAAACGAGAGTGTATTATCTCGAACTAACGTAATTCTTAAGTGAGACTTTCTCAAATGATATCTGATCTCGACCTTGCGGGGCTAGAGGTCGAGATTTACCAGCTGCGTGGAACGTATGAATCACAGTGTTGTGTCTTTCACGAGCAATGTTTTCGAAGTGCTTAGTTGGAAGCTTTATGCAAATTCAAGTGCAAGCTAGATGTGCTTGTTCGTTTGTATTGGCCACTTACCCTTTATAAATCATTTATGCTTTTGAGGGTATTGGTTGCTGTTCGGCAAATTTGGTTGATTGTGTGAATTTTCTTTAGGGCTTGCTTTTATTTCGTCATTTAATTCCCGGGTTGTTGCAAGTAATATTGAATGTGAATGTTTCTTGTTAAAGTATATGTTACGAATATAAATGGACATATTCTGTAAACTGAAATTTTTGTTTCTACCTAGAGTGAGTTACCGATCCCTAAAGCACATATTGAGAAGATATTTCACCTTCTAAACATATGGTTAGATTCAAAACTTTCAAAGTTCTTGTTCAAAACGTATTCTTCAATATTCTGTCTTGAAAAATATTTATTCGTAAGAGAGATACGGCATTTACTTTATAACTCTTATACAGAATAATTCGGTTATAAATAGCACAAAAAAGGCTTGGTGCGGGAACCGGAAAATCATTGATTAATTTCTTAAACTAGAAACTGGTTATCCCATTAATTCAGTAAAAACATCTGAGACGCAGCTATGTAATGAGGTAGGTCCTTTTACTCGTTGGCACATTTATCAATTAAATTTTCTTGTTAGCGGTAGGGTTAAGAACATTAATAATGCAAGAAGTCACAGAACGGATTACAATTACGCTATTTATTACTGATATGTATGTTCTCTGATATCTTTAGACGCAGAATAAGTTAAAGAGATTACTTCTTTTTACTTTTCTTACAGTATATCGGGAAAAAGGAAAAGTATATATACACTATAAAAGGAAAAAAATATTGTGATTGGCTACAACATTCGACTCTCGTATGTGGATGGATATATTTATGTATTTTTAGAATCCCTGAAGAGATATTAACCATTTTGTTCTATGTGATGATAATTTCATTAACAACTTGACGAAAAATTTGAAAAATATTGTCGATGACTTTTGAAAAATGTCACCGAATCGACGAAAATTCCATATCTCAGAAAATGTATTAATAATTTTTGTCGTTTTGTAGGAATCATTAAATTAAAATTTATTCTTGATTAAAAATTCAGTGATTTTCATAGTTGGTGGGACAGATACGATTTGCAACGATGTCTAACGCAACGTGTCACTAATTAATTGCTTTCTTTAGGGGTGGGGTAATAATTATATTTCGTTAAGGGGTAATGTAATAATTAAAATATTAATAAGTAATACACTTTGTGCGAAGTGGATAAGAAAAACTTGAGCAACATCTATAAGTACAAGTAAAATGATAATGTAGAATACAGCCGTTTCGAGGATACGTTGGACCCCCTTCGTCAATGCGAGAGAACCAACAAACCCGAAGTCCAGAAGAGGAAGTTCCTATTTTGGATCCAGCGTATACTCCAAACAGCTGTATGCTGCATTATCATTTTATTTGTGTTTATGCACGTTGGTCAAGTTTTCCTTAATCAAAATATTGGTCAGTAGAGATGCAGAGTTCTATGTGTCCGGGGATATTTGGTGCATAAGTGCTGCAGGCGTGCAGATGGAACGAAAACTTTTGTATAGTTTTTTTAACCCTGCTATTTTATATGTAGTACTCTAAGAAACACTAATGAGAGCTTTGTCTAGATGTAATAATTACTTAAATTGGGCCATGACAAATTATATTATCTTGCATGAAAAATATAAAATATATAACTCGCAAATATAATATCTAATATAATCGTAATATAATATTGCAAAATATAATAGCAAACATAACATTGTAAATATATTACTATCTAATATAATATCTAATAATCTATATATATAAAGAAGAAAAGTATGTATGTATGTATGTATGTATGTATGATCCAACATCACGGAAGTACGGCTGAACCGAATTTGGTGAAATTTGGTGGGTAGTCTTGAAATAGATTCACTTAAAATTTTATCTATGATTCGAGTTTCTACAACCAGGCGTTCTCGAGATATTAGTGAAAAACAAAACTTTCGTTTGTCTCATCATCACGGGAGAACAGCTGCACCGAATTTAATGAAATTCTGTGGGTAGCTTTGAAATATTAGTCCATAAATTTAGAATATTAATGGAAAACGAAATTTTTTCTTAGGAGTTCTACTCTCTAACTCAATGATTCCCAACGAAGAAGGCTAGAAATCGTTGATTTAAAACGTGAAATTCAATTAAATATCAGAGTTTTGTGGGAGTCACTTTTAAAAATCGCAAGTTTGAAATAAGAATTTAAATGGAAATTTTATCACCATGGTTTATTTTTCAGAGGCTTGCTCAACAACGAAAAGTATTAAGAAATCAAAATGGTTATTTAATTATCAGCATTTTGTGAGGATTAATGGTTATTTAATTATCAGCATTGTATATCATGACAAGTCATTTGCTTCTGCAGTGGACACTGACGATGCCGTTAATTACCGGCTCGAATTTCTGAATTACCTTGAGCCATCTGGAATGTCTTCTTATATCTTGAAGTTAAAGGAAGGATAACTAATAATGTTTCTGCGGAATCTGGACCAACCAAAACTATGCAATGCAACACGGCTCTGTGTCAAAAAATATTTTACCAAATGTCATCGAAGCCACGGTATTAACGGGAAAGGCAAAAAGAGAGGACGTATTCTATCTCGCATACAGCTGATACCAACCGACCTACCACTCAGCTTCAAACGAGTCCAGTTAGTTCCCAGTTAGACTGGCATTTGCATGGTCATCAACAAAGCTCAAGGACAAAACCTTATGTTTGCTGGCGTGAATTTAGAAAGTTCTTGCTTCTCTCATGGTCAATTGTATATGGCATACTCAAGAGTGGGAACTTCACAAAATTTGTATGTTTTTGCTCCTAGAGGAAAATAAAAACAAGAAAGATCAATCATGCTTAAAGCATTGATTATGAAACACTTTCCAACTTCAATGCAATTTTATTTAAACAAGTCTAAAATGCAATACATTCCTCGGTAATATTTTGAAACTTATCAAAATACTGCATTAATTTATTATATTTGAAAACTTAAACCTTCATCGAAAAAAATTAACTTCATTCAAATGACGGCATGGAAATATAAATTGCCTGGTTTAAACATCTCTAAAATGTTATACATTCCTCGGTAATTGTTTTAGAATTATCATAATACTACGATAATTTATTATATTTGAAAACTTCATCGAAAACAATTGAAATTAATTCAAATGCCGTCATAGAAAAAATAACACGCCTGGATCTCTCTATAAAAACAGGATTTCATTCATAACTTTGTCCCATTCATTTCATTCATCACAAAACTATAATAATTTATTTTATTTAAACATTTTGTTTAAGATCATGGAGCTACAAAAAATTAAACTCTATGCTTGAAACTTCATCGAAAAAAATCGTCCTTCTCTTTATGAAATCAATTAATATTTCATTCATATCAGCCATGCAGACTCCATGGACTAAATTATTTTGTGTTAAAAAAATACAGGAATTCTAATACAACTCATTCTATATATTTTGCTGTTTACATTTTACATAGGTGAAAAATAAGCTTAGTTGTAGAAATGATCAAATTTAGATGAGCATTTAAACTCAAATATATTGTCATTGCGTTGTTTCAGTATGTAGATGCACAGAATTTAAGCAAAAATAAAGTAGTTTTGGGACGGATACAACACTCAATATGAATTAAAAAGAACTTAAAAAAATCACGATTTTGAAACAAGATGGATGCCATATATCATTTTGGAGTGGGTCATGTGATCGTTTCATATCATGGTCACGTGATCGCTTCATATAAGAGGTGTAATTATTATTTTAATTTTTATTTAAAAAACTACTGAATATATTTCGCTGAATTTTTTTTTATATATTTTATGAAACAATTTGAATATTAGCTAAAATTTTCGAAGCAATTTGTGAATTTTAATTCCACTTAAAATATGTTTGAAAAATTAGGTCCCATAGGGCTCAATGTATTTCATTTTTTCGACCCGGGTTCAATCCAAAACTAATTGGGTGATATTATTCATTTATTTTGCCATAGGTTCTACAGACCGTCTGAACAACATACTAAAATTTCATTTTGATTAAGTCATTTTTACGGCAGTTATCGTGCTAACGGACAGCCAGCCAGACAGACAGACAGACAGAATGAACAAAGTCATAAACACTTTTCAACTTTGTTGTAAAGTGTTAAAAACACGAATGTCCGGCAGAAGCTAATTTTATGCTTAATGTATGCAACTTTCTGAACCACTCTGGAAAATTCATAAGTATTCTAATTTTTTGAACCACCTATTTTAGTATTCTAATATTTTGAATAATGAAAATCATTATTAAAATCTACAATATTTGCTCAAAATATAAACTTGTAAAGTTTTAATTTAATATAATAACATGTACATTTATTAAAACATCACTGACGTCAACTTCATTCAAATGACGGCATTGAAATATAATTTGCCTGGTTTAAACATCTCTAAAATGTTATACATTCCTCGGTAATAGTTATAGAATTATCATAATACTACGATAATTTATTATATTTGAAAACTTCATCGAAAACAACTGAAATTAATTCAAATGACGTCATAGAAAAAAAACACGCCTGGATCTCTCTATAAAAACAGGATTTCATTCATAACTTTCTCCCATTCATTTCATTCATCACAATACTATAATAATTTATTTTATTTAAACATTTTATTTAAGACCATGGAGCTACAAATAATTAAACTCTATGCTTAAAACTTCATCGAAAAAAATCGTCCTTCTCTTTATAAAATCAATTAATATTTCATTCATATCAGCCATGCAGACTCCATGGACTAAATTATTTTGTGTTAAAAAAATACAGGAATTCTAATACAACTCATTCTACATATTTTGCTGTTTACATTTTACATAGGTGAAAAATAGGCTTAGTTGGAGAAATAATCAAATTTAGATGAGCATTTAAACTCATATATCATTTTGAAGTGGGTCATGTGATCGTTTCATATCATGGTCACGTGATCGTTTCATATAAGAGGTGTAATTATTATTTTAATTTTTATTTAAAAAACTACTGAATATATTTCGCTGAATTTTTTTTTATATATTTTATGGAACAATTTGAATATGACCTAAAATTTTTGAAGCAATTTGTGAATTTTAAATCCGCTTAAATGTTTGAAAAATTAGTTCCCATAGGGCTCAATGTATTTCTTTTTTTCAATCCGGGTTCAATCCAAAACTAATTGGGTGATATTATTCATTTATATTCCCACAGGTTCTACAGACCGTCTGAACAACATACTAAAATTTCATTTTGATTAAGTCATTTTTACGGCAGTTATCGTGCTAACGCACAGACAGACAGACAGACAGACAGAATGAACAAAGTCATAAACACTTTTCAACTTTGTTGTAAAGTGTTAAAAATGTGGTTTACAAGCAAGCACTGCGGTAAAACCTAACAAATGAGGATAATGTCATTTAATTTGTTAACATTTGCATTGTTGCTTAGCGTTTAAGAGTCATTTTAGTTTTCCTTTCAAACCGTACATATTTCAAACTGTACATATTGACTGTATATCAATTGTGGACACCTAATAATCACACCTAATAGCCTAGCTGCGAAGGGCGTGCCGGAAGCAGCTATGACTTATATAATGCAATGGATTTTTTTTCTTACATAATGCAATGAATTTACTTCTTTCACAGTGAAAAAATTATGTGTAAGAGTCACGACCCTATATGTTCCGGTGTAATTTTTATCAGAGTTTTGCGTCGTAAATCCTAGTATCCTATAAATATAATATCTTGCACGTAAAATATAAAATTTATGTCACTTAAATTAATAAACTTAAGATCATGGAGGTAAAGGTAAGGGGTTGAGCTGTATGTTGCGGAAAACCCGAAATTATTAGAGACATTCATTTAGGAGGCGCTGGTGTTAGATATCTTCCCCTAAATAGTATGTATTTCTATTGCGAAAAGTTCGTATATTAAAAATGTCTATTGAAACTAATAATTTTGCAGAAAAAATTATCAGGGAGAAGAAATTATAATTAAAACAATAAAGAATATTGCTACGTATTCAAATTTATTTTTCCTTACAGTTAACTGTCGTCTCCATATATTTTGTACACTGTTTGTTCTACAATTACATAGGCATAAGTGTATTTTTCTTCAACTCATAATTAGAGATTTTTAATTTGGAAATAATCAAAACTACATATACTGAACACTACACCTTCATGTTGCATCAAGTGGGAACAGATGGGACTTTACTAACGTTAGTATATACCTAGATATACAAAGAATTAGGGTATTTTACTCGTAGCTTTGCACTCATCGGAGTTCAGTTTTATCTCTTTAACTACATGAGATGGATATTAATTAATGTTTTATCATTTTGAACCGTTTTCTACAATCAATTATATCGGTTTAGTAAGTCTGAAATATATGCGATATTTTGCCACATTCGTTGCCAAGGTAAACAGATGTGTCACCAAAGTCAAGCAATCCAGAAATTTAAATTAGAATGATGTTTTTGTGATATGTATCCGTAGCAGCATGATACCACTTACGTTACATACCTGCGTTCATTTAAGTCGATTTTCTTCCAAGATTTACTTTTCCCACGCACTGAGATGTTTCACATCAAAACAGACACAAAAAATCTGATGTGGGCAGCACATGACTTTCCCTGCAGACTTATATACACATTCTCTTATTTTAATTAAATTTAATTCACTATTAATTCAATTTTCGTTCTCATTTGGTCACTGGACTCATTTTCAAAGGTGGAGTAGAGAAAAAACAAATATATATATATATATATATATATATATATATATATATATATATATCTCGAGAACGGCTAGTCCCAGGTTAATGGGATTGGATTGGTCTTATTCTTTTCTTCGTTAAAAATTACGTATTAATCAAGCAGTTAATGGATATATTTGAGCATACGCAGCTTTTAATTTAGATTTTGACAATTTTTGCGGGCCCTTCTGCAAAAAAAGGCAGGTTATTTTTTTCTGAATCGTACCAAAATCTAATCAGTACCAGGGTGACCTAAACGTGACTCATCTACCGAATTTTGTGAAATTCGGTCCATTAGTTTTTCAGCTAGATTGGATACAAGCTTTTGAGGGCCATTTCGCAAAAAAGGCAGGTTCTTTTATCCCGAATCGTACCCAAAACTAATCAGCACCAGACCCGCTCACAAGTGACTTACTTACAAAATTTTGTGAAATTCGGTGTATTAGTTTTTTAGTTAGAGTGGATACAAAATCTGCACAGACAGACAGACACACAGACACACACACAGACGTCACGCTAAAAATAGTTTTTTCGTATTCTAGAGGTCTTGAAAAGTGTAGATCCGTCGAAAATTCGAGTTGCGATTTTCGACATGATTCCAATACTTTCCCTATACATTACCATGTATTGCAGGGAAAGTAACAATGAAAGAAATAAACAAAAATCATATTTTGAAGGTTACTTACACGTTAAAGCTGCACTGTTATTAAAGTTTCACCTACAGGTTAATATTTACGACAGATTTATGGCACATGTCCTTTTAAACATAAAAAAATGCAGCTGTGTAATTCATGATGAATATGTAAATAACTGAATATTGTTTTGCCTACATGAATTCGCAATGATGAATATATTAGTTCGCAAAATGCATTATATTGCTTCGCAATATTTGTACAATAGTTTCGGCGAATTCCTATGAATCTCTCATTGAATACCTATTCATAGCAATTCTGCTGCCTGTGGCGGTCAATTAGTTTCTCCATTGGCACGGTAAATGGACCTACCTTAGAATGGAATCAACATCATATACGATTTCCATTGAAAACAGATTGGTCGGACATATCATATTATTAAACTTGCGCTTATCTAGAAATGGCGTGCAATAAATGTAGTTATGTGAAGTAATTAATGAAATTAGTTTGTTTCGAAAATATTTTGGATTTTTCACACTTTCCAACATAGCTGTAAAGTGTCTATGACTTTCTTCATTCTGTCTGCCTGTCCGTTCGCGCGATAACTGTCGCAAAAACGACTTATCAAAATGAAATTTCAGTATCTTGTTGAGACTGTCTGTAGGCCATACGGGAATGTGGAAATGAGTAATATCACCCAATTAGTTTTGGATTTAACCCGGGTTCAAAAAATGAAGTACATTGAACCTTATGGGACTTAATTTTTCAAGCATGTTTTTAGGCAGAGTTAAAATTCACTTTGAAAATTTTAGCAAATATTCAAATTATCACTTTGTAAAAAATCTGATGTGGGCAACACATGACTTTCCTTATATAATGTAATGAATTTACTACTTTTACAGTAAAAAAATAGGTTTTTCTTATAGTAGATACTAATATTCTTTCCAAGATCTTGAATTTTCTACAATTAGTCATCATTTTCATTAATTTAGCGTCATTTTTATCCATTATAAACATGACAGATAGACATGTTACAAAGATGCATAATAAACATTCAATTACAGATTTCTGCATTATATCATATTTGGCATTCTTACTTCGTGCTTATTACGCTGTTCGGTGTGCAATAATTTTGAAAGAAGTAAATATGTTAAAGCACCGCTACGCTATTTTATGTGTCTAATTGTCCAATAAGTAAAAGGGTTTTTGATAACAACAAAAATAGCCAAACAGATTAGATGGTGCTCCGAGTGTAAATGAATTGAAAACAAATTCTTCAACAAATGCATTGAATGATATTTCAATCTAGAATTTAAAACTGTATTTACTATTATATGCACATCCACCTCTAAAATTGCATTCATTTTGCATCATTTGCATCATCCTCATTGCATCATCTATAAAAAATTACTGGATCAGTCCGGATTGATGCAAATAGAAAATAAAGTAATAGACAGACATTATAAAGTACTTTGTTGAAAAACTTATTTGTACTTGAATTGATAAATATTTTAAGAAATCTGATGTGGACAGCACATGACATTACTTACATAATGCAATGAGTTTACTACATTTACAGTAAAAAAAATATGTTAATCTTATAGTAGATACTTATATTCCTTCCAAGATATTAAATTTTAGTCAATTAGTCGTCATTTTCATTGATTTAGCATAATTTTTATCCATTTGGCGAGATTTTCATTAATTTGGCAACATTTCAAAAAAGTCGCCAAGTTGGCGACATTCCGCCAATTTCGTCGCCAAAATCTCGCCAAGCGTTATGCACTAAGAAAAAAGTTATTCTTACAGGAGATAAATGACTATTGGCGTTCAAATACAAAAGTATTATTCAAAGACTATTTTTTCATGAATGGAACGAGCTAGATCCACGAGAATGATGTCATTCAATTTATCGCATGGTATTACATATGAAAAGTGAACATGTTTCTCAATAGGAATTTTTTTTTTATGTGACTTTTTCATAATTTTTTTGAAAAATGTACAATATCTCAAGAACGGTCCATGTTAGCGTTCTAAAATTTATGCCAATCGTTTCCGAATGAAAAATTACATAAGAAATGTCTATTTGCGTAACTTTATTACCGGATTTGATTTTTTGACGATTTTTTCAAAATTTCATTCGAAAATTTAGGGGGGTTCTGAACATTCGATTCCATATAAAAACAATAGGCTTCCAGTGTTTACGGATTGTGATTTTTGTACCAAATTTGGTTTGAATCGGTCCATTCGTTCGTCAGTTATCGTCTCCACAGACTCACTGACACACACACATACTTTCACACACACACACACACACACACACACATACACACACACAGACATCACTTCAAAAATGTTTGATTCGTGAACAGGGATGCTTGAAACGTGCTCTCCCGTCGAAAACTCGAATTCGAATTTTCGACCCCGTCACAATACTTTCCTTATACATTATGTATATAAGGAAAGTAAAAAGTTCATTAAAATATGTCAAGTAGTTTTTAAAATAAAAATTGAAATAATAATTACAATCATATTATACGAAGAGATCATGTGACTCATTGCAAAATAAAATATGACATTCATTTTTTTTCCCTTAGTGAAAATCGTGATTTTTAAGGAACGCTTATATTTATATTTTTCTGTAAAAATCCATCATAAAACCGCTTTATTTTTGCATATTATCTGTGTATATAAATTCTGGGCCTATTCAATTACAATATTTTTAATTTTAAATGATCACTAAACTTTGACTATTTCTACAACGAAGCCTAATTTTACATATGCAGAATGTGAACAAATCAAGCGATTGTAAGATGAGTTATATAAGAATTGCTGAATCTTCTTAATACAAAATTTTTTAGCTCTGGAGTCTGGAATATAAGTGATAGAATGAAATATTAATTGATTTTACATAGAGAAGCAGACGATTTTATAGCATTGCCTTTTTCGATGAAGATTTAAGTTTCCAAGTAAAATAAATTACTGTAGTTCTGTGATAACTTAAAAAATGTCACCGCTGAATATATAGCATTTTAGAGATGCTTAAATTAAATTACACTTTAGTTGGAAAGTCTTTTACAATCAATGCTTTATGCATGATTAATCTTTCTTGTTTTTTTAGTATAAAACAATAAACTATTTCATTTTAACGAGAAATAAAATCAATAAGTATGGAAACACGCCAATTTTAGCAAAACCTTCAAAAATATATAGTAAAGACTACCAAGTTGTTTGGGGAAACAGTTTTTAATATTAGCATCATCAATGACGTACATTAAATTACAATATTAAATTACAAATCCAGAGCGTTTTTGGAAGTCACTATGTCCTTCATCAGTGGCAATGTAAATTGTTTAAGCTGTGACAAGCATGATGAAGGACACTGATACTGAATGAAGGACTTACTAACGTCCAAATGCGCTCTGGATTTGTAATTTAATGTTGTAATTTAATGTACGTCATAGACGGTGTTGATATTAAAGACCTTTTTTTACAAACAACTTGGTTGGCTTTACTATATCTTAGTATAGTTTTTAAGAAAAAAATTCTAATAGCTTCTTTCTTTGACACTGCCGTTATTTATCGCACTTGATTTTATAGGCAAAACTTGGGATAGCTAAGTCTGGGATTCTGGTTGAGTTTTGTAAGTATTTCATTACTGGTATTGATACGTACATACCGATATTTCGGTACTGCAAGTTATTGGAATGAAAATTTTAATATTGGTTATTTCGGAAACTAAATGAGTTAACTTCATCATAAAATATAAAAAACATTCGTCTAAATTTATGTTAAGAATAGCACCTAATGAATATATTATAGGAAAAAAAATAACAAAATTAAATGAAAACAATGTTTCAGAAAGAGAAATGAGCTACTTCATCAACTATTAAAATTTATTTGATTAAAGAACTTAATGTGTAAAGACGATATTAATGCGTAAAATACTGCAAAATTAAGAAGAATGCAGGAACAGCTGGTTTCGGAAGCTATAAACTCTAAAAACACTATATATGTATACACTCTATAACAAAAAAAATCAACGCACCAAGAAGGATTTGTCCGATTGTAAAAAAAATTGGTGGATGTGAAGAACATAGATAGAAAAAGAAACGATTAAAATTTCAGATCAATTTAATGATTTAGAGTTTGACCATATACAAAGGGAGAAAGTCAATAAGACGTTGGTCCACCTCTGGCCTGAATGCAAGATGTCACCCGGCGTGGCATAGACTGATAAAGTTCACGGATGGTGTCATGCGGAATGCTTTGCCAAATTGTCTCCAACTGTCGGGCTAAATCGCCAACATTCCGGGGTGGTTGCAATCGCCTTCCCGTAACGTTCCAAATGTGCTCTATGGGAGAGAGATCAGGAGACCTAGCTGGCCAAGGAAGTGTTGGGAAAGCTTAAAGAAAATTCATAGAAACACGTGCCGTGTGCGACCGGGCATTATCTTGTAGAAAAGTAAGTCCGGGGTGTCGCAGCAGGAACGGTAACACAACCGGTCGTAGAATGTTGTCTACGTACCGCTGTGCTGTCAGTGTTCCAGAAATGAATACCAAAGACGTAAGATATCCTCAGTCGAAATGCAACAGAAATTTTGACCTCAGATTCAGAATCGCTCCTTATATACACCTGCTGAATGCGCAGTTCCGATGCGCTGGAACTCCCACTATTTATTCATTGCAAACACCAAATTTTATTCATTTGCGTGTTCGCTCAAAATGTCTTTGCATACGAAATTTCATTACAATCGGATGACTCCTTCTTGGTGCGTCGATTTTTTTTGTTATAGAATATATAATGTCATAGTTTTGAACGCTTTTTCTCGTATATAGTTGATCAAATAGCTCACATAGGCTTTTAAAACTGAATGTTTCCTTTATTTTAAGCTATATTCTTTTAATTTTATAGATTTTATTTAATGAAATATTTACAATAGTTCAATCGTGTCTTTTTTTATTAAAAAACACAATTAAATGTTTCTATTGCAAAAAAGTAAATGTGTAATTATTGAAACGAGAGTATACATTAATTAAACCTAAAAAAAAATATGTTTTTAACATTTTATATTTGTTCTATGATATATTAGGCTAATTCATATCTACGGACCTGAAATATTGTCTCAAGATAAAATAATGAACATGACACTAAATTGGTGCAAAACACAAAATTATATTTAAAAAGAAATGTCTTGAAATTTAGCAATATATGTTTCATAAATAAAATTTTGCTCTTTTCTTCCCTTGTCGTCATCCACATGGCATCAAAATATGTGTTGACAATGAAAACTGAAAAAAATATTTCGAAATGAAAACAAATTTTATACGTTGATGGTCAGAATTTACTTCTAATTCACTGACATTGGGATGGGTCGGCCCAGTGGTTAGAACTCGGAGATTGTGCTTGGACGACCTGAGTTCGATTCCCGGCTCTGTTTAAACTGTCCCCGTCTTCACGCAGAGTACGGACACGTTAAATATATGGGTCCGTATGTCCTTCCGAAAGGCTGGTGATAGGAGAAGGAAGGTACTGTCCCTGTGCATGCCGTCATCACTGGATTCCTGTTTAAATTGGATGGCATTTCCTGTCGTCCAAACAGATACCTTACACCTTGGGGTAGGTCGGCCCGCCTGGGTAGAAGAAGAAGAATTCACTGATACTAATTACTCAATTTACGAAGAAAGTCTCTATCATAATACGAAGGTACTTAAGAACATTTAAGGCAAAAATTACATAATGTAATCTAGTTAATGCCTATCATCTTTTCAATATTTAAACAATCATTGAGATGCGTTAAAATCACTCTTCCAAAAAAAGGGTATGCAATGAGTAAATAATTTTATCTTAAAATATTTCAGCATTCCATAAGCATTGTACTAAATATGTGTATATGGAAAATAACACACTTTTAATTGTTCAAGAAAAATGAATGTACTATTTATTAAAAATAGTTGCAGTTATTTTTAATAAATAGTAGATTATTAAAGTATGATTAGGAAGTATGATTAATAAGGAAGTATGATTAATTTGAAAGATTATGAAGGATTATGGTTAATTATAAGGAAGTGTGATTAATTTGAAGAAAATATAATTTAAGAAATATTTATTTTTATCGGCTAGGCATTTGATACATACAATCATTCGCCCATAAATCGTGAACCATTTAGCCGTCACAAGACGTTTGCCCCGGATCACCAGTAGGGACAGAACACACTACGCGCAATAACACAACATCCATGCCCGTAGCCGAGACTCGAACCCACAACCCGACAGCCCCGCGAGTAGAAAGAAAAGTTTGTTTTGACCGCTGAGCCACTGCGTTGGCATTTAAGAAATATTTATAATACAAACATTTTCAGAGTAGAAAAATAAGCATTTTCATAGTTAGGATAGCGTACAGTGATTTTTAAAATTTGCCTATATATTTAAAAATATTTAAAATAATTTGTGTTATTTTTAATGTAAAAAATAAACTATCTGTCGGAATTTGGATTCAAACACGTCTTTCAAATAGCATTTCAGTGCACTAGTCTTTACACCATTTCGGAGGTGTAAAGTTATTTCTGTGAAAACATAAATAAATAATTGATGTAAAAGATACCATGTTTTGAAACATGCCTGAAGTACTCTAACACAAGATTCTTGAGAAATACAGGCACATAATAACACCTGTTACTTAATGTATAATGTAGAAAGCTGATTATCACATCGATGTAGATTTACGAGGAAACGTAATACACATGTAAGTAGGTTTGGATACATTGGTTATGTGTGTTCGAATGCAATTATAAGGATTAATAAAGTTCGTTATAAATACGGAATACAATATGTTTTCACAATATATTTATTTATTTCCGTAAATAAAATACCTTTAAGTAGAATTTTTGAGTTTATCTAGAATAACAAAATTATGTGTCTGTTTGTCTGCAGGCTAAAATTCAAGTTATTGATAGACTATTAAATCCCGTACACATCAGCTTCTTCGACGATGAACATAGGTGGAATTTTGTGAAAATTCGAATTAGTTTAAAAGTTATGAACGTTTCAGTACGAAATTCAACTCATATTTCGCAGATTTCGAATCAATTTATTCTAACAGACGATTTTATCGAGAATAGGAGATAGCCGTGAGGTAATCGCGCCACAGCAAGAGATGGATTTTAGGGGACTACTGGAGAGCGACAAAGAGAAAGAGAGAGAGTGAGAGAGAAAGGGAGAGATAGTGAGAGAGAGAGAGAGAGCGACAGGGAGAAACAGAGAGAAAGTGACAGAGAGAAATAGAGAGGGAGTGAGAGCGACAGAGAGAGAGAGTGAGAGGAGCGACAGAGAGAGAGAGTGAGAGCGACAGAGAGAAAGAGAGTGAGGGCGACAGAGAGAAAGAGAGAGAGTGAGACAGAGCAACAGAGAGAAAGAGTGAGAGTGACAGAGAGAAAGAGAGAGAGTGAGACAGAGCAACAGAGAGAAAGAGTGAGAGTGACAGAGAGAAAGAGAGAGAGTGAGAGATAATGCCAGAGAAAGAGCGAGAGACAGAGAGAGAAAGAGCGAGAGACAAAGAGAGAAAGAGCGAGATGCAGAGAGAGAAAAAGACAGCAATTACTTCTTTAATTTTATTTCCTCTGTAAAGATATTTGTGATTTTAAGTATTTTCATTTATTATTGAGAATGTAATGATCCCATTCATGTCCTTCTCTTTTTATAGATGTAAAAAATCTGCAAATTAAGACCCCAAATAAATAATATTTCTATTTGAGATATTGATTTCAAATTGGTTATGATGACAAGTCACTGAGAAAATCTAAAAAGACTCTTTTTAATAACTCAGTTAATTGCTGACAGTTCATTTATTCATGAGCTTTAGATATTAATTTTAGCAACGAAACGCATACTTGCAAAACGTATTTGAAAGATAGACTCATTAAAGCAGTAATGTCATCACAATTATCGTGTTTTTATTATTAATTAGAAAACATTATATAAGATTTATTTTCTGACATACTAAAAACATAATGCATTCATTTGACGTGTATATAGTTATGCATGAGTATGAAAAATATTTGAAAAATATGAAAACAATAAATAAACGGAACAGAAGCTAACGGATTTGGATTTTTGAATCCTCATACTGGAAGCAGGGAAAAGGAAGCTTTTCGAAAAAATCATTGCAGACTCTCCGGTAGTTCTCGGGTGGCATTGAAGACTGAATCTTTTCATACGTATAATATCAACTATTGGACAAATCCTAATGGAGCCAGAGATTCAAATTCCTTGCTGAGGATAAAAGAATTGGAGTTTTCGAAAAGACGTTGCAGATCCTACAGAACCATCCTTGGACCAAGTCCTGGAATGCTTACAATATCAACCGCTAGTCAGAACCGAACATAAATGGATATTTTATTTTTCCGATGGGGACAGGCAAAATATAAGGGGCTCAAAAAGTTTTTTAAACTTTTAAATAGCCTTTTCGGTGATCAGGAAGGCTAAAACTTTAAACCCATCATATTCTCTATGGGACAAAACCTAACGTAAGCAATTTTCGTTTAAGACGAATATTTTCGAAGCTAAGCAAATTATATTGTCAAACAAGTTAAAACATTAAAAATGCAATTTTATTTTTTAAGAATGTTAGTTTTACTGTCTTTGAGACATTTATATACTAGTAATAACTTTTAATAGATTTTACTTTCCCTACAATGCATGATAATGTATAGGGAATTGGAATCGTGTAGAAAACCGCAAATGGAGTTTTCTCGTTTTTACACGTTTCGATTACTTTAACTCTCGAAAACACTACTTTTAGCGTGAGGTCTGTGTGCATGCGCGTCTGTCTGTCTGTGCAGTGTATGTGTTCGCTTTTACTAAAAAACTAATGGATCAAATTTTAAAATTTGGTAGGTCAGTCATTTGTGGGTTATTTTGGTGATGATTACATTTTGGCACGATTCTGAAAAAATGAAGCTGATTTTTTGCAAAATTCCTAGCAAAAATCGCCAAAATCTAAAATAAAAGACTGCGTCTGCTAAATTTAATGAATTATGAAATACATGAATGAAAAACGAATTTGATACTGTAGGGAAAGTCAGGTTCTGCCCATATTATATTTTCAATGTTGCCAAAATGATAGATATACTGTACAAAGAATCAGCGGACGCCCGTTTAATAGCTTGACGGAACATGGTGCCTGTTTGTCTTTTATAGCGAAATGTATTCAAATTACATGTACAACGGATTGTGAAAGAAACAGAAAAATGTGTAGTCTATAATCATTGACGCTCATAAGAAAGACGAAAAACACTTTACAGGAACTACAGAAACTAATTATTTGAAAACAACTAAACTAAAGTATTTTAAAGCACAATTTTACTTTCTAGTACGTAGTATTGAGAAAGTATTGTTTTCCCAAAAATTTCTTATTTCGAGATTTCGATTCCATTTTATGTTTCAGGAAATCCTGAGCACATTCTGGCAAGTTTTAGAGGGATGCCCCTCTGTCAGTCTGTGGTCGACTTCTTCTGTAAACGATAGCTGACATAAATATTAAGATATTTTCATATAATCATTTTATATCATGCGTGAAAACTGTTATTTACGAAACATAATAGTTTCAATCATAGTAGTAAAAATGACGGCACCACAATTTTTGTATTCGTGACATCATTAGCCCCCTTGGGGGTACATTTTTAAGACTTAATCGAAAGAGTTTTTCAAGCCTCGTACAGTGAAGGGTAATACTCTATAATTGTAATCATTTGAACCAAAACTTTTCTTGTAAAATGTGGAAGAAAAAAAAAACCTATTAAAAATTGGATTTTGGTATGGGAAAGTTAATTTCAGCCACATCCGAGTTAATTTTAATGTACATATATATATATATATATATATATATATATATATATATATATATATAAATAATAATAATAATAATAATAATAATAGTTTGAAAATCCAATGAAAGAAAATAGAGAAGTTGTAACTCAAAAAACCCTAACATTAAAAAATGCTTAACCAATAAAAAGAAGTATTAAATACAGAATAATCAATCAAGTGCAAAATAAAATGCAAATTTCTAGCCATCAAGCTGAAGATAAACAAAAAATATCAATTGAATTGAATCGATAATAGAAAATCAAATAAAATTCAAGCATTAAAGCTAAACACGTGGATAAGCAGTAGGACTAAATAAATGAATTGTTCATTTCGATTAAAATCTTCTTCAAATCCAAGTATTTTATCAAAATGAACACAAAATGCATGTTTCTGATATCAGTGATAGGTTATATCTATAAACACTGATAACTTGAACTACATGCATAAAGATTGAAAAATTATAGAAAACAAGAATACCTGAAAAAGCACTGCAAATGTCTGATCCATTGAAGCCTTGAATGAAGAGACCAATGTTGGCAATCGCAAAAAATAAAAGTTAAGAACTGCTGTTGCCAATTGTGAGAAATAAATAGTAATGTGAAAAGGCTATAAAAGGTGATATTCTACAGTAAGAGCTACAAAATATTGGGGCAAATGATATTAGAAAACATAGGGCTAAATTATAAGCGGATGTAAATACTTGGTAATGTTTATTCAAGAGAAAGTGGATAATATAAGATACTAAGGAGAGAATGTAAGTATATTCAGACATTTCAAACTTTTTAACTATACCATTTACTAAATATGCTGGATATTTGTATAATTTGCTGGTAATTTTTAGAGTATTAATATGCATAGCATGACATTTTTTATTTGATAATCTATAAATTCTAAAAAGTTGATTAAGTATAATATTTCTAAACAATTGAATCGAGTTGCAGAAATTAAATGGTAATATTTTATTAATGTTAAAGTTAAAATAGTCTTTTTTATCATATAAATTAGTAACTATCCTATTAGAAGGTTCAATAATATGATTTAAATCCAAAAATTAATGTTATTAGTAATAGTGGCTTCGTTAGGAATTAGTTCAAATTATCCGGATAAAAATCTATATCTATGACACAATTGTCTGTAAAGACCAAACAAATCAGATCAACAACATATCTATAATTTGTTGAAGTAAAAGATTTTTCATAATGATAAAGGTATAAATTAGCTAATATACTGCTACTACAGCCACCTTGTGGAACCCCTGAGACTTGTAAGTATAATTTACTATCTTGAAATATATAATTATTGAAAAGAACAAAGTGGAGATGTTTAGGAAAATTGGTGAATATAGTATGAGTAGAATGATAAGCATTATATAGAGCTCAAATTACTACATAAAGATCAGAGATCTTAATATTATTAAAAATACCTTTAAAATCAAAAGTTTGAAATTTAATTAGTTCACTTAGTGATGTTAATTTATCCTTTAATTCTTTACTATTATTTATAATAAGGTAGTTATTACTTGAAAAACGTAAAATATAATTCATTACATTTAAATAATTTAGTAGTAATTTACTCGCAGTAGGAGGGTAAGTATTATGACCACTAGTTACTGTTTTAAATTTAATAGGATTTTTATGAAATTTAGGAATAAGCACTACATATGGAAATTTAAGAAATGTATAATTAATATTTAAATCACTATACATATATATATTGATAATTTTCAGTTTGATACTATTAATGGAGTATGAACCAAGTTTAAATAGACTATTTTTCTTTAAATAATCTAACAGAAATTGTATATAGAATTTTTTACAGATAATAGCTTATTTATTAGAGGCTTTATTAACATAAGTAATAACAAAAGATTTTTGTAAAATATTATTACGAGATTTTTTATAAGATATATATATATATATACATAGTTATAGTCCAGTTTATTTTAATTTTAATTTTATATTAAAATTTACATCTGAATCTTATTGAGCATACAAACCTTTCTACTTGCTCTTTTTTGCTCAAATGCTAAATACAGTACAATTCTTCTGAACGAAAATGTTCTAATCTTTGTCTTGAGAAATGAAAGAATGTTTATTCCTTTTTAATAATGAAGTCATTTAGAGATTAATAGTCTATTACAAAGCTGCAAAGTGCTTTGCAATGCTGAAGCATTTAACTGAAATTAGGAGCGGTAAAATTAGATCCTTAAGATTAGAGATACCTGGAGCATTTTCTCCAGCACAAGTTTAGAAATCCTAATTTAATAGAAGTGCACTATTACAACGTATTGTTACCGCTGATATCAAGGAAATTTCAAAAATGAAAACCATTTGTCTTTTGAAACATTTTATGTTGGATATAACCTCTTTTAAGTGTCTTTTTAGTATGTTTGATGTTGCTGAGCATGATCATTTTGTGTAGGAGAAGAGCACAAAAGCATTTAATTACATAAAATCATTCAAACATAAATTCGTGAAATTAATAAACGTTATGACTGGTTGGTTAACATTAGTACATTCATTACTGTGTTATTGGAAAAAAAAGTGTAAATAACACAGAAATAAAAAAATCGGCAGAGGATACAATCTGATGGAGGTGAAATAAATCACTTTGCGTGAATAACATTTTCCTTTGTGGTTGGTTTGTCTTTTCTGGACAGTTTCAAAACAGTTCAAGCTATTAAAATGGGGAAATCAGAACCACCTTTTAAAAATAGTTCAAAATATTAAAATATCGAACTTAGAACTACTGTCTAAAAGTAGTTCAAAGTATTCAAATATCGACTTTTATATAATATATATATATTTCCACTGCCGCAATGCCCGGGGATCCATTGTAGCTTAATGCGTTTGTCTTCTCGACCAATGCGACGCATTAACTCCCGACACTGCAGAACCTCAACAGATATGGGAGTCCCAGCAAAACCAATAGTCAATATTGCCGCCTGCGAATCCGAGAGTAAAACAACCCTCTCAAATTCGTGTAGAAAAACCACAAGATGCTCCAATGCAACACGGATGGCCTCCACCTCTCCAACAAAGGCCGATCTGTATTTACCCGCAGAAGTAAATATTTGATGTGGGAAGCACATGACTTTCCCTGCAGACTTATATTCAAGTTTTTTTTTAATTTTAATTAAATTTAATTTACTTTTAATTCCATTTTCCTTCTCATTTGATAATTGAACTTATTTTCAAAGGTGGCGTAGAGAAAATACGAAAAAACTAAAATATCTCGAGAACGGCTAGTCTTAGTGCAATGGGGTTAGTCTTATTTCTTTCTTTGTTAAAAATTACGTATTAAACAAGCATTTAATGGATATATTTGAGCATTCATAATTTTTTATTTCAGATTTTGGCGATTTCTGCGGGCCATTTTGCCAAAAAAAGGCAGGTTATTTTTTTCCGAATTATACCAAAATGTAATCAGCACCAGGATGACCACAAGTGACTAATTTACCGAATTTTGTGAATTTCGGTCTATTAGTTTCTCAGCTAGAGTGGATACAAGCATTTGCGGGTCATTTCGCAAAAAAAGGCGGGTTCTTTTATCCCGAATCGTATCCAATACTAATCAGAACCAGATTCTCCCCCAAATGACTTACCTTCGAAATTTCATGAAATTATTCGGTTCATTAGTTTTTTAGTTAGAGTGGATACAAAATATGCACAGACAGACACACAGACACAGACACAGACGTCACGCTAAAAATAGTTTTTTCGTATTCTAGAGGTCTCGAAACGTGTAGATCCATCGAAAACTCGAGTTGCGATTTTCGGCATGATTCCAATAATTTTCCACTACATTACCATGTATTACAGGGAAAGTAAAAAGAGAGAAAAGTCTCGAGAAGACCCCAGAGCCTGCGGACATACAGCTCTCAGAGTAAGACCCGTCCGTATATACATGCAGCCAATTTTCCTCCGGATATTCAGTATATATTAACTCCAGAGCACAACGCCTGAGGACATCTGTAGCCGTGACTTTCTTGTATGTTATATCCACAAGATTAAGGCTAAACTCAACTTCATACATCTCCAAAGCGTTTGTTGGCTTCATAATCTTCTGTGGAATTTCATGTGAATCACCCCTTTGCATAATGTCACTAACTTTCTGAATAAATCCACATTGTGTCTTCAAATTTCTACGACAGATTTGATAATTAACCCAAAAAGGGTCTCCAAACAGCGACATTAGACCTACCTTTTGAAAATAATTCAAAATATTAAAATATCGTAAAAAGAACCACATTTATAAATAGTTCACCATATTAAACATCGAAATTAGAACCACCTATTTAAAATAGTTCAAGATATTAAAATATCGAAATTAGAACTATTAGAACAACCTTTTAAAAATATTCAAAATATTTAAACATCCATATTAGAAGTACTTTTTAAAATAGTTTAAAACATTAAAATATCGAAATTAAACTCACCGTCTAATAATAGTTCAAAATATTGAAATATCGACATTAGAACTACCTTTTTAAAATAATTCAAAATATTAAAATATCGTAAAAAGAATCACATTTATAAATAGTTCACCATATTAAAAATCGAAATTAGGACCACCTTTTTTAAAATAGTTCAAGATATTAAAATATCGAAATTAGAACTATCTTTTAAAAATAGTTCAAACTATTAAAATATAAAAATTAGAATAACCTTTTTAAAATTTTCAAAATATTGAAATATCCAAATTAGAAGTACTTTTTAAAAATAGTTCAAGATATTAAAATATCGAAATTAAAATCACCGTTTTAAAATAGTTCAAAATATTTAAAATATCGAACTTAGAACCATCGTCTAAAAATAGTTCGAAGTATTGAAATATCGACATTAGAACTACCTTTTTAAAATAATTCAAATATTAAAATATCGAAAACAGAACCACATATATAAATAGTTCAGCAATTTAAAAATCAATTAGACATATTTTAAAAATAGTTCAAGATATTAAAATTTCAAAATTAGAACCATCTTTTAAAAATAGTTCAAAATATTAAAATATAGAAATTAAAACAAGATTTTTAAAAATATTCAAAATATTTAAATATCTAAATTAGAAGTAATTTTTAAAAAAAGTTCAAAATATTAAAATATCGAAATTAAAATCACCGTTTTAAAAATGTTCAAAATATTAAAATATCGAAATGAGAACCGCCTTTTAAAATAGTTCAAAATATTAAAATAAGGAAATTAAAATTGCATTTTGAAAATTGAAAGTATTATAATATCGAAATTAGAACTACTTATTTAAAATTGTTCAAAGTATTTAAATCAGAACTATCTTTTAAAATAGTTTAAAATATTTAAATATTAAAATATTGAAAATAGAACCACATTTTAAAATTGTTCAAAATATTAAAATATTAAAATTAGAATCATCTTCTAAAATAATTTAAAATATTAAAAGTTTTAAAATATAAAAATTAGAACCACCTTTTGAAATAGTTCCAAATTTTAAAATATCAAAGTTAGAATTGCCTTTTGAAAATAGTTCAAAATATAAAAATATCGGAACTAGAACCAGTTATTTGAAATAGTTCAAAATACCAAAATATCGAAATTAGAACTACCTTTTTAACACTCTACAACTTGATTGAAAAGTGTTTATGACTTTGCCCATTCTGTCTGTCTGTCTGTCTGTCCGTTAGCACGATAACTGCCGTAAAAAGGACTTTATCGAAATGAAATTTTAGTATGTTGTTCAGACGGTCTGTGGGACCATTGGGAATATCAATGAATAATATCACCCAATTAGTTTTGGCTTGAACCCAGGTTGAAAAAATGAAATACATTGAACCCTATGGGATTTAATTTTTCAAACATTTTTTAAGCAAATTTCAAAATTCACAAATTACTTTGAAAGTTTTAGGAAATATTCAAATTATCCCATAAAATATATAAAAAAAATTCAGCAAAATATATTCTGTAATTTTTTAAATAAAAATTAAAATAATAATTACACCCTTTTTATGAAGAGATCACGTGATCCACTTCAAATAGGAGCCACTTCAATAGGATGGATGCCAATATGGCATTCATCTTGTGTCAAAAATAAAGTTCTTTTTAATTCATATATAGTGTTGTATCCGTCCTAAAACCGCTTTATTTTTGCTTAAATTCTGTGCATCTACATACTGAAACAATGCAATTGCAATATATTTGAGTTTAAATGATCATCAAACTATGCTTATTTCTACAACGAAGCCTAATTTTCACTTATGGAGAATGTAAACACACATATATATATGTAGAATGAGTTGTATAAGAATTGCCGCATTTTTTTAACGCAAAATTATTTAGCTCATAGTCTGCTATATAGCTGATTTGAATGAAACATTCATTGATTTTACACAGAGAAGAGCACGATTTTTTCGATGAAATTTTAAGCATAGATTTAAATTACTTGTACCTCCATGGTTTTAAGTTTTTAAATAAAATAAATTATTATAGTATTGTGTTGATGAAGGGAATGGAAAACAATTTATGAATGAAATGCTGTTTTTATAGAGAGAGCCAGGCGATTTATATTTCGATGACATCATTTGAATAAAGTTCATATGTTTTCGATGAAGTTTTCAAATATAATAAATTATTGCAGTATTATGATAATTTTAAAAATATTACCGAGGAATGTATCGTATTTTAGCGATGTTTAAATCAGGCAGTTTATATTTCTGTGCCTTCATTTGAATGAAGTTCATTTTTTTCGATGGAGTTTTAAGTTTTCAAATATAATAAATTGTGATAATTTCAAAAATATTACCGAGGAATGTATCGCATTTTAGAAATGTTTAAATAAAATAGCATTAAAGTTGGAAAGTGTTTCATAATCAATGCTTTATTCATGATTGATCTTTCTTGTTAGAATATAATTTCATATAATTTTATTTTCGGTAGGGGGGGGGGGAGTATTTTTTCAGAAAAATATGGGGGGTAATCTAAATTATGAAGTCCCTTGAGGAAAAATAGTTCATTTGGAAGAAGTTGCGCTGACTAGTCTAAAGGGAAAATAAATCCCGGTCAATATTCGTTGATTTATTGCTTACTAAAAAATCGGGAATATTCCCTTTACAGGGTCAGCTGCTGCCTAATAACATTGCACAGATATGTTTCATGCCATATCTAATTTCAATTTGGAGTCCTCTCCTGCAGTGCGAGTCATCGAGGGAGGAAGATCGTCCAACCAGGAGAAAATTCGATTTCAACGTTCAAGTATGTTGAAACACCTTGTATAACAAACTGCTTGAAAAACGTAGAATTTTCAATCTTCTTTGAATCTGATTTAACGATTCTTCGAAAATTATAACTGTTGTGTAAAAATAAAATTATTGGTCTAGAAACTACATTTTCAACTAAAGATTCTTTACACTGAATGCTTTTATCTATCCTTTATAGTTTAGAAGATATTTCGCGGAAGCAAAGCAAGATAGATCAAATTATAACTGTTGTGTAAAAATAAAATTATTGGTCTAGAAACTACATTTTCAACTGAAGATTCTTTGCACTGTATGTTTTTATCTATCCTTTATAATTTAGAAGATATTTCGCGTAAGCATTTTAAGCAAAGAGCAAGAAAAAACTCGCTCATGTGAAAATGTATTACTTTCCTTATATACAATAATGTATAAGGAAAGTATTGTGATGGGGTCGAAAATTCGAATTTGAGTTTTCGACAGGAGAGCACGTTTCAAGCATCCCTGATCACGAATCGAACATTTTTGAAGTGATGTCTGTGTATGTGTGTGTGTGTGTGTGAAATTTTGAAAAAATTAAAAAATAAAAACCTTTACTAAAGTGTGTGCGTGTGTGTGTGTCAGTGAGTTTGTGGAGACGATAACTGACGATCTAATGGACCGATTCGAACCAAATTTGGTACAAAAATCACAATTCGCAATCATCTTAGGGCAAAAAGAGTTTTACTCAAAAGCTTTCAGTGCCAAAACATAAATGTACTGATTGCGCAAGTTGCTGTTGCAAGGTACATTTTCCAGTGAAACATTATATAATTTATAAATATTTTTAGTTTAATTGATAAATATATTGATATATATTATGAGTGAAATGCTGCTTCCACTGCTGCACCACCAGAAGCGCCACTTGAATTTTTCAATTTCCCAAATTTGTTGAAAATAAAGCACAGAAATATACCTGACCTGTATTGTCCATAAATATTGTAGTTAAAACACAAATAGCATTCAAGATATGCCTGACCTGCATTGCATTGTCATAAATATTGTAGTTAAAACACAAGTGACATTCAAGATATGCCATAATAAAATACATTGCAGATATTTAATAGCGATTCTTATATACAGAAAATTATTTTTTTTATATATAAATGACAAGTAGTGAGTAACCCTAGAAATTCTACAAATAATCGGTAAATTTATTTATTCAGTACACGTGTTTTCAAAAATTATGCAGCAATTCTGCTGAAAAATAAGTGAAACTATTTACGAAATACTAGAGTCTTCAGAATTCTGTGAAAATCTGCAGAAATCCCACCTTCATTGTAAACACACTATATATTAGATCAAAAACACGGTTTATTTTTCTGGTTTTACGAATATTTTGTATATCATCTACATATTATTTAGATGATATACAAAATATTCGTAAAATCAGAAAATTTTGAAATCGCGTTTTTGATCTAATATATAAGAGTATATACTGATCTAATATATATGGGCATATTTGATATATGTGTATATTGAATATCTGCTTAAAAATCCACATATATTTCGAATAACAAGTACTTGATGTTGTTGCACTTCTCAAGTTTTTTGGGATAATTTATCCTATATTTTATCCTATAGTTAAATATATTTATAAAGGTGAATTATTAAATTTAATGTTCTAAACTATTAAAAGCATATTTATTTATCACACATTAAAGGGGTAACTCCAAATTTATGAGCCTTTTCAAGCATGAATAGTTGCCGCTAACATTTAGACAGAGAGTAATGTGAGATGGAAATCTAATGCTATGTGACATTAGTAGGAATCTGGTTGAATTGCATATCTAATATAATATATTAGTGGAATGCAGATTTCAAAAACTAGAAGCAGTTAATACAGAATTGGGATAATTGAATACGAGTGTTTACTTCACAAAATTCTGGATTAATTTTGAAAATGGGTTAATATATTAAGAACTGATGGAATTAACTATGCTTCTGTGACCCTTTCATTGCATTACAGATATCTATATAAAATATCAATATTATAAAAATCTCTATATATAAAATTAAAAGTATGTTTACTTATTCTTTTATTTGGTTACTTGTTCATCTGATTCGTAAAAAAATCTACAATTTGGGACGAAATTTTTTTTTTTCAAATTCGGTATGATTATTTTCCATATCACAGAGAGAAATTGAACTCCGTTCGAGTTTTGACTTTCATGGACCAAGACTTGTCGAAATATAAATTAACAAGAAAGATCAATCATGCACAAGCATTGATTATGAAACACTTTCCAACTGAAATGCAATTTCATTTAAAAATTTCTAAAATGTGATACATTCAGTGGTGATATCTTTTACATTATCACAGTTCTACAGTAATTTATTATACTTAAATATTTAAATCTGTATCGAAATATAAATCATCTGATTCTCTATGCAAAATCAATGAATATTTCATTCATATAACATGTATTCCAGACTCCTGAGCTAAATAATTTTGTGTGAAAAAATTCAGCAATTCTTATGTAACTCACCTTACAATCGCTTGAGATATTTGCATTTTGCATAAATTAAAATTAGGCTTCGTTGAAGAAATAATAAAAGTTTAGGGATCATTTAAAATCACAACTATTGTAATTGCATAGGAACGGAATTTAGATACACAGGTAATACACAGATACACAGAAAATATATATGTGTGTGTGTGTGTGTATGTATTCAAAGCATTGTAATCGTGCCGAAGATCGGAACTCGAATTTTCGAAGGATCTACACGTTTTGGGACTTCTTGAACACGAAAAAACTGTTTTTAGGAAGACGTCTGTGTGTGTAAGGGTGTATCTGTGTATGTTTCTGTGTGTCTGTGAGGATATTACATCCACTCTAATTGAGAACTAATGGACCGAATTTCATAAAATTTGGTAGGTATGTTTTTTGTGGGAAATCCTGATGTTCATTAGATTATAGTACGATTCGTAATAAAAGAATCTGCCTTTTTTGCGAAATGGCCGACAGAAATTGCCTTTATCCACTCTAGATAAAAACTAATGAAACAAATTTAACAAAATTTGGTGTATAACATTTCAATAACCTACAAGTGATTTATATACCAAATTTAACAAAATTTGGTATATAAATCATTTGTAGGTTATTCTAGTACGATTCGGAAAAAAGGAACGGGCTATTTTTGAGAAATGGCCCGCAAAAATTAAATATTAAATTATCGAAATTGGAACCATCTTTTTAAAATAGTCCAAACTATTAAAATATCGAAATTATAACCACTCTTTTTCAAATATTAAGAATTTGATAAAAAGCTAAATCTTATATCCTTATAGGTCTTTCAAAGACCTAGAATAAAGACCTAGTGTAGAATTTCTTATATAACACTTTCAGTTTTCGAGATATAAGCATTACAATCTTGAAAAATGTAAAATTTTCATTATTTTTGAAATTGGCAAGACGATTTCTCGAAAACTATAAGCGCTTTGTCAAAACAACTTATTTGTTTGAAAAATGGAATTTTTATTGAAAATTTTTGTCCCTTATTTTTTCTGTCTATATTTTATAGTTTAGAACAGCGTTTCCCGAATTATTTTTCCCGTGGCCAAGTTACTTTTATACTTCAACATGCCCCACTAAAAATTTTTATCGCCTATAAGTAATATAAAACATATTTGAATGTCCATATAATTTTTATACGTTATAAGAAAGAAGAATCTGTTCTTAGAAAACGATAAAGAAATGAAACTAAAACCAAATAATTTATTAATGAGAAGTGTGATGTATTTCTTTTTTGTTAACTAGAAACTTATGTGTAGAAAACCCAGACCACACTACCAACCCATAGGCTAATGAGAAACTTATGTGTGGAGAAAAAGATGATAACTTTATTTTAAATCCGGTTCGACGTCCAATCGGTTTTTAACACTTTACAACAAAGTTGAAAAGTGTTTATGACTTTGTTCATTCTGTCTGTCTGTCTGTCTGTCCGTTAGCACGATAACTGCCGTAAAAATGACTTTACGAAAATGCAATTTTAGTATGTTTTTCAGACGGTCTGTGGGACCTATGGGAATATAAATAAATAATATCAACCAATTAGTTTTTTATTGATCCCGGGTTGAGAAAATGAAATACATTGAACTTTATTGGACCTAATTTTTCAAACATTTTTTAAGCAAATTTGAAATTCACAAATTGCTTCGAAATTTTTAGAAAATATTCACATTATCCCATAAAATATATAAAAAAAATTTCAGCAATATGTATTAAGTAGTTTTTTAATTAAAAATTATTTAATATAGGGAAAAAAACAAATTCAATTAAATGCTGACTTTTGGGATATCCTCCAGAAAGAAAAAAGAGATATATTATATAATAAATATCTTTCCAAGAGTTTAATCATTTTGTATATGAGAGAGGCTTTACATTTTAAAATAAATTTGGTAGACAACAATTTTTCAATTATTTTATAATTTTATATAATTCTTCATGATATACTTATTTGATGGCATTTTTAATGCATTTTCCTACGTCCTAAAGAGTTAATATTTGGTACACAGCTTAAATTTGTTGAACAATTTATTCTACAAAAATTTGGTGGATCTTTAAATATAGATCATACATTTTTTTCGAAATGGCCTGCAAATAATCCCCGTTCACTTCTATAAATCATTGTTGTAATATTGTTAAAACTTCTGATGTGGGCAGCACATGTCTTTCCCTGCAGACTCATATTTACGTTCTCTTTATTTCTTCAATAATAATTTGAGTGTATCTGTACAAAATAACAGCCATAAGTATTTGAAATGACATTGAATTTGCACTGAATTTGCACGTTAAACTTAAATTTGGTTCTCATTTGATAGCTGGACTTATTGTCAAAGGTGGCGTAGCGAAAACGCGAAAAAACTAGAATATCTCAAGAACGGCTAGTCCTAGAGTAATGGGGTTAGTGTTATTCTTTTTGTTTTCAAAAATCACGTATAAAATAGGAATTTAATTGATATAATTGAGCACACGTAGTCTTTTATTTTTTATATTTAGCAAATTTTGCGGGCAATTTCGCAAAAATTGCCCGTTCCATTTTCCCGAATCGTACAAGAATAACCTACAAATGATTTATATACCAAATTTTGTTAAATTTGTTATATAAATAACTTGTAGGTTATTGAAATATTAAACACCAAATTGTGTTAAATTTGTTTTATTAGTTTTTATCTAGAGTGGATAAAGGTAATTTCTGTCGGCCATTTCGCAAAAAAGGCAGATTCTTTTATTACGAATCGTACTATAATCTAATGAACATCAGGATTTTCCACAAAAAACATACCTACCAAATTTTATGAAATTCGGTCCATTATTTTTTCAATTAGAGAGGATGTAATATCCTCACAGACACACAGAAACATACACAAATACACCCTTACACACACAGACGTCTTCCTAAAAATAGTTTTTTCGTGTTCTAGAAGTCCCAAAATGTGTAGATCCTTCGAAAATTCGAGTTCCGATCTTCGGCACGATTCCAATACTTTGAATACATACACACACGCACACACACATATATTACCTGCGTATCTGTGTATCTAAATTCCGTGCCTATGCAATTACAATAGTTGTGATTTTAAATGATCACTAAACTTTTATTATTTCTTCAACGAAGCCCAATTGTAACTTATGCAGAATGCAAATATCTCAAGCGATTGTAAGGTGAGTTACATAAGAATTGCTGAATTTTTTTCACACAAAATTATTTAGCTCTGGAGTCTGGAATACAAGTTATATGAATGAAATATTCATTGATTTTGCATAGAGAATCAGATGTTTTATATTTCGATACAGTTTTAAATATTTAAGTATAGTAAATTTCTGTAGTACTGTGATAATGTAAAAGATATCACCACTGAATGTATCACATTTTAGAAATTTTTAAATGAAATTGCATTTCAGTTGGGAAGTGTTTCATAATCAATGCTTATGCATGATTTATCTGTCTTGTTATATTTATTTTATTGGAAAATTTAATTTTATAGGTGTTGAAAAGTCTACTTCACTCTTATAGGTCATGACAAGCATTAGAAAATTTATCATTTTAACTGCTAAAACATGGGTACTCCTGACGACAAGACAGTCAAAAATCCATCCAAATTGGCGATAAATCGCCAAATCTGGATACCCCGAAACGATAGTTCAGAAATGACAACCCTAGATTAACGTCATAGAAATGGCTGTATGTACGGTGTTCTTCCCTTCTGGCTCTCAAAAGAGCTTCCTGTAAGTTATTTTTCATATTCGTAACATTATTCTTTTAGAAGTTTTAAAATCCTCGTTCACTGTTCATTGTGCTCACTGTTCATATTGTAACTCACTGTGCATTTTACCGCCAGCACCGAGCTGATGGAAGGCACTGACTGTGAAACTTTTGTTCACGGATAATGATGGATGACCATTTGATCCCTCTTTCGATTTTATGCAATGCTTTGATATAGAATAAAAGTATCTTCACTGCAAGATAGGTGATTAATCTTTTGAAATAATGGGAAGAACACAATTCATGTGTATAATAGAGGAAGCATTTAACTCTATTTTGATTGATCCTATTAAAATAAGAGCACATAAAATCAACAACTGGAAAATTTATATTTAATAGTTCAAAACGAAATTGTAATAAACATTAAGTTATTTTAATCCGAATGTAATACTGTATTATGCATTTTCCTGAATATGTAATTATCTACACAAAATAAGTTAAGGTGATTTTAATCTTTATGCATAGTGCTCATAATTCAGGAAAATATTCATCATTTGATATTTTTACTTTCCCTACATTCATAAAATAATACATAGCGACAGTATTGTAATGAGTTTAAAATTCGAATTTGATTTTCTGACAGAAAAACGCTTTAAATATCACTGAACCGAATATAATGCTTTTGAGGTCATGTCTGTTTGTACGTAGGTCGTTCAAAAAGTAAGGTAACAAGAGCTCTCATGGGTGCACAAATTCGGCGTGAGAATTATTTGAATTGAAAATGAAAGGTTTCGTGTTGTTTCACGATAACGCCAGACCGCATACGACCTCGGTTACACGTGATTTGGTACAGCGTTTTCGATGGAATGTACTGGAACACCCACCCTACAGCCCGGATCTCGCACCAAGCGATTTTCATTTCCTCGGACCGTTGAAGAAGCACCTGGCAGGTCGCCATTTCACAACCGATGCCGAAGTTCAGGAAACCGTCGTTGAGTGACTCTGCGACCTGGACCCTAATTTCTTCTATGCCGGTTTCCATAGATTGGTTTACCGATGGAACAAATGCTTCGATAACCATGGTAACTATGTGGAAAATAATATGTACCAGTGCCTTGTTAACTTTGTGTATCTCTTTGATTTCGTGGATAAACCTTTTCTCTCACAGGACTTCTTACCTTACTTTTGAACCACCCTCGTATTTGTATGTATAAGTGTGTGTATGTGTGAGTATATATGTCGATGTGTGTATATATGTTAGTGTGTGTATACGCGCGTATATATGTTGATACGTGTATGTATGTTATTGGGTGTATATATATTACTGAGTGTATGTATGCTAGTGTGTGCATATATGTCTGTGTGGGTATGTATGTTACTGTGTGATTGTATGTTAATGTGTATATATGCATGCCAGTGTGTGAGTGTATGTTAGCGTGAGTATGTGTTCCTGTGTATGTTAGTGTGTGAGTGTACATTATAATGTGTATGTGTGCATGTTACTGTGTGTGTGTATCCGTAAGACAGAGGTTGCGATATCTTATGAACGAATAATGTGTTTCGAATATAATTTGATACGATTTAATCAGTGAATACTGGAACAGTATTGATTGTAAACGCAATCAAATATTGGGAAGGCCCCAAAATTTTTTAAAGAGTTTATAAAAAATCACCACCTTCAATATTGTGTATAAACAATCATTTCAGATGTAAACTTTCTGTAGAATACGAAAGATATAAATATTAGAACACTAAAGTAACCGTTATTGAAATAATGGACGAATTTTGAAAACATTTTTAAAAAAATCACTAAAAAATCAGAATTTCAAAACTGTTAACAAAATAACAATTTTATGCTTTAATTTTCTTTTGGAAAATTATTACACAAACTTTAGAACCGTAGCGGGATTTGTTCTCGAGATATTGCACGTTTTAAAAATAAATTAAAACGTTACACAGAAGCACATGGATACAATAAACATGAAATTTGCAGAGTCCATTTCAAAAACAAGAGCTTGTAATTTCATCTTAGTAGCTCAACGGTAGAACGTCGGCTGGTCAACTCGGAGATCCAGGGTTCGATTCCCAGTTGGGACAGCAACGCTTTTTACAATGGCACAAGAACAAAAGTAAAAGCCGATGACACAGTGAAGTTGTATTTCACAATAAATTTGTTCAAAGAAGTTAGAATTAGAAAATATTTTGGAACAGTTAATCGCAGCGCTAGCGATGTCAAGGAAGCCAGAATTCAGTTTTGATGGTTGAGGATCAGCTAAAGCATATGCTGTTGTTGTTGAGACCCAGACCGTCCGACCTATCAGAAAGGTGTAAGGTAACCGTTTGGACGACTGGGAAGTGCCACCCAATTTAGACCGAAACCCAGTGGGAGAGGCATCCACAGGGACCGTACCCTCCTTCCCCTACCACCAAACTCTCGGAAGGACTTACGGACCCACAAGTTTAACGTGATCTTATTCCGCATGAACACGGCGGCAGTTGTGGCAGCGTGCAAACCACCAGGTTGCCGCGTCCGAAATAAGCCAACAGCACGCGGTGTTCCCAGGGAGTCACCCACCCAAGTACTAACCGCGCCCGATGCTGTTTGACTTCGGTGCTCTAACGAGAATCGGTGTTTTCAGCACAGTAGCTCAGCATATGAGCTGGCCTAGCTAAAGCATATGTGAAAAACTTGGAATTTTTTTTTCAAAAAGCGTTAAGAAGTGAAGAAAAATTAGCCGTGGTCGGAGATAGCTAAACGATGAGGTTAAGCCGTAGTGGAAAATTATAGCAGAAAATAATTTATTATTAAATGATAAAAGGTTATTTACGGAATTTAAAGAAAAGTAGTAGAAGCAGGAGGCTACTCTGAGGTAAAAATAGCAGGTAGTCAATCAGATTGCCAGTTGCCTGTCAGTCTGATATTAGAGGGTGGAGAATAAAGAGTCTACTTCGACTATAAGAGCTTGGAATTTCGTCCCTGTAGCTCAACGGTAGAGCTTCGGCTGGCTAGTCTGGAGATCCAGGGTTCGATTCCTGGTTGGGGCAGCAAGGCTCTTTAAATTTTAATTGATGTAAATGTTGAAATTTTTTATTTATGTAAATGTGAAAGAATATGTACTATTGCTTACCACATTTACCAAATATTGTGGTTTAAGGATTTTGCAATCACTCGAATGTTCGGAAACCCTAAAACTTTGGAATGAATCTCACTATATTAAAAACAAGGGGCGGCGGCGGCGGCGGCGGCGGCCGTCGCTGCCGCTGCAGCCGCCGCTGTTTGACAAATTTCGCGTTTTCAAGTTCCTCTGTGACGTACCGTTACATCTATAGCATATAAAAATCTGAAAGTTGGTACATTTGTAGGGAAATATTACTGGAACGCACTGATATAAACTGTTTTCACATTTAGTTTATTAAGTATTTAATGTCAAAGTCAAAGGAAGAGTTTTTGCGCTGCGAGTTTGGGTCCTAGACAGACTAGCAATAGTAAGACCTCCAATTTTTGTTGACATGTACCTACACAGTTGGATTTTTACAGGACGGCGCCCTTTTTTTTAATTTCGATTTAGTGCGAATGAGTTCAGTTTTTTATGCACTTCTGGAGTGAAAATTTTCCTTCTCTACGGGTGAAGATTTCATGGGTCGAGACGGTTACTAGCCGTTATCATATTGCTGTTTATCATATTTTTCTTATAAGTATGAATTGTATGATAAAATTAAAATAGTTTTGATAAATGTATAAATGGTTAATTGGTAAAACTAATGAAATCTGAAAAAAATGTGTTATACTTTATAAGTAAAGTTTTATATTAAAACCGGAACGAATTATCCAGCGTTGCTCGGGTCCTAAATAAGCGTCTACTTCTTAAATAGTACATTTACAGATGGCACCACTAAATCCCCACATTGTCTGTTTTGAAACAAAATAATTTACTCCTTTCGTTTCTAACCGAATCCTTGAGTTTCAACGCATGTAGGCGCGCAACTATTTGTCACAATGCATACACGCACATATCCACTTCTCCCCATAGCAACGCCCACCCCACTGCATATTAGTCGTCGTAAAGGTGAAATAAACACCTTTCCCCGTAGTATCGAAAATAAAAAGAAATAATAATGACTTCTGTTGGTAATTAACAGAAAATATAAAAAATAGAGCAAAAATTTATTTATTTGCTAAAATGCGGAGATATATATATATCTGTATAATTATCAAACTACAGAATTGTGCTAATCTTCCTTTTTCGGATACGGTGAAATAGGTATCACATAACCTAAAAATTTATATTTCGAAGTATTTAAAGATAAATAGATAATTATAAAAGAATTGCCCTAGCATTTATTTCACAGATCGTTATAAAAAAAAGTCGAAGGTCGAATATATGGTAATATTTTCGACCATTGAGAAACAGATTAGTGTAAATACCGATCCAAAATCGTGCTTCAACATAAAACAACTAAAAAATGAATTCGGATTATTAAAAAATCTCACCGAAGCGAGAGTTTAGCTAACCCAGCACCAAACTTCGTGGCTGTCTGCTTATATTTTCCTGGCTACGGACGGACACACACACACATACACAGACAAAAAATATCCTCTTTTATCATACAAGAAAATTTCACTTAATAAGGGTAGATGTCTGTGTGTCTGTCTGTCTGTGAACTCTTTAGCAAGGAATATGAGACTTGCACGACCATGGAATTTGGTACAGAGGTACTTCAGGACCCAAACAGATGCATCTCGGCATTATTTGTTTTAAATTTTGAATTAGTGTTTTAGTTATTTCATAGGTTCTAATTTCCTTTGCGACCGCTAAAAACACTATAAAAAGCGTGGAGAAAAAATGCGGCTCTAATTTCATTCGAGGCACGGCGATCATAGATAAGAGTCTCGCTGTCGAAACCGTGAATAGCAGACGGATGGCGCTTTGGTAGTAGAATTTAAAATTCATAAATTCAACATCCTGAGTTTTGAAATAGATATCTGAATTTTAAAATATAAGATTGTAACAGAATTATAAGTATTTCCTGAAAAAATTACCTTTCCACAATAACTTTTAAAGTTCGAAATTAAGATTTTAGACAGACGGTAAGTTTTTTTTTCGTTTTGCGGATAGCGTGCTCGGTGAATTGGGTAGTAATGGACATTTATTTACGACTCGCGGGGAAACGGCGGGTAAGTCATTCTAGTACTGTTAATAAATTAATCAAGCATGTTTATTCTGCATCTTCAGTATAATTCTACCATGTTAACAAATCATGAACGTGTCTAAATTTAACTTGTACAGAATCACACATTCATGCGCACATTGTAATGACAATGTGGTCACGTATTACGAAGCGCCTCACGCCACGCTGTGTTGAGTATTCCATCATCTACGCTTTATTTAACAGCAAATACCATTAGTAAGATGTATTGCCTAATACTAAGTTCCAATTATTATGTTACATCAGCGCGATTCCGATATAATTGATTTAAATTACTCAAATTATTTTATACATTAAAGGGTGTATATACAGGGTGTTCCAAAAACATTGACCTTCGCTTTTATTCCTTAAATATTGATCTTAGACATATATAATAAATTACAAAGTTGCGTAAAAAAAGGTACATAATTTTATGAAATTGATTAAAATTTTTATGGGAATTAAATTTTAAGTAATACAAATTTTTTTATACGGTTTCCGTACAAAAACACTTCAATGAGTAAAATGTGCTCCATACACCAATAAGATGATGTACAAAATTTCAGCATTTTATCATAAAAAGTCCCAGAGATATGAAAAGACAAAAATACTGACTTAAACCACTTTTTGATGTATCAACATGGTTTATCAGAGGGGAAAAATCATGTCGGCAGATCGCATTTCAGGAACCATACACAAATTACGAAAGAAAACAATGATTACATAAATAAATAATACTTTTGCTATTTATTGGTACAAAAGTATCTACACTGTATAGAAATAATAACTTTACATAAAGATTGCAAAGCTTGTTCAAAATGTTTTCCATCCATGCCAAAGATCCATTAAAGATGAGAGGCGGATATTATTTGCATATGATGCATTTCTGCGTTGCGTCATTTGCATTCTTGCTGTAAACATGCACTTTTTAATTTGTAATTAATCCCTCATCAGCACTGTTTAAACATATCTCTGGGACTTTTTATGATAAAATGTTGTACATCACTTTGTCAGTGTATGGGGCACATTTTACTCATTGTAAATATTTTTGTACGGGGTCATATAAAAATTTGAATTTTGTATTTCTTCAAATTTAATCCCCCGAAAATTTTTATCGATTTCATAAAATTCTCTACCTTTCTTTAAGCAACGTTAGCAACGTTGTAGTTTATTATATATGTCTAAGATCAATATTTAAGGAAAAAAAGCCGAGGCCAATGTTTTTGGAACACCCTGTATACTAGGGCGATCATATTTGATTTCCCATTTCCAGCTTCATCTATTGGTTTTAGGCATTTGTAAGTTTTTAAAAATGAAATGCGAAATACTTTCATATGTTTTAAACATTTTTCATATGTTTTTTCATACTTTTTTCTTTCTTGGAGAGTAACTTGGTGGTAAGGGACTAATGATGCCACGATAAGAAAAAACTTGTATTGTGGTTATTTTTCACAACAATGATTAAAACTATCATGTGTCGTGATTATTGAGTCATAAATAACCCAATTTTATGCATGATTATGTCAAACGTTGTCCTATGCTGTCATGTTAAAAAATATAAAATTTCGAAGTTTTCGCTCGAATTTGAAACACGATATGTTTATCCAGTTCTACATATTTTGCGGGATATAAAATTTCGTGCAAATCCATTAATATTTCTACGTCAGATATCGACCACAGCTATACGGACAGAGGCTCCAAAAATAGCCAAAACGTGTTCAGTAGGTCTTAAAACATATATTTTGGAATCATAATCTCGAAATCGGAAAATTTCGTGAAAACAATACTTTCTCAATGCCACGTACGAAAAAATGATATTGTAAATATCTTCATGAATATTGTAGGTAATTGTATCTTGTTTTTTAACACTTTACAACATAGTTGAAAAGTGTTTATGCTTTGTTCATTCTGTCTGTCTGTCTGTCTGTCCGTTAGCATGATAAATGCCGTAAAAATAACTTTATCAAAATGAAATTTTACTATGTTGTTCAGACTGTCTGTGGGACCTATGGGAATATAAATGAATAATATCACCCAATTAATTTTGGATTGAACCCGAGTTGAAAAAATGAAATACATTGAACCCTATGGCACCTAATTTCTCAAGCATTTTTTAAGCAAATTTAAAATTCTCAAATTGTTTCAAAAGTTTTAGGAAATATTCAAATTATCTCATAAAATATATAAAAAAAAAATTCAGCGAAATGTATTCAGTAGTTTTTAAATAAAATTTAAAATAATAATTACATCCTTTATATGAAGAGATCACGTGACCATTATAAGAAGAGATCACGTGAGCCACTTCAAAATAAAATATGGTATCCATCTTGTCTCAAAATCATGATTTTTAAAGTTCTTTTTAATTCATATTTAGTGTTGTAACCGTCCTAAAACGGCTTTATTTTTGCTTAAATTCTGTGCATCTACATACTGAAACAACGCAATTATATTATATTTGAGTTTAAATGATTATCAAACATTGATTATTTCTACAAAATGATTATCAAACTTTGATTATTTCTACAACGAAGCCTAATTTTCACTTATGGAAAACGTAAGCACCAAAAGATGTAGAATGAGTTGTATAAGAAATGCGCATTTTTTAACACAAAATTATTTATCTCATGGAGTCTGCAATATAGCTGATGTGAATGAAATATTCATTGATGTTACACAGAGAACCCAGACGATTTTTTCGAAGAAGTTTTAATCATAAAGTTAAATTACTTGTACCTCCATGGTTTTAAGCTTTTAAATAAAATAAATTATTATAGTATTGTGACGAATGAAAGGATTGGCAAAATGTTTATGAATGAAATGCTGCTTTTATATAGAGGCGATTTATATTTCGATGACGTCATTTGAATAAAGTTCATTTCTTATCGATGAAGTTTTCAAATGAAATAAATTATTGTATTATTATGATAATTTTAAAAATATTACCGAGGAATATATCGCATTTTAGAGATGTTTAAACCAGGCAATTTATATTTCAATGCCTTTATTTGAATGAAGTTCATTTTTTTCGATGGAGTTTGAAGTTTTCAAATATAATAAATTAATATAGTATTGTGATAATGTTAAAAATATTAGAGAGAAATATATCGCATTTTAGTGATGTTTACATAAAATTGCATTGAATTTGGAAAGTGCTTCATAAACAATACTTTATGCATGATTGATTCTTCTTATTTTACAATAACATGTTCATTTTTAAGCTTCAGAAAGTCTTCATTATTCTGTTGAACATCCAGTTTTCTGCAAGAAGTTTCCTTGGAATAGAATAATAATAAATAGTCCCAAATAGGCAACTGTTATGTGTCTTCGAAAATCCAGCAGACTCAAGCTATGTCATTAAATAACTGATTTAGCTTCCATGAACACCCCCAACAAATGCTCTTTCACACGTTATTAAAAATAAAGGCCAGTACCATTTTTAACATAGTTGATAATAGAGTTTTACAACATGGTTGAAAAGTGTTTATGATTTTGTTCATTCTGTCTGTCTGTCTGTCCGTTAGCAAGATAACTGCCGTAAAAATGACTTTATCAAAATGAAATTTTAGTACGTTGTTCAGACGGTCTGTGGACCTATGGGAATATAAATGAATAATACCATGCAATTAGTTTTGGATTGAACCCGGGTTGAAAAAATGAAATAGATTGAACACTATGGGACCTAATTTTTTAAACAATACATAAGCAAATTTAAAAATTCACAAATTGCTGTGAAAGTTTTAGGAAATATTCAAATTATCCCATAAAATATAAAAAAATTTCAATATATATTCGGTAGTTTTTTAAATAAAAATTAAAATAATAATTATACAAACTGACTCCATGAGCTGTTTGAGAACAAATTACTTCTTCCCCCCCCCCCCCCCCCCACATACCTGTCTGGCACGTGATATGCACCTGTCAGACACCTGCATTAGGCACTGCGTTAGTTGTAGAGTAGCAATGTAACAGAGAAAGAAATGAGTATCTCCATAACTAACTGATGGGGGTTAGGTAGTAGTGGATTGTACCATCGTTCTATTTTTAGGACAGTCGCAAATGCAAGAAAAATTGATCCTCTAGATGATTTTTTTTGACAATAATTTTTTCTGGTTTAAAAGTGTAGAATATTACCTTAATAAATTTATTTGTATGTTTTTTCTTGGAGCTCAAAACTTTAAAAAATTTGTTTGTTGATAATGTAAAAAAAAATCTGCAAAAATTACTATTTAAAAAAAATAATAAAAAATATCCAACATTAATTTAAACTTGCGACAGAGGCAAATATACAGTTAATGATTCTTAAACAATATATTGCCTTTAAATTGAAGTAAAATATGCAAAAGAATTTATATAAAGACTACTTATGCGTGCTGTCCTATTTTTAGGATGATGAGCAAACATGGGTTAAACTTTCTTTGATCAAGGGACTCTGTAAAAATTCAAACTCCTTATTTTTATGAAAATACTGCCAACTGACATAAAAAATAGGAGGTAACTCCTGCCCGATGGAACCAAAATGGATTTCAGTGAATAACATTATGTGAAATAAATTGTAATATCGAAAAAAAAATAATAATTCGAACCAAAATCTAATTATATATACTTTTAGGGCACTCGAACAGCTACATATTCTTGCTTATTTTTATATCTATCACTTTTTGTTTTGAAGTTTAAATATTATAAATTTGATAAACGCAAAATTTTCACACTTCTTCAACTTGGGCGCGGTAGCCCATTGGTTAGCGCGCTGGAGTTGTACTCGGTAGGCCCGGGTTCGATTCCAGCCACTGCCAAAACTGCCGCCGTGTTCATGCGGAGTACGATCACGTTAAACATGCGGGTCCGAAAGTCCTTCCGAGAGGTTGGTGGTAGGGGAAGGAGGGTACGGTCCCTGTGGATGCCTCCCCCTCTGGGTTTCGGTCTAAAATGGGTGGCACTTCCCGACCATCCAATCAGTTACCTTACACCTTTCTGGTAGGTCGGACGGTCTGGGTTTCAACAACAACAACACTTCTTCAACTTGACAAGAAGATTACTCGAAAACTACGAGTTTTTTAATAACAAATATAGATCAGATTACTAAATTTTCTAGTACACATTTTTGTTTACTAATTATGTCCATCTTTTATAATTTACTATATATTTCGAGTGAAATTTAGAAATATGAGAAAAATCGCTTTTATACAAAAAAAGGTCAAAATTGAAAAACATGTAATTTAGTTTCATATATTCACAATCTGGACATTATGTCCGACAAAACAAAAAGCAATATTTACATTTTTATCTATTAGGTTCTTGTGTATCAGTGTTTAAATCTTCGTAACGCTCCGTTTTTCCTCCTGTAAAACGCCAACCATAGCCAACGCCATTCATATCAAAATAGTTATACATAGAATACTGGCATTGAATCAGTAAATATACGAGTAGTAACAGTAATTATTTCATCCGCTGAGAGGTTATAGCTAAGGCCGTATTTATTGGTATCTATTGGCGATAATTCAGAATGAAAGATTGATAAACCATTTTGAAGTTTAATGGATAATTTTTATGCTTAATGATTTGAATGAATTTTGATGTTTAATTAAAGTCATATTTTTTAGTGAAAAAGACCCCACAACCAGAAGAACCACTGTCCAGTAGACTGCCATCAGAGAACATTTTTATATCGCTGTCATTCCGTTCAATAATTTTGTGAAACCAGAATAAGTGCAGGAATAGATTTCACACCAGATTTAGGTGAGATAGTTTCATGTGCAAGATTTATGAGGGTCTGCAATATAAAACAATGCAGTAGACTTAAGGACGACAGTTTACAACTGCCTTGACCCAAGAGGTCAGCTAGACCATAAAATCTGAGATTCTGAGGTGAAGCCACGAGAGTGGTTAAAGGTGTTACCAATGACAAGATGTTTGGGCGCATTGCCCAAGGTCGGCCAATCAGAGTCAAAGAGGCGTGTCAGACCTCAGGCTAAAAGAGGTGGCAACATAAGGAAAGTTCTAGAGATTCAGATACGAGAATACAAGGAGAGAGCAGTGAAGGAGATTGAATTAAGAGCTACAGAGCGAAAGTGCCGCAGAGCCTGAGTTTCAGCCAGAGATCAAAATGCGATGATGATTCCGTTGAGATTCCACAGAAATTCCTTGAGATACACTTTGACGAGTGAGACAGAAACGAAATGTCTATATCTTAAGAGAACTTCAACGACAGAGTCCGAGATTCAATAGAAACAAAGTACGAGCTGTGGTCTAAAGACAACCACCAGGTATGTGCGAATCAAGAATTATAGACGGTCATTAAGGCAGTTTAGGCCTCTTTTAATAACTAGTATCACACACGTCAACTCTCCTCCGCAAATAGCATATACTAATTATTGTAATGAATTTAATAATTATGATAATGTTGTGAGTAAATAATTTTATTTGTAAAGTTAACAATGGTGCAAATTATTGAGTAGTATTATGCTAATAAGTATTCTATTACAGGAACTCGCACTAAAGAAAACAATGGTGGGTTTTAATAGCGGCAAACAACGCAATGTGTTTAATGTTTAAATGTTATAACGATCAATGAGTTACGAGAGCCATGTTTAGATAATTCAATTTAATATTATGCTTTGCATAATTCTCATATGATGGTTAAAGCGGTATTAGTAAATAATCAACGCAACTCAGAGAATAAATAAACTTCAATGTTTTATTTTCAAATATGCGGTATTGAGTAATCAACGTAGTAATCAATCTAGTAAAGTAATAATCATTAGTTTCCCTTTTTGGCACCACACATTTGTAGTGCAAATGATTTTAAAAGGACAGATTGTGAGTAATTTTTATGACAGTTGCATCCTAAAGAAATATCGCATAAATACGTTGTAAAGAACTTTATTACCCCGACAGGGAATCAAGCCATGAATCTTCATAATTTCTACCCACGCTTTACCATTGAGCTATTGGGACGAAATTCAAATCTCTTATCGTCGAAGTGAACTTTGCAACGTAATATTTGACAACATACACATTACAGGAATAAATATGTGCAAAGTTTATATACAAAAGTTAATGAGAATCTTCTCACAAAATAATTATATCAAAATTAGAGAAACATATAAAAATACTAGCAGCATACCCGTTCTTCGTACGGAGTATATAATATAAAGAAACTTGAAATTCATAATCATGCCCAAATTCTTATAGTATACTAAATGACATGTTTAATCAAAATATTCTGTTAAAATATTTAATATAATGCTCCTAAAAAGAAGTTTAAGAATCTCTGTTCTCGCTATATAAAATTATCTTCATGGACATATCTGAAGAATAAAACATCTTGGACCCCTTATGTAAGCAAATATAAAAAAAAAATATGGAATTGAATCAATATATGCAAAATAAAAGCGTTAAAATTGTATGGGACCCGTACTAATTATATACGCGAATATTAGAAAATATAACCTGTATTAGTAGATTACATGTATGAATTGAAAATACCAATAAACCCGTAATCTTTAAATCTGAAGACAGTCATTTATTCCAATATATGTCAAAATTAAAGTGCTAAAATTATATGGGAAGATATACACGTACTACTTATAATGTCCGATTATCAGTAGAAGATTACCCGTTTTGCAATATGAGTCTCAAATGTTTTTTGGTAAAATGCAACAGACGACGTAATAAATTGAATATATAATTAATCCCCGTAATCTTCATACCAGAAGACTGTACTTGATTCCAATATATATGCCAATATATGTCAAAATATATGCCAATATACCTGTACTACTTATATTCTCGTAGGTTAGAAGATATACCCGTGCATTCCTAGAAGATTACTCGTACAACGTACAATATGCGTGTGTCAGCAATTTTTGCCGCAATAAAACAATGGCGTAATAACTTAAAAATATCAATAATCCCTGAATCAATAATTCCGGAAAATATCAATAATAATAATGTTTAAACCTGAAGAGTATAATTGATATTATCCAGTCCAAAATGAAATGGCAATGAAATTTATTTTATATACATATCTTCATTATTCAAATCGGAAAGGATTTAATAAAAATCGTCTGCCGCATAAACACATTGGATTTAAATCCGTTGCTAAGCGACATGATATCATTTGCTTCAAATAAATTGGTAGAAAAAATATCGTCTAAATAGTTATATTTCTATGAAACATTTGGCGACAGTTTCGTCAAATTAGCGACATTTTAAAAAGTCGCCAAATTTATCGCCAAGTGGGACTGTAGAACTGACAGTTCCACTTTGCGACAAATTGACGAAATATCATCACAATACTATCCCTAACAAAAAACAATTAATATCATTAATGTAGCGCAATTTTATCAATTTCAAGATATTTTTATAGATTTGAAAATATTTTTATCAATTTGGTGACCTTTTAAAAATTCGCTAAATGTATTACTAAGTAGGATGGTTGGTCTGACAGATAAATGCTAACCAAACATCATTTCAGTACTCTCTTCTAACAAAACAAAAACAAAATTTCATTGATATGTAGAAGACCCAAGCCACACGACCAACCCGAAGGTTTATGGCAGCTGTTTGTGTGTCGTTTATATCAATTTGGCGACATTTCCGTCAATTTGGCAAAGTTTAAGAAAAGTTGTCAAATTAGCGATATCCCTCCAAATTCGTAGCTTTGAATTTGCAGATCTGAATGAAACATTCTTATCCCGTTTCAATATACTAAATGAAAACACTACAATTGTATTAGAAGATATACCCGCTCTACTCTTTTTCTGTTTCAACAATCGGCTATATGAATTTATTGGCTAAACACAATATATGAGTTTAGTAGCTAAATACGATATAAGCTTGAAAACTCTTTGCCAAAATAAATGAAATTGATGTACGCAGTCAGCAATTAATATAATTAAAAGAAAAATCAAACCGTCCATTCATAAGATATACTTTTATATCCATTTATCCATTTATTTATTATTTAAATCGAAAAAAAAATAATAAAAACATTAACAAACACATTTAATTTAATTGCGATGCCGAGCAACATGATATATCCTCCTAAAATGTTAAAATTTTTTAACCACTAACAGCACACCCGTTATTCGTACGGAGTGTATAATTTAAAGAAACTTAAAGTTCGCAATCATGTGCAAATTCTGTTTAAATATTAAATTTATTGCTCCTAAAGAGAAGTTTAAGAATATATGTTCTCACTATGCAAAATTATCTTCACGATCAGATCTGAAGAATAAAACATCCTGCCCCCTTTTGTAAGCAAATTTACAGAAGAAAAAATAGGAATTGAATGAATATATGCAACCCCGTACTAATTATATTGTCGCAGATCAGAAAATATGCCAATGTGTTAGTAGAAGATTACCCGTATTACAATATGCGTCTCAAAAATATTTGCCAAAATAAAAGAGATGACGTAATAAATTGAAAACGTCAATAATATCCGTACTCTTTATACCAGAAGGTCGTAATTGATTCCAATATATGCCAATATATATCAAAACATATATCAATATACCTGTACTACTTATATTCTCGTAGATTAAAAGATATACACGTGTATTTGTAGAAGATTCGTACAACATACAATATATGAGTTTAAACAATTTTTGTCATAATAAAATAATTGCATAATAACTTGAAAATATCAATAATCCTTGAATCAATAATCCCCGAAAATATAAATAATAATAATTTTTAAACCTGAAGACCGTAATTGATATTATCCAGTCAAAAATGCTATAAGAAAAATCAAATCGTTCTTTTCTAAAATATATTTTTATATCCATTTATTTATTATTCAAATCGAAAAAATAATTATTAAAATTAACAGACAGATTTAATTTAATTGCGTTTCTGAGTAACATGATATAAGATAGAATCTTATAACATGTTAAATATGTCATGTCTTATAACATAAACTGCGAAATTAAATAACGATTTTGATTTCTCTATACTTCTCATTGTTCCGTAAAAGCTTGTTTTAAATAAACCATGAACCATGGAGATAGATTTCCCCTTTAAATCATGTTTCAAACAATACATGTTTTCAGAAAGTGACTAATTAACGCAAAAAATCTCCCATCAAACTCAGAGATTAAATTTTAATTAACTTTCAAACGATTTTCAAGCTTTTCGTTTGGATAAACCATGGAGTTAGGGAGTAGAACTCCTAGGAAAAAGTTCCGTTTTTCATTAATATCTCGACAACCCCAGGTCTTAGAAACTTGAAACTTGGACAAAATTTATGGGGGTATATTTCAAGGCTATTCACCAAATTTCATTAAATTCGGTTCAGCCGTTTTTCCGTGATGATGAGACAAACGAAAATTTCGTTTTTTACTAATATCTCGAGAACTACTGGTCGTAGAAACTCAAAACACGGATATAATTTTAAGTGGGGCTATTTCTGGGCTACCCACAAAATTTCATCAAATTCGGTTCAGCCGTTCTCCCGTGATGGTGTGACAAACAGACAGACAGACAGACAGATTTTCATTTTTATTTATATAGACTAGCAGCATACCCGTTCTTCGTACGGAGTATATAATATAAAGAAACTTGAAATTCATAATCATGCCCAAATGCTTATAGTATACTAAATGACATGTTTAATCAAAATATTCTGTTAAAATATTTAATATAATGCTCCTAAAAAGAAGTTTAAGAATCTCTGTTCTCGCTATATAAAATTATCTTCATGGACATATCTGAAGAATAAAACATCTTGAACCCCTTATGTAAGCAAATATAACAAAAAAATATGGAATTGAATCAATATATGCAAAATAAAAGCGTTAAAATTGTATGGGACCCGTACTAATTATATACGCGAATATTAGACAATATAACCTGTATTAGTAGATTACATGTATAAATTGAAAATACCAATAAACCCGTAATCTTTAAATCTGAAGACAGTCATTTATTCCAATATATGTCAAAATTAAAGTACTAAAATTATATGGGGAGATATACACGTACTACTTATAATGTCCGATTATTAGTAGAAGATTACCCGCTTTGCAATATGAGTCTCAAATGTTTTTTGGTAAAATACAACAGACGACGTAATAAATTGAATATATAATTAATCCCCTTAATCTTCATACCAGAAGACTGTACTTGATTCCAATATATATGCCAATATATGTCAAAATATATGCCAATATACCTGTACTACTTATATTCTCGTAGGTTAGAAGATATATCCGTGCATTCCTAGAAGATTACTCGTACAACGTACAATATGCGTGTGTCAGCAATTTTTGCCGCAATAAAACAATGGCGTAATAACTTAAAAATATCAATAATCCCTGAATCAATAATTCCGGAAAATATCAATAATAATGTTTAAACCTGAAGAGTATAATTGATATTATCCAGTCCAAAATGAAATGGCAATGAAATTTATTTTATATACCATTATTCAAATCGGAAAGGATTTAATAAAAATCGTCTGCCGCATAAACACATTGGATTTAAATCCGTTGCTAAGCGACATGATATCATTTGCTTCAAATAAATTGGTAGAAAAAATATCGTCTAAATAGTTATATTTCTATGGAACATTTGGCGACAGTTTCGTCAAATTAGCGACATTTTAAAAAATCGCCAAATTTATCGCCAAGTGGGACTGTAGAACTGACAGTTCCACTTTGCGACAAATTGACGAAATATCATCACAATACTATCCCCTAACAAAAGACAATTAATATCATTTATGTAGCGCAATTTTATCAATTTCAAGATATTTTTATAGATTTGAAAACATTTTTATCAATTTGGTGACATTTTAAAAATTCGCTAAATGTATTACTAAGTAGGATGGTTGGTCTGACAGATAAATGCTAACCAAACATCATTTCAGTACTCTCTTCTAACGAAACAAAAAAAAATTTCATTGATATGTAGAAGACCCAAGCCACACGACCAACCCGAAGGTTTATGGCAGCTGTTTGTGTGTCGTTTATATCAATTTGGCGACATTTCCGTCAATTTGGCAAAGTTTAAGAAAAGTTGTCAAATTAGCGATATCCCTCCAAATTCGTAGCTTTGAATTTGCAGATCTGAATGAAACATTCTTATCCCGTTTCAATATACTAAATGAAAACACTACAATTGTATTAGAAGATATACCCGCTCTACTATTTTTCTGTTTCAACAATCGGCTATATGAATTTATTGGCTAAACACAATATATGAGTTTAGTAGCTAAATACGATATAAGCTAGAAAACTCTTTGCCAAAATAAATGAAATTGATGTACGCAGTCAGCAATTAATATAATTAAAAGAAAAATCAAACCGTCCATTCATAAGATATACTTTTATATCCATTTATCCATTTATTTATTATTTAAATCGAAAAAAAATAATAAAAACATTAACAAACACATTTAATTTAATTGCGATGCCGAGCAACATGATATATCCTCCTAAAATGTTAAAATTTATTAACCAATAACAGCACACCCGTTATTCGTACGGAGTGTATAATTTAGAGAAACTTAAAGTTCGCAATCATGTGCAAATTCTGTTAAAATATTAAATTTATTGCTCCTAAAGAGAAGTTTAAGAATATATGTTCTCACTATGCAAAATTATCTTCACGATCAGATCTGAAGAATAAAACATCCTGCCCCCTTTTGTAAGCAAATTTACAGAAGAAAAAATAGGAATTGAATGAATATATGCAACCCCGTACTAATTATATTGTCGCAGATCAGAAAATATGCCAATGTGTTAGTAGAAGATTACCCGTATTACAATATGCGTCTCAAAAATATTTGCCAAAATAAAAGAGATGACGTAATAAATTGAAAACATCAATAATATCCGTACTCTTTATACCAGAAGGTCGTAATTGATTCCAAAATATGCCAATATATATCAAAACATATGTCAATATACCTGTACTACTTATATTCTCGTAGATTAAAAGATATACACGTGTATTTGTAGAAGATTCGTACAACATACAATATATGAGTTTAAACAATTTTTGTCATAATAAAATAATTGCATAATAACTTGAAAATATCAATAATCCTTGAATCAGTAATCCCCGAAAATATAAATAATAATAATTTTTAAACCTGAAGACCGTAATTGATATTATCCAGTCAAAAATGCTATAAGAAAAATCAAATCGTTCTTTTCTAAAATATATTTTTATATCCATTTATTTATTATTCAAATCGAAAAAATAATTATTAAATTTAACAGACAGATTTAATTTAATTGCGTTTCTGAGTAACATGATATAAGATAGAATCTTATAACATGTTAAATATGTCATGTCTTATAACATAAACTGCGAAATTAAATAACGATTTTGATTTCTCTATACTTCTCATTGTTCCGTAAAAGCTTGTTTTAAATAAACCATGAACCATGGAGATAGATTTCCCCTTTAAATCATGTTTCAAACAATTCATGTTTTCAGAAAGTGACTAATTAACGCAAAAAATCTCCCATCAAACTCAGAGATTAAATTTTAATTCACTTTCAAACGATTTTCAAGCTTTTCGTTTGGATAAACCACGGAGATAGGGAGTAGAACTCCTAGGAAAAAGTTCCGTTTTTCATTAATATCTCGACAACCCCAGGTCTTAGAAACTCGAAACTTGGACAAAATTTATGGGGGGATATTTCAAGGCTATTCACCAAATTTCATTAAATTCGGTTCAGCCGTTTTTCCGTGACGATGAGACAAACGAAAATTTCGTTTTTTACTAATATCTCGAGAACTACTGGTCGTAGAAACTCAAAACACGGATATAATTTTAAGTGGGGCTATTTCTGGGCTACCCACAAAATTTCATCAAATTCGGTTCAGCCGTTCTCCCGTGATGGTGTGACAAACAGACAGACAGACAGACAGACAGACAGATTTTCATTTTTATTTATATAGACTAGCAGCATACCCGTTCTTCGTACGGAGTATATAATATAAAGAAACTTGAAATTCATAATCATGCGCAAATTCTTATAGTATACTAAATGACATGTTTAATCAAAATATTCTGTTAAAATATTTAATATAATGCTCCTAAAAAGAAGTTTAAGAATCCCTGTTCTCGCTATATAAAATTATCTTCATGGACATATCTGAAGAATAAAACATCTTGGATCCCTTATGCAAGCAAATATAAAAAAAAATATGGAATTGAATCAATATAAGCAAAATAAAAGCGTTAAAATTGTATGGGAGCCGTACTAATTATATACGCGAATATTAGAAAATATAACCTGTATTAGTAGATTACATGTATAAATTGAAAATACCAATAAACCCGTAATCTTTAAATCTGAAGACAGTCATTTATTCCAATATATGTCAAAATTAAAGTGCTAAAATTATATGGGAAGATATACACGTACTACTTATAATGTCCGATTATTAGTAGAAGATTACCCGTTTTGCAATATGAGTCTCAAATGTTTTTTAGTAAAATACAACAGACGACGTAATAAATTGAATATATAATTAATCCCCTTAATCTTCATACCAGAAGACTTTACTTGATTCCAATATATATGCCAATATATGTCAAAATATATGCCAATATACCTGTACTACTTATATTCTCGTAGGTTAGAAGATATACCCGTGCATTCCTAGAAGATTACTCGTACAACGTACAATATGCGTGTATCAGCAATTTTTGCCGCAATAAAACAATGGCGTAATAACTTAAAAATATCAATAATCACTGAATCAATAATTCCGGAAAATATCAATAATAATAATGTTTAAACCTGAAGAGTATAATTGATATTATCCAGTCTAAAATGAAATGGCAATGAAATTTATTTTATATACATATCTTCATTATTCAAATTGGAAAGGATTTAATAAAAATCGTCTGCCGCATAAACACATTGGATTTAAATCCGTTGCTAAGCGACATGATATCATTTGCTTCAAATAAATTGGTAGAAAAAATATCGTCTAAATAGTTATATTTCTATGGAACATTTGGCGACAGTTTCGTCAAATTAGCGACATTTTAAAAAATCGCCAAATTTATCGCCAAGTGGGACTGTAGAACTGACAGGTCCACTTTGCGACAAATTGACGAAATATCATCACAATACTATCCCCTAACAAAAAACAATTAATATCATTTATGTAGCGCAATTTTATCAATTTCAAGATATTTTTATAGATTTGAAAACATTTTTATCAATTTGGTGACATTTTAAAAATTCGCTAAATGTATTACTAAGTAGGATGGTTGGTCTGACAGATAAATGCTAACCAAACATCATTTCAGTACTCTCTTCTAACAAAACAAAAAAAAAATTCATTGATATGTAGAAGACCCAAGCCACACGACCAACCCGAAGGTTTATGGCAGCTGTATGTGTCTCGTTTATATCAATTTGGCGACATTTCCGTCAATTTGGCAAAGTTTAAGAAAAGTTGTCAAATTAGCGATATCCCTCCATATTCGTAGCTTTGAATTTGCAGATCTGAATGAAACATTCTTATCCCGTTTCAATATACTAAATGAAAACACTACAATTGTATTAGAAGATATACCCGCTCTACTCTTTTTCTGTTTCAACAATCGGCTATATGAATTTATTGGCTAAACACAATATATGAGTTTAGTAGCTAAATACGATATAAGCTTGAAAACTCTTTGCCAAAATAAATGAAATTGATGTACGCAGTCAGCAATTAATATAATTAAAAGAAAAATCAAGCCGTCCATTCATAAGATATACTTTTATATCCATTTATCCATTCATTTATTATTTAAATCGAAAAAAAATAATAAAAACATTAACAAACACATTTAATTTAATTGCGATGCCGAGCAACATGATATATCCTCCTAAAATGTTAAAATTTGTTAACCACTAACAGGACACCCGTTATTCGTACGGAGTGTATAATTTAAAGAAACTTATAGTTCGCAATCATGTGCAAATTCTGTTAAAATATTAAATTTATTGCTCCTAAAGAGAAGTTTAAGAATATATGTTCTCACTATGCAAAATTATCTTCACGATCAGATCTGAAGAATAAAACATCCGGCCCCCATTTGTAAGCAAATTTACAGAAGAAAATATAGGAATTGAATGAATATATGCAACCCCGTACTAATTATATTGTCGCAGATTAGAAAATATGCCAATGTGTTAGTAGAAGATTACCCGTATTATAATATGTGTCTCAAAAATATTTGCCAAAATAAAAGAGATGACGTAATAAATTGAAAACATCAATAATATCCGTACTCTTTATACCAGAAGGTCGTAATTGATTCCAATATATGCCAATATATATCAAAACATATGTCAATATACCTGTACTACTTATATTCTCGTAGATTAAAAGATATACACGTGTATTTGTAGAAGATCGTACAACATACAATATATGAGTTTAAACAATTTTTTCATAATAAAATAATTGCATAATAACTTGAAAATATCAATAATCCTTGAATCAATAATCCCCGAAAATATAAATAATAATAATTTTTAAACCTAAAGACCGTAATTGATATTATCCAGTCAAAAATGCTATAAGAAAAATCAGATCGTTCTTTTCTAAAATATATTTTTATATCCATTTATTTATTATTCAAATCGAAAAAATAATTATTAAAATTAACAGACAGATTTAATTTAATTGCGTTTCTGAGTAACATGATATAAGATAGAATCTTATAACATGTTAAATATGTCATGTCTTATAACATAAACTGCGAAATTAAATAACGATTTTGATTTCTCTATACTTCTCATTGTTCCGTAAAAGCTTGTTTTAAATAAACCATGAACCATGGAGATAGATTTCCCCTTTAAATCATGTTTCAAACAATTCATGTTTTCAGAAAGTGACTAATTAACGCAAAAAATCTCCCATCAAACTCGGAGATTAAATTTTAATTCACTTTCAAACGATTTTCAAGCTTTTCGTTTGGATAAACCACGGAGTTAGGGAGTAGAACTCCTAGGAAAAAGTTCCGTTTTCCATTAATATCTCGACAACCCCAGGTCTTAGAAACTCGAAACTTGGACAAAATTTATGGGGGGATATTTCAAGGCTATTCACCAAATTTCATTAAATTCGGTTTAGCCGTTTTTCCGTGATGATGAGACAAACGAAAATTTTGTTTTTTACTAATATCTCGAGAACCACTGGTCGTAAAAACTCAAAACACGGATATAATTTTAAGTGGGGCTATTTCTGGGCTACCCACAAAATTTCATCAAATTCGGTTCAGCCGTTCTCCCGTGATGATGGGACAAACAGACAGACAGACAGACAGATTTTCATTTTTATTTATATAGACTAGCAGCATACCCGTTCTTCGTACGGAGTATATAATATAAAGAAACTTGAAATTCATAATCATGTCCAAATTCTTATAGTATACTAAATGACATGTTTAATCAAAATATTCTGTTAAAATATTTAATATAATGCTCCTAAAAAGAAGTTTAAGAATATCTGTTCTCGCTATATAAAATTATCTTCATGGACATATCTGAAGAAACATCTTGGACCCCTTATGTAAGCAAATATAAAAAAAAATATGGAATTGAATCAATATATGCAAAATAAAAGCGTTAAAATTGTATGGGACCCGTACTAATTATATACGCGAATATTAGAAAATATAACCTGTATTAGTAGATTACATGTATAAATTGAAAATACCAATAAACCCGTAATCTTTAAATCTGAAGACAGTCATTTATTCCAATATATGTCAAAATTAAAGTGCTAAAATTATATGGGAAGATATACACGTACTACTTATAATGTCCGATTATTAGTAGAAGATTACCCGTTTTGCAATATGAGTCACACATGTTTTTTGGTAAAATACAACAGACGACGTAATAAATTGAATATATAATTAATCCCCTTAATCTTCATACCAGAAGACTGTACTTGATTCTAATATATATGCCGATATATGTCAAAATATATGCCAACATACCTGTACTACTTATATTCTCGTAGGTTAGAAGATATACCCGTGCATTCCTAGAAGATTACTCGTACAACGTACAATATGCGTGTGTCAGCAATTTTTGCCGCAATAAAACAATGGCGTAATAACTTAAAAATATCAATAATCCCTGAATCAATAATTCCGGAAAATATCAATAATAATAATGTTTAAACCTGAAGAGTATGATTGATACTATCCAGTCCAAAATGAAATGGCAATGAAATTTATTTTATATACATATCTTCATTATTCAAATCGGAAAGGATTTAATAAAAATCGTCTGCCGCATAAACACATTGGATTTAAATCCGTTGCTAAGCGACATGATATCATTTGCTTCAAATAAATTGGTAGAAAAAATATCGTCTAAATAGTTATATTTCTATGGAACATTTGGCGACAGTTTCGTCAAATTAGCGACATTTTAAAAAATCGCCAAATTTATCGCCAAGTGGGACTGTAGAACTGACAGGTCCACTTTGCGACAAATTGACGAAATATCATCACAATACTATCCCCTAAAAAAAACAATTAATATCATTTATGTAGCGCAATTTTATCAATTTCAAGATATTTTTATAGATTTGAAAACATTTTTATCAATTTGGTGACATTTTAAAAATTCGCTAAATGTATTACTAAGTAGGATGGTTGGTCTGACAGATAAATGCTAACCAAACATCATTTCAGTACTCTCTTCTAACAAAACAAAAAAAAAATTCATTGATATGTAGAAGACCCAAGCCACACGACCAACCCGAAGGTTTATGGCAGCTGTATGTGTCTCGTTTATATCAATTTGGCGACATTTCCGTCAATTTGGCAAAGTTTAAGAAAAGTTGTCAAATTAGCGATATCCCTCCATATTCGTAGCTTTGAATTTGCAGATCTGAATGAAACATTCTTATCCCGTTTCAATATACTAAATGAAAACACTACAATTGTATTAGAAGATATACCCGCTCTACTCTTTTTCTGTTTCAACAATCGGCTATATGAATTTATTGGCTAAACACAATATATGAGTTTAGTAGCTAAATACGATATAAGCTTGAAAACTCTTTGCCAAAATAAATGAAATTGATGTACGCAGTCAGCAATTAATATAATTAAAAGAAAAATCAAGCCGTCCATTCATAAGATATACTTTTATATCCATTTATCCATTCATTTATTATTTAAATCGAAAAAAAATAATAAAAACATTAACAAACACATTTAATTTAATTGCGATGCCGAGCAACATGATATATCCTCCTAAAATGTTAAAATTTGTTAACCACTAACAGGACACCCGTTATTCGTACGGAGTGTATAATTTAAAGAAACTTATAGTTCGCAATCATGTGCAAATTCTGTTAAAATATTAAATTTATTGCTCCTAAAGAGAAGTTTAAGAATATATGTTCTCACTATGCAAAATTATCTTCACGATCAGATCTGAAGAATAAAACATCCGGCCCCCATTTGTAAGCAAATTTACAGAAGAAAATATAGGAATTGAATGAATATATGCAACCCCGTACTAATTATATTGTCGCAGATTAGAAAATATGCCAATGTGTTAGTAGAAGATTACCCGTATTATAATATGTGTCTCAAAAATATTTGCCAAAATAAAAGAGATGACGTAATAAATTGAAAACATCAATAATATCCGTACTCTTTATACCAGAAGGTCGTAATTGATTCCAATATATGCCAATATATATCAAAACATATGTCAATATACCTGTACTACTTATATTCTCGTAGATTAAAAGATATACACGTGTATTTGTAGAAGATCGTACAACATACAATATATGAGTTTAAACAATTTTTTCATAATAAAATAATTGCATAATAACTTGAAAATATCAATAATCCTTGAATCAATAATCCCCGAAAATATAAATAATAATAATTTTTAAACCTAAAGACCGTAATTGATATTATCCAGTCAAAAATGCTATAAGAAAAATCAGATCGTTCTTTTCTAAAATATATTTTTATATCCATTTATTTATTATTCAAATCGAAAAAATAATTATTAAAATTAACAGACAGATTTAATTTAATTGCGTTTCTGAGTAACATGATATAAGATAGAATCTTATAACATGTTAAATATGTCATGTCTTATAACATAAACTGCGAAATTAAATAACGATTTTGATTTCTCTATACTTCTCATTGTTCCGTAAAAGCTTGTTTTAAATAAACCATGAACCATGGAGATAGATTTCCCCTTTAAATCATGTTTCAAACAATTCATGTTTTCAGAAAGTGACTAATTAACGCAAAAAATCTCCCATCAAACTCGGAGATTAAATTTTAATTCACTTTCAAACGATTTTCAAGCTTTTCGTTTGGATAAACCACGGAGTTAGGGAGTAGAACTCCTAGGAAAAAGTTCCGTTTTCCATTAATATCTCGACAACCCCAGGTCTTAGAAACTCGAAACTTGGACAAAATTTATGGGGGGATATTTCAAGGCTATTCACCAAATTTCATTAAATTCGGTTTAGCCGTTTTTCCGTGATGATGAGACAAACGAAAATTTTGTTTTTTACTAATATCTCGAGAACCACTGGTCGTAAAAACTCAAAACACGGATATAATTTTAAGTGGGGCTATTTCTGGGCTACCCACAAAATTTCATCAAATTCGGTTCAGCCGTTCTCCCGTGATGATGGGACAAACAGACAGACAGACAGACAGATTTTCATTTTTATTTATATAGACTAGCAGCATACCCGTTCTTCGTACGGAGTATATAATATAAAGAAACTTGAAATTCATAATCATGTCCAAATTCTTATAGTATACTAAATGACATGTTTAATCAAAATATTCTGTTAAAATATTTAATATAATGCTCCTAAAAAGAAGTTTAAGAATATCTGTTCTCGCTATATAAAATTATCTTCATGGACATATCTGAAGAAACATCTTGGACCCCTTATGTAAGCAAATATAAAAAAAAATATGGAATTGAATCAATATATGCAAAATAAAAGCGTTAAAATTGTATGGGACCCGTACTAATTATATACGCGAATATTAGAAAATATAACCTGTATTAGTAGATTACATGTATAAATTGAAAATACCAATAAACCCGTAATCTTTAAATCTGAAGACAGTCATTTATTCCAATATATGTCAAAATTAAAGTGCTAAAATTATATGGGAAGATATACACGTACTACTTATAATGTCCGATTATTAGTAGAAGATTACCCGTTTTGCAATATGAGTCACACATGTTTTTTGGTAAAATACAACAGACGACGTAATAAATTGAATATATAATTAATCCCCTTAATCTTCATACCAGAAGACTGTACTTGATTCTAATATATATGCCGATATATGTCAAAATATATGCCAACATACCTGTACTACTTATATTCTCGTAGGTTAGAAGATATACCCGTGCATTCCTAGAAGATTACTCGTACAACGTACAATATGCGTGTGTCAGCAATTTTTGCCGCAATAAAACAATGGCGTAATAACTTAAAAATATCAATAATCCCTGAATCAATAATTCCGGAAAATATCAATAATAATAATGTTTAAACCTGAAGAGTATGATTGATACTATCCAGTCCAAAATGAAATGGCAATGAAATTTATTTTATATACATATCTTCATTATTCAAATCGGAAAGGATTTAATAAAAATCGTCTGCCGCATAAACACATTGGATTTAAATCCGTTGCTAAGCGACATGATATCATTTGCTTCAAATAAATTGGTAGAAAAAATATCGTCTAAATAGTTATATTTCTATGGAACATTTGGCGACAGTTTCGTCAAATTAGCGACATTTTAAAAAATCGCCAAATTTATCGCCAAGTGGGACTGTAGAACTGACAGGTCCACTTTGCGACAAATTGACGAAATATCATCACAATACTATCCCCTAAAAAAAACAATTAATATCATTTATGTAGCGCAATTTTATCAATTTCAAGATATTTTTATAGATTTGAAAACATTTTTATCAATTTGGTGACATTTTAAAAATTCGCTAAATGTATTACTAAGTAGGATGGTTGGTCTGACAGATAAATGCTAACCAAACATCATTTCAGTACTCTCTTCTAACAAAACAAAAAAAAAATTCATTGATATGTAGAAGACCCAAGCCACACGACCAACCCGAAGGTTTATGGCAGCTGTATGTGTCTCGTTTATATCAATTTGGCGACATTTCCGTCAATTTGGCAAAGTTTAAGAAAAGTTGTCAAATTAGCGATATCCCTCCATATTCGTAGCTTTGAATTTGCAGATCTGAATGAAACATTCTTATCCCGTTTCAATATACTAAATGAAAACACTACAATTGTATTAGAAGATATACCCGCTCTACTCTTTTTCTGTTTCAACAATCGGCTATATGAATTTATTGGCTAAACACAATATATGAGTTTAGTAGCTAAATACGATATAAGCTTGAAAACTCTTTGCCAAAATAAATGAAATTGATGTACGCAGTCAGCAATTAATATAATTAAAAGAAAAATCAAGCCGTCCATTCATAAGATATACTTTTATATCCATTTATCCATTCATTTATTATTTAAATCGAAAAAAAATAATAAAAACATTAACAAACACATTTAATTTAATTGCGATGCCGAGCAACATGATATATCCTCCTAAAATGTTAAAATTTGTTAACCACTAACAGGACACCCGTTATTCGTACGGAGTGTATAATTTAAAGAAACTTATAGTTCGCAATCATGTGCAAATTCTGTTAAAATATTAAATTTATTGCTCCTAAAGAGAAGTTTAAGAATATATGTTCTCACTATGCAAAATTATCTTCACGATCAGATCTGAAGAATAAAACATCCGGCCCCCATTTGTAAGCAAATTTACAGAAGAAAATATAGGAATTGAATGAATATATGCAACCCCGTACTAATTATATTGTCGCAGATTAGAAAATATGCCAATGTGTTAGTAGAAGATTACCCGTATTATAATATGTGTCTCAAAAATATTTGCCAAAATAAAAGAGATGACGTAATAAATTGAAAACATCAATAATATCCGTACTCTTTATACCAGAAGGTCGTAATTGATTCCAATATATGCCAATATATATCAAAACATATGTCAATATACCTGTACTACTTATATTCTCGTAGATTAAAAGATATACACGTGTATTTGTAGAAGATCGTACAACATACAATATATGAGTTTAAACAATTTTTTCATAATAAAATAATTGCATAATAACTTGAAAATATCAATAATCCTTGAATCAATAATCCCCGAAAATATAAATAATAATAATTTTTAAACCTAAAGACCGTAATTGATATTATCCAGTCAAAAATGCTATAAGAAAAATCAGATCGTTCTTTTCTAAAATATATTTTTATATCCATTTATTTATTATTCAAATCGAAAAAATAATTATTAAAATTAACAGACAGATTTAATTTAATTGCGTTTCTGAGTAACATGATATAAGATAGAATCTTATAACATGTTAAATATGTCATGTCTTATAACATAAACTGCGAAATTAAATAACGATTTTGATTTCTCTATACTTCTCATTGTTCCGTAAAAGCTTGTTTTAAATAAACCATGAACCATGGAGATAGATTTCCCCTTTAAATCATGTTTCAAACAATTCATGTTTTCAGAAAGTGACTAATTAACGCAAAAAATCTCCCATCAAACTCGGAGATTAAATTTTAATTCACTTTCAAACGATTTTCAAGCTTTTCGTTTGGATAAACCACGGAGTTAGGGAGTAGAACTCCTAGGAAAAAGTTCCGTTTTCCATTAATATCTCGACAACCCCAGGTCTTAGAAACTCGAAACTTGGACAAAATTTATGGGGGGATATTTCAAGGCTATTCACCAAATTTCATTAAATTCGGTTTAGCCGTTTTTCCGTGATCATGAGACAAACGAAAATTTTGTTTTTTACTAATATCTCGAGAACCACTGGTCGTAAAAACTCAAAACACGGATATAATTTTAAGTGGGGCTATTTCTGGGCTACCCACAAAATTTCATCAAATTCGGTTCAGCCGTTCTCCCGTGATGATGGGACAAACAGACAGACAGACAGACAGATTTTCATTTTTATTTATATAGACTAGCAGCATACCCGTTCTTCGTACGGAGTATATAATATAAAGAAACTTGAAATTCATAATCATGTCCAAATTCTTATAGTATACTAAATGACATGTTTAATCAAAATATTCTGTTAAAATATTTAATATAATGCTCCTAAAAAGAAGTTTAAGAATATCTGTTCTCGCTATATAAAATTATCTTCATGGACATATCTGAAGAAACATCTTGGACCCCTTATGTAAGCAAATATAAAAAAAAATATGGAATTGAATCAATATATGCAAAATAAAAGCGTTAAAATTGTATGGGACCCGTACTAATTATATACGCGAATATTAGAAAATATAACCTGTATTAGTAGATTACATGTATAAATTGAAAATACCAATAAACCCGTAATCTTTAAATCTGAAGACAGTCATTTATTCCAATATATGTCAAAATTAAAGTGCTAAAATTATATGGGAAGATATACACGTACTACTTATAATGTCCGATTATTAGTAGAAGATTACCGGTTTTGCAATATGAGTCACACATGTTTTTTGGTAAAATACAACAGACGACGTAATAAATTGAATATATAATTAATCCCCTTAATCTTCATACCAGAAGACTGTACTTGATTCTAATATATATGCCGATATATGTCAAAATATATGCCAACATACCTGTACTACTTATATTCTCGTACGTTAGAAGATATACCCGTGCATTCCTAGAAGATTACTCGTACAACGTACAATATGCGTGTGTCAGCAATTTTTGCCGCAATAAAACAATGGCGTAATAACTTAAAAATATCAATAATCCCTGAATCAATAATTCCGGAAAATATCAATAATAATAATGTTTAAACCTGAAGAGTATGATTGATACTATCCAGTCCAAAATGAAATGGCAATGAAATTTATTTTATATACATATCTTCATTATTCAAATCGGAAAGGATTTAATAAAAATCGTCTGCCGCATAAACACATTGGATTTAAATCCGTTGCTAAGCGACATGATATCATTTGCTTCAAATAAATTGGTAGAAAAAATATCGTCTAAATAGTTATATTTCTATGGAACATTTGGCGACAGTTTCGTCAAATTAGCGACATTTTAAAAAATCGCCAAATTTATCGCCAAGTGGGACTGTAGAACTGACAGTTCCACTTTGCGACAAATTGACGAAATATCATCACAATACTATCCCCTAACAAAAAACAATTAATATCATTTATGTAGCGCAATTTTATCAATTTCAAGATATTTTTATAGATTTGAAAACATTTTTATCAATTTGGTGACATTTTAAAAATTCGCTAAATGTATTACTAAGTAGGATGGTTGGTCTGACAAATAAATGCTAACCAAACATCATTTCAGTACTCTCTTCTAACAAAACAAAAAAAAATTTCATTGATATGTAGAAGACCCAAGCCACACGACCAACCCGAAGGTTTATGGCAGCTGTTTGTGTGTCGTTTATATCAATTTGGCGACATTTCCGCCAATTTGGCAAAGTTTAAGAAAAGTTGTCAAATTAGCGATATCCCTCCAAATTCGTAGCTTAGAATTTGCAGATCTGAATGAAACATTCTTATCCCGTTTCAATATACTAAATGAAAACACTACAATTGTATTAGAAGATATACCCGCTCTACTCTTTTTCTGTTTCAACAATCGGCTATATGAATTTATTGGCTTAACACAATATATGAGTTTAGTAGCTAAATACGATATAAGCTTGAAAACTCTTTGCCAAAATAAATGAAATTGATCGCAGTCAGCAATTAATATAATTAAAAGAAAAATCAAACCGTCCATTCATAAGATATACTTTTATATCCATTTATCCATTTATTTATTATTTAAATCGAAAAAAAAAATAATAAAAACATTAGCAAACACATTTAATTTAATTGCGATGCCGAGCAACATGATATATCCTCCTAAAATGTTAAAATTTATTAACCACTAACAGCACACCCGTTATTCGTACGGAGTGTATAATTTAAAGAAACTTAAAGTTCGCAATCATGTGCAAATTCTGTTAAAATATTAAATTTATTGCTCCTAAAGAGAGGTTTAAGAATATATGTTCTCACTACGCAAAATTATCTTCACGATCAGATCTGAAGAATAAAACATCCTGGCCCCTTTTGTAAGCAAATTTACAGAAGAAAAAATAGGAATTGAATGAATATATGCAACCCCGTACTAATTATATTGTCGCAGATCAGAAAATATGCCAATGTGTTAGTAGAAGATTACCCGTATTACAATATGCGTCTCAAAAATATTTGCCAAAATAAAAGAGATGACGTAATAAATTGAAAACATCAATAATATCCGTACTCTTTATACCAGAAGGTCGTAATTGATTCCAATATATGCCAATATATATCAAAACATATGTCAATATACCTGTACTACTTATATTCTCGTAGATTAAAAGATATACACGTGTATTTGTAGAAGATTCGTACAACATACAATATATGAGTTTAAACAATTTTTGTCATAATAAAATAATTGCATAATAACTTGAAAATATCAATAATCCTTGAATCAATAATTCCCGAAAATATAAATAATAATAATTTTTAAACCTGAAGACCGTAATTGATATTATCCAGTCAAAAATGCTATAAGAAAAATCAAATCGTTCTTTTCTAAAATATATTTTTATATCCATTTATTTATTATTCAAATCGAAAAAATAATTATTAAAATTAACAGACAGATTTAATTTAATTGCGTTTCTGAGTAACATGATATAAGATAGAATCTTATAACATGTTAAATATGTCATGTCTTATAACATAAACTGCGAAATTAAATAACGATTTTGATTTCTCTATACTTCTCATTGTTCCACAAAAGCTTGTTTTAAATAAACCATGAACCATGGAGATAGATTTCCCCTTTAAATCATGTTTCCAACAATTCATGTTTTCAGAAAGTGACTAATTAACGCAAAAAATCTCCCATCAAACTCAGAGATTAAATTTTAATTCACTTTCAAACGATTTTCAAGCTTTTCGTTTGGATAAACCACGGAGTTAGGGAGTAGAACTCCTAGGAAAAAGTTCCGTTTTTCATTAATATCTCGACAACCCCAGGTCTTAGAAACTCGAAACTTGGACAAAATTTATGGGGGGATATTTCAAGGCTATTCACCAAATTTCATTAAATTCGGTTCAGCCGTTTTTCCGTGATGATGAGACAAACGAAAATTTCGTTTTTTACTAATATCTCGAGAACCACTGGTCGTAGAAACTCAAAACACGGATATAATTTTAAGTGGGGCTATTTCTGGGCTACCCACAAATTTTCATCAAATTCGGTTCAGCCGTTCTCCCGTGATGGTGTGACAAACAGACAGACAGACAGACAGACAGACAGACAGACAGACAGACAGACAGACAGACAGATTTTCATTTTTATTTATATAGATTGCAGACGAATATAAATTTAATCTACACGGAGATTATTGCGTCAGAATTAGGAAAAAGTGATATATATTTAGTTAACATTCTCATACGTTCAATGTAATTGTTGAACTTCATTTTGTAAAATTTTAATTTGTCAACGTCAAACGACATTTGTGTTAAAATAAAACCATAAAATTCATTATTCTAATTGCATTTTAATTAAAACAGAAGTTTTGAATTAAATCGTGTCAGTAATGTGGTCCACTTTGCATAACAAACTCGCACGACAGAATTTTATAAAACCCATTTTAGAATGTTCCATATTACAGGATTTGAAATGAAATGGATTCGTTATATGCAAATATCCTTCTACTTTGCAGGAAATTACCATAGTTATGTTAATAAGAGGGTTCAAAGGATTTTGTATGTTAGAATCGAGAGGAATAATTACAGAACCTAATTTCACTACATCCTAAGTGTAAGTTGAAAGGGCAAACTAAATGTCGGCAATTATACCATCCATCAAAGAACAGTTACATATCTCAGCAAAAGAGCTTGGGTTGAGGATATTTTATTTTAAAAGTAGTTAACAATGCTTTATTAAAGATAGCGATATATTGATTTTTATAAAATTTTTATAAGAAGCTATTTTTAATTAAATAAGTATTTTAAGTAGCCTTATTTAGCATCGCCATCACCTGTTGTGGGCACAAAAATTATCGTAGAAAAATCACTGCATTCTGCCCTTAAAGTTGATTCAAAGCGATCTTATATCAAAGCAATTTGCCTTTGAATATACGGTGCAACACTGAATATTCATTTTAGTCGTTTAAGCAAGTTAGTCAAGAATGCCCCCAAACTCAAGTTTACTAGAAATCGTTGTCTAATACGTCATTAATGTTTGTTCGTAAATGATGCGTCTATTTCTATTCCAATTCTGCCATATTATACAAATCTATGTAATATTTAATGGTGACGCGTGTTGCAAAATAGATTGGAATTATTTCGAAAAGGAAGAAATAGTCTTTTCTACGAAAAATCTTACATTTTGTTAAAATTTGATATATTTATTTGCTTTATTTAAATCTGCCTTGTTCACATTATTAAATATATATCTTGTAGCATAAAGAATTCCAGCTATCTTGTAGCAAAAGTTACAGCCTTCCTGTAGAATTAACAGAGTTTTCTCCAGAAGACCAATGTGCAGAAATACAACCAGTTCGGATTTGAGTGACAAATGAAGTCCTGAAGTCTAGATGTGTTCAGAATGGACTCAATAAATTTGCCTATGACGACTGCGTCCAAATGCCCCTTCAAAACAACGTGTCAAGAAAAATAAAAGGTACTCTTTTATTATCCATGAGGGATTTGTATTTTAATCAACAATTGGACTCTAAAGTCAAGTATCAAAAAGTGATGGCATCACAGCTGTCTTCAATTTAAATTGGCAATCAATAATTAAGAACTATTAATTGATAATGGGGAATTTAATGAGTGTAATTGTAACATGAAAACCTTAATGGTAAATTTAATAGCTCTAAATAATAATCTTAATAAATATTAAAGTTGGACAAAATGAAATGTCATCATTTTGTTGCTTTTTCAGTTTAATGTTTTATCTCTCAGGAATTATGTTTATTTATAGATTGATACCGCACTGCAGAAATTGGTGGGTTATATGTTGGACGTACGATAATATATACATGATTACGAGGCAAAATTAATTAAATTAACAGTTAGAATAAATATTAGAATAATAATTTAACAAGTTCAATATATTTTGCAACATTTCAGTGCCAGTGGAACTCTTTCTTAATAATTTGTTGCACAATACGCATATTAAATTTCATAAATATTTTAAAACCTAATCTAACCTTTTTGTACTCTTTTATACCTAAATTTTAATCCTAATCTGTGTATAAATAATTACTTTATAGTATACACTTCTTCGAACTATAAAGGAATGTTTCTACAGATTCGGATTAAAATTTGTTGAAAACAGCAAAAAAAAAAAATCATTTTTCGATCTTTCCTATGTCGTCAAGATGGAAACTCTACAATAATCTATCCGATCGAAAAGGAACCGGTTTGTTCAATAAACGATTAAAATGACACTTCAAGTTTAATAAATATTCTGCTACGCGACCAGCAAACAGATAGATAGGCAGGCATACAAACATCCTCTTTTGTTACTATAGATTACTAGAAAATATATTCGGCGATAGCCTGGAATTAAAGCAGGGATTCAATACAATGAATTATTTTATTAAAACTTTCGAAAAGACGACAAGACTGATATTGGATAAATTTTTTTTTACAGGTTTCTTTCTTGGTTTCTGAGTCGGACAATGTTTTATTCAAGTATTTTTTTTTTTTTATTCAGCCATTCCCTCTTCCTCAAAATGCCCAACGCAATGTCAATGAGCAAGGAATATTAGTTTCAGTTTACAGCAGGAAATTTAATTTTAAAGATGACGCAATAAAATTTATTAAGTGAGAAAAGAAAAGAAAGTTATATTACCTTTTACAACAGGGAAAAAATAATTAGGTGTTAGGTAGTTCTGTGGCAAAAAGATCTAATGAAATAGGCAGAATAAACTAATTAGCATTTAAATTCAGTTTGAAAAAGCACATAAAATTTAAATTCGGTTCAAAAAAGAACTTAAAATTCAAATTCGTTTTGAAAAAGCACTCAAAATGTTAATAAATTCTTGGCATGGACAACATTAACCCAAAACAATTTAAATTAAACAAAGTTTCAACATAAAATATCGAACCACGTCGGTTTAATCTTCAAATAATACTATAGATGGCGCCACTAATTCTAAATTATTATTTTATGTGGTATGTTACATTTAACAAAGTTATTTCAGTTTTATATTATTGGCAGCAGTTTGACCTGTATGTATTCCAAAAATTGTTTTATTAGCAAACAGCGTGCAATAGATGGCGCTACCAAACAAAATTAACCACTGTATTGGCCTTGGCACAATTTCGACTAATAAATTAATAACTTTTAACTTATTCGATTTAAAAAATATCCCCACGAAATATATTTTTAGGAAGTGGAGTACTAAACTTCATGGCACTATACCAAATAGGTACATTTTTTAATGTCATAAATTTGTGTCCTCATTTTTTTTACTTATACGCTATAACGTTTAATAAAATAATGATCTCGTAATGCTTGTGCAAAATAAATTTATTCTTTCTGAACAGAACTCGAGAAGATAAATTTGCGTAAATATAAGATACATAAGCAAATAATGCGTAAGCAAAACAACAATCTAAAAGCCTTTATTTCGCCTTCGGGATTCAGAAGATACATACAATACGGACAAAATGATAATCCCTTTCAGCTCTGTAAATCTGAATGCTGTTACGATACGTGTACGACATACCGAAAATATTTCTACAAAGGGATTTGATACAAAATGGATACACATTGCTCTTGAAGCATGTATGACAAGTTATTACAGTCCATTAAATATGTTTCGATGTATAGCCAGACTTTCAAAAATTCCTTTGTATCTCTGTATATAATAAAACCTACAAATCCAGATGCAGATTCCAGTTAATTCTGGAAACAATGGTTTTTAACAAAGGTTTTTACGAGTTGTCAAGTGACATAAGTAATGTGTCCTAAAATTGCCATTGTGGACAACACAAGCATTTTAAATTATTACATTCTAATTATTTTATAATTTAATTGATGGAGCGATATATCGAGGACATGATATTACGTAATATATAGGTTTCCTAGGAAAGTTCTTAAGCAATAATCATCCCATTAACTTTGTAAAAAAGAAAAAAAAGGCAATGGTTGTGAACATTAGGTTTATATCCAGTTAAATAAACTTGACTGATCGAATAAAAGTGAGTTCAGTGAATAATTTAAAAGGTTGTAAAGATCCTTGCTCTACTAAACGGGAATTGAACCCTGGATCTTCGAACTACCTAGCCGAAGCTCTACCGTTGAGTTAGCTCTTATTGTCGAAGTGGACTCTGCATTATCCGCTCTCTAATTTCCAATTGGCGTGTTAATCTAACTGACCACCTCCTGCTATTTTTACCTCAGGCTATCCTCCTGATGTTATTTTTACCTCAGGTTAGCTCTCTGATGCTATTTTCATCATCCAGGGAGCTTCCTGCGTTGTCGTTATCCTCTTGATTTGAAATTGGCTCTCCATATTCCACAGTTCACTGAATCCGTGCTAGTTGCACTAGGGTCACTTTCAGACCACATACATCTTTGTACTGACCTACAGGGCTGATTTGTTCGTGCGTCATTGTAAAGAACCTTGCTGCCCCGACCGAGAATCGAACCCTGTATCTTCGAACTTGCCAGCCGAAGCTCTACCGTTGGTCTACTGGGACGAAATTGCAAGCACTTATGCAAGGTAGAGAAAAATGGTGGGAAAGCCATCTAGACCAAAAACATTCCATTACAAATTTGTGGAGCATTATAAAACGAATAGGAATCGACAACAAAAATGCATTTATTTCACACAATGTGATTTTTGTGAATTGCTCTTATATTCAGGGAAGCTAAATTAAACAACATATACATGCAGAAAAATCAAGTGTCCCTGAAGTCTACTTTTATATTACAGATTGGTAATATGTCAGGGTTTGTTGGTTATCTTGCACTTGATATTAATTAAATTAACTAGTTAATTTAATTAAACCCCAATTTGAAGTGGATCCAGCGGAACCTCGAAACAGTTGTATGCTGCACAATTGTCTTATTTGCGCTTATGTATGTTGCTCAAGTTTTCTTTAATATGTCACTTTTTATTTCTATATGCTCGTAAATCGTTCGGCAACGTTTAACAGTATTGTGTAGCGGTTGTGCATTTAGCAACCGATTATGCAATTATGCATAATTGGTATTATTGCTTTCTGTGTATACGTTTCGTTCGTTCCTGGTGTCTATTTCTATTAATCAGACAATGATCTATAACTTTATAATTGACTTTTTTATTTCTCGTTTTGTTGACGAGTTCTTTATTCTAATGTCTTAAATTCTCTAACAGGAGCGCTGATTCAATCGATATAGTCAGTTTACTATAGATAAACCTAACGTGTACATTCAAGGCCCTTTCCGTACAATGATTCTAGGGTAATTAAGGGCCTTCCTAGGAAACTCATATATGACAACAAACATATAAGTAGACTACAAATATACTTGATAGAAATTGCATTCTATTTTGATTGCAGAAAACAATCAAATAGTAAGGAAATAATAACATTTATGGCTTTTGAAATATTAATGTGTACATATTGTAAACGGTGTTGTGAATGCAGCGTATTATATGAATATATTACGTAAAGCATTCCAGACTACGATATCTACTCTACGTTAGATATTATTAGATATATACATTAAATATATATATTAGATATATGCATTAGAAAGTATATATATATAGATATACACATTAAGGTATAAGGTATATACATTAGATATATACATTAAATATATTATACTTTAATGAAGCATATATTTAAGTATTTTAATGAATAAATATTGTACATGACTAATTTCGATTGAGACTGATGCTGAGATGACCATTGTCTAACAATAATGAACGCATTTTAAACGTGTAAGAAACCCAATTTATGCGCTGACAAATACTTCTTATTTAGGCATCGCAAATAAAAAACTGCTGTATCTTCTAAACGGCTTTCTAACAGTCATCAATGAATGAAACCAAGAAGTCTCGCGTATAAAATTATCTATTTAAATTATACGTCCTTGAACATGATGATGCATTTTAAATATTTCAATTAGAAAGAAAATTAAATATGTATATCTTCAATATTATGGCAACCAAGTATTTCAGATTCCGAAATTTGGGTAACTCCGGGAATTCTCTGCTGGTAAGCGTTAAACTGTAAATGAAGTTTGTTCACTTGTTCGTCATTCTAAATGTTTAAATTATTCATTTAGTAATAGACACTAGAACTATTTGCTTTAAGGTTGCTGGCCATTGTTAAGCTTCTACAATTTTTAATAGTTTATTTGCGTGGTAAATTCCTGACTTTATTTTGGTAAAATCCATCTATATCTCTGACATGTAGTTGGTATATTTTTGTTTGAAAACTTGTGTTTAACACTTTCCTTAAGGCAATTAAAAATTTTATCTTCTTAATGCCCTTGGGTGCAGGCTAACCTAAGGTGGTAAATATCTTTAAATCGCTTTTAAAACCATTAACAAGGACCTGAAGAAATACACAGAGTGGAAAATTCTTGGAAAATATTTGTTATTCCCAAGATAACATTTATGCTAGTTAATAAACAAACTTTGGGAAAAGTTTCTAAGTTAGCATCTCCGCAGAAAGTGCACGATTTTGTCTTTTTTACTAAATATTTCTCTTCCCTCATGCAAGTAACGTAATAATTTGATACAGATTCTTATGCCAAATACTTTGTCAGTTTTCAACAAATGGTAATTCGAGCTTTCTTTTACTAAACTATTTTGGGAACATACTTTCAGATCACGTTTCACAATAAATCGCAGTCAATCCGATAAATTAAACATGGTGTAAGTAAATGTTCGCAAAGATATAAGCTTAAAAGACGTATAATAATTTACACTTTAAAAAATTACATATATGCGAATTGAAAAATTTACGCAGCTAAAAATGAAAAAGACAACACGCGAAGATTGCTCTCAATAGAATGACTTGAATAAAATGGCCGCCGATCATACAAACAACCTCTGTTTTGTCATTAGGCGCGAACGAATGTCTACACGGATATAGCGCCTAATCTTCGTATAGCGGCTAAACACCAAACTAATATAAAGTTTATGAAACAGTCCATGTTGTGGGCAGTGGCCAATTTTCATCCAATCTAACAATATGTGTATAGACAAATATTTACGTGTGAAAAATAATGAAAATAAAAGTAGCATAAAATAAACATTAATGCTAATAACGGTTTTGGACGCAAAGCTTGCTTCTTTTGTAAAGTTAAATGAAAGATAGCAGTTACATAACTAAAAGTAGAAAACCTCATACCAAAAAAAGACATCGCCACTCAACATCAATTTTTTGTATTTACATTTTTCATATATATGAAATAATGTAGATGTTCCCTATATGTTCAGATATGTAGATGTTCTCTATGTCGTTTCGTCGTTAAAACCGTTTATTTCAACACGACTGCTCACTCTGTCCGTCGGTCTCTCTCCCCAATATTTTGAATGGGGTGACCAAAAATCGGACCAATGCGTTATTGAAACAAAATAACGTTGCCTAAGCGGATTCGCACGTGAGTTGCGATCTGTGAGAATCACCGCAACCAATCAAGAGTCGTTTTTGCACTTGACACGGCAGACTCGCTTTAAACATAACAATAATTTATTCGAACTAAACAGATAAACAATTTTACGGATTAAACATCAATGAAGAATGATCCAGGATGACACACCCTGTCAATGGATGCTGAGCAAAATTACATTAGCTCAAAATTTTAACAGACATGTTGCGGAGACAAGAGAGGTCATGATGAACACCCTCGGAACATCAAAAATCCCGACCATTTGTCGTAGCTGCTCGCCGAGAGAAACATCCCGAACAATTATGTCCGGAGTATATATGCTCCATCATGTTCATTGGCCCCTGGCTGTGGCGTCTTCTCGGAAACTATGAATTTTTAGCACTAAGCCCCACCAGTGACACTTTAATGTTTCTCATGGCCCGATACAGACATATTTATCTCCGCAAACTGCCGTTCTTTGGGCGCTCAGCTCTCACGATGACACATTCACGATACAACCTCCGTGCGAAGTCTGGGAGATTTTTCGTTGATGTGGGGTCCTTTCGCCGAACTTCTACCCCACATCGAGTGCGGGGTCATTGGCATGTAGATTCCCAGGATATTTTCCTAGCAGAACCTTACAATATACATAAGCTAAGTGATACTGACTGGTTACGGGCCACTTACACAGCGCAAACCACTGAAGGGCTTACTACTCGAAACTTCGTTTACACGTAGGATTTGACCTACAAATTGAGAAAAATCCAGTACATTGTAATTTTGGTTGAGAAATTTATAAATCGGGGAGTGTTATTCATGTAAAATGACTGAGTGGGTTTGATTGACTGACAAAGGAATAAATTACACATTTAAAAGTACTCAAAGTTCAAACTTGAATTATTGCATACACGTGAGACTTGACCTATCAATAAAGAAAATATTCTAAAATCTTGAAATTCTCTTCAATATATTTCTAAATTACAAACTTTTTTTGTTCTGACGTTCTTTTAGCTATAATTCAAGAACGACAGCACACACAAAATTCGTTTTTATATCATCCTGCACAGAAAAAGAAATATTCCACATTTTCGTAACTCTATTGATGTACAATCAACCGTACAATCGGCGGCAGAGAATTGCTTTTATATGTTATCAATGATATTATTTACAGGTTTTGATTCTATTGCTGTAACTATGGTAATGGAGTTGTGTCTCAAATACTAACCCCGTTTGTTAACTATTCTTCTAAACAAATTATTCAAAAATAATGACATAATCAATTTAATTTTAGCTTAAAATATCTATAAATGTTGAAAATAAAGCAATATATAAACGGTTTTAGGAATTCAGAATCTAAGTATAGTAGACTAACCATTTCGACCGTAAGAAGCGTGAGTGAAAATGGTTAGTAATATATATATGCCGGTTGATAATTTTATGATGTAATTAATAAAGTTTATTTAATTCAAACCAACACAGTTTCGCGGCTTTTTACCTTTAATAGTGCAACTGACTCGATTTTCTTCTCTAGCATGAATAAGCTCCACCAGCATGAAGAAGTTCCTCCAGCATGAAGAGGCTCCTCCAGGATGAAGAAACTCTTCCAGCGTGAAGAAGCTCCACAGCATGAAAAAACTCCTCCAGATTCGTTTTACTTCGGAAAACGATTGATGCGGTTATTATTTATTTTACGTGAATATTTTAATAAAGCATTTTTGAGTAAAAATTTAGTTCAGCGGTTGTAATGTAATGCGTGAAACAGAACTTTTTACTTTCCCTGCAATAATACATGGTAATGCATAGGGAAGGTATTGGAATCATGCCGAAAATCACAACTACCGTTTTCGACGGATCTACACGTTTCGAGACCTCTAGAATACGGAAAAACAATTTTTAGCGTGGCGTCTGTGTGTGTCTGTCTGCGTGTCTGTCTGTGCGTTTGTCTTTCTGTGCAGATTTTGTATCAACTCTAACTAAAAAACTAATGGACCGAATTTCATAAAATTTAGTAGGTAAGTCACTTGTGGGCGAATCTGGTGCTGATTAGTTTTGGGTACGATTCGGGATAAAAGAACCCACCTTTTTTTGCGAAATGGTACTCATAAGCTTGTATCCACTCTAGCTGAAAAACTAATGAAAAAACTAACCGAAGTTTGTGAAAAGGAATTTCACATTTCACAAAATTTGGTAGATAAGTCACTTGTGAGACACCCTGGTCCTAATTAGATTTTGGTACGATTCGGAAAAAAACAACCTGCCTTATTTTGCCAAATGGCCTGCAAAATTCGCCAAAATCTAAAATAAAAACTGCGTATGCTCAAATATATCCATTAAATGTTTGTTTAATATGTAATTTTTAACGAAGAAAAGAATAAGACCAACCCCATTACACTAGAGCAAGCCATTCTGCAGTTATTTTAGTTTTTTCGTATTTCCTCCAAGCCAAATTTGAAAATAAGTTCAGTTATCAAATGAGAACGAAAATTGAATTAAAAGTGAATTAAATTTAATTAAAATAAAGAAAACGTGAATATGAGTCTGCAGTGAAAGTCATGTGTTGCCCACATCAGATTTTTTTGTAATTATTTTCTGAATTTGTTATTTAAAACATAAACAACTTCTCTAAGATACGATCCAAAATTTAAAAGCAGCTATATTTATGGATTGTCAGGACATTATACAACAAATTCATATATTGAGATATCGAGAAGTATTCTTTCATATAAAGACAGAATAAAATACCCAAGTTACGTATAAGCAAAAGTGCAGTTTCAAAGCCATTATATCACCTTCGGGAACCCAAAGATACGATAAGGAGTTTGGAAGGGAGTGATAAGTCTTTTCAGGTTTCCTCCTCTAAATGCAGTCTTGATATCGTATCTGACAGTCAATATTTCGGAAACCAAATTCGGTACAAAATGCATTCCTATTACTTTTGAAGCATATATGTCAAGCTATTCCGCTGCTAAAATTTGTATTTTTATGTAGAGTAAAATATGAAATAAGTATATATTCTTTGAAACATGTATAACATAAAATATAATGGTTACATTTTTGTTTTAGTATTATATCTAACATAGTTTATTTATGTAAGACATATTCATTGTTTCATATTTTTATATCAAATTGCATAAAAATAGAACGACGTGAGTTCACTTAGAACATATAAATACATATATAAATCTGTTGATGTGAATTTGGGCGTTAATGACATTTCTATATATTTGCCTGGATATTGTCTATTTCTATGTATTTGTTTTGCACGAGGTTACAAGGTCCGAGGGTACAAGACACGTAATTCTCTATTAAATACATAGAAATAAAGAAAATGTGGTTAAAAAGACATTGACATCATTGTAGCGAATGCAATATTATGACAATATACATTTGTTAGAATGTATGTAAAATGGGCGTTGTATCAATAATATCAACAGATTTTCTGTTGCATCAGATTTACGTATGTGCCTCTGAAATGTAAATTTATTTAGTGAAGAAATTATTGATTACATCATTTTGTTAAATTAATAAATTTATTATTTAGATCATTAATAAAATTTACATCCGTCAAATGCACTATAAAGAGAGAAGATAAAATAGGTTAAATGGCATACCAATCTCTAACATAATACTATTTATTTACGCTCTCTAGACTCTTTTGAACACCAATGTATCGAGTTTAACACTTCAAACTTTTTATCTCAAGTTTTTATTTTGTGGTTATACCATGGAAGAAAAGGAACTAACTAAATCTCTTTAACACTATGGATCATACAATTTAGCCCCATTTCTATAAACAAAGTTTGAATTAATTACATTGCTTTAAAGATGAATTTAAAAATAAAATACGAAGCAAACCTATCTAACTCCATGTTTCAAACATTCATATTCTGAATTTTTAAATTAGGATGATCTATCAATATTAATTTTCCTATTCAGCTGAATCACGGGAATGGTTCCGTCCCTAACTCTGCAGTATCTACTTCAAGGATAAGAGCTTGTAATTTCGTCCCAGTAGCTCAACGGTAGAGCGTCGGCTGGCAAGTTCAGAGATCCAGGGTTCGATCCCCGGTTGGGACAGCAAAGCTCTTTACAATAGCGTCCGAACAAATAAACCCTGTAAGTTAGTGTAAAAATGTAGGAGGTCTGAACGTGACCCTAGCACGACTAGTACGAATTCAGTGGACTCTGGAAGATTGTGCGCCGATTTCAAATTGAGAGGATAACGACCACGCAGGATACAAACCTGGATAAAAATAGTAGCAGCAAGCGGCTTACCAAGGGGAAAAAGCAGGAGGGGGGTCAGTCAGATTGTCAGTTGCCAGCCAATCTGATATTAGAGGGCGGGGAATGCAGAATCCTCTTCAACGATGAGAGCTTGCAATTTCTTTCCAGTAGCACAACGGTAGAGCGTTGGCTGGTCTGTTCGGAGATACAAGGTTCGATTCCCGGTTGGGACAGCAAGGCTCTTTACAATGGTGCTCGAATAAATCAGCCCTGTAAGTTAGTGTAAAAATGTCGGAGGTCTAAAAGTGACCCTACTACGACTAGTACGGATTCAGTGGACGCTGAAGGTTGAGCGTCGATTTCAAATTCAGAAGATAATGACCACGCAGGATACTGACATGGTTAAAAATAGTAGTATCAGATGACTTACCCGAGGTTAAAAAAGGAGATGTTCAGTCAGATTTTCAGTTGCCGCCAATTTGATATTAGAGGGTGGAGAATGTAAAGTCCTCTTCAACGATAAGGGCTTGCGATTTCTTTTCAGTAGCTCAACGATACGGTGATGGCTGGCCACTTCGGAGATTCAGGGTTCGATTCCCGGTTGGAGCAGTAAGGCTCTTTATAACTCTATGAATTTAACACAGTTTTCCTTTAAGTTCCAAATGCAATTGCATTATGCGGCAGTGCCTTAGGATATAAACGCAAAATAAGGCCAAACTCTGAGAGGTAATTTTTCCAGATCCATGGGTTAATTTGATTTAGCATGGTTAGGATTTAGCAAGCTCGAATTGGTGAACATGAGATTTTTCAGCCCTCAGGATTGCATTGCGTGTTCTTACACACTGACATTGCGCTTTTAAAGATGTGATAAGAATATAATAGTTGAAATATTGCATATATAAATCGCATATATAGGCAAAAAAATAGTTTCACAGCCATTATATCACCTTCGGGAACCAAAAAATATGGCATAGATTTCGGAAAGGCGTGAAAACTCTTTCAGCTGACCCATCTAAATGACATTCTGATACCGCATGACATCCATAAAATATTTTGAAAACTGAGTCTGATATAAAATAAATTCGCATTACCTAAGCATATATGGCAAGTTATTTCATTGTTTTATTTTCGGGTTTTTACGTTCCCTACATATATACTATAACGTATAGGGAATGTATTGTTACGGAGGTCGAAAACTAGAATTCGGATTTGATCGGAAGAACACGTTTCAAGCATTTCTGAACTCCAATCGAACTGCATTTTAATTGATATCTGTGAGTGTGTGTCTATGTATGCGTGTGCGTGTATGTGTGCTAGTGTGTTTATGTATACATGTTATTGTGTATGTTTTTATGTTAGTGTGTATGAAAGTGTTTGTATGTTAGTGTGTATGTTTGTATGTTAGTGTGTCTTTTTTAATAAATTTATAAAAACATTACATACTATTTAAAAAAGTAGTAAGTACCACCTAATAAGTTCATTAACCATGTGCAATATTCAATAACAAATCGGTTAAAATCATTTTCGAGGATCCAGTCTGTTACATTCACGAGAGAAGATATTTTTTGCAATAGTTTTGTATTTCAACATCCAAGAATTCATCAATAGTCATTCATTTCACAGGATATTAGTTAAAAGTCAATTGCATTTTGATACAGATTTTGCGTATGAGCATGGAAAAGCCATTATGATTGGACTCAGAAGTTGCAGAAGGCGTTCAATTTCTATTTACATAATGTTAATTTACTCCTAAATATATTGTGCTGGTGATATTGAGCACCATCATTCTGCTGTACAAGAATTAAAGTAATTGTATTATGCAGAGAAAGTCATGTGCTGCTCACATTGGATATTTTTTATATTAAGACATAATATGGATTCCCGGGTATGTTCTCCTTAAGGATAACTGACTGTGGTAAAAAGTTGATATTATATTATTTGTATAGTAGTACGGTGATATTCACAATTGCCGTCGTGGATCTACACATAAACCACCTTTTTCTGCCATCCAGCGTCCACCTATAAAAACATACGGCCTAAAAGGTAAAAACATTTAAATACACAACTTAATTGATGACACATTGCTTTTAGCAACTTATTTATTTATTAAAAAATATGATTTCCCCTTAAACTTTCAATGGACAATTTACAATCCTTAAACGCGAATTTCCCATGGGAAATAAAAAGGATGCCTGTTTCTATTGTTGTACATGTTGCAGAGTTGTTTGTAGCAGGTCATCTCAAGGCGTCTGCCTTCCTTCTATAATGAACGCATACTGTCTGTGATCTTAAAATTATGCTGATTCATGACGATGTCTCAATCATCTCTGTCCATTTCTCTTCCACCATTAAGTATGATATTTGGCGTTGCTCTTGAGTCGCTCTGATGGCTTCCCTTTCATTGTTTTCTCCTTGTACATATTTAGCCCATTAGCTGGTAGCACTTTCATGTATCTGCATAGCCCAGTTTTCATTGGCCGGAGATACCGGGTTCAAGTAGGTTTTCACTGGACGGAGCTACACTGGATGTAACAGCCCACAGTCCCCAGGCCCGAAAAGAACACGTGACATTTCGATGTGTCTGGGAACTTTCATTACTCACTCATAAATTTGTTTAAGTTATATGTCAATCGCTGTTACCCGTCTGACTGAGTCCATTGTTTGACGCGTTCAAAGTTTATTGCCAAGCACTGGAACTTGTTGTTTTACGCCGTAAAAGTATCTTATATGCTGTAACCATTCAAACTACAAATGCGTGTCCTTCTGTCACCACATTGACATTTTGTTTCAACCAACAATAAACGTAAATAGGATCTTAATAACTATGTATCTAACATAGTCACGAAAAACGCCAGTTGTAATAAACCAACAATTAAATGCTCAACTAAGAAGATCGTATTCTCAGAACATATTCACAATTCAAAACTATTTCTCATATCGAGTAACACTACTGTATGAATACTGAGAATACTTATACAGCAGTTCCTAGAAAAGTCCTTAACCATTCCGATAATTTTGTAAGGAAAGGTTTGTGAGTGTATACATTAGGTATATCAACAGTGAAATGACCATGCCCGTATCATATTAACTTTTTTAGATACTAGTTCAGGCCAGTCGTCTTTGCCGGCAGACATCGGGTATATTTTGAGGCGCACCGGAAGAAGGACTACTGCGGTGAGCTTTGTTAGTGCAGTTTTATACGGGCATACTGAAAACATTTGAGAGGTTTTTCAAAAAATGATTGGGCTGGTAGTTAAAATCAGTTTCATTATAAAACCTTTAAATGCTCTACATATAAGCATAAATCCGACAGAAAATTCTCTTTGCACGTATTATGCTTGAATTGGGAACGTAAAAATAAAAAAAAAATCCTGCATAAGCAAATGAAGACATTTTAGGGCTATTTTATCCTCTTCTGGAATGGAAAGATGGCGTTAGGTAAGGAGTGATAAACTTATTTCAAGTTTTCTCCATTGAATGACGTTCCAATATTTTGTATGATAGCCATAAAATATTTTAATACCTGAATTTAAATAAAATGGATATATATTACTCTTGAAGCGTTTTCGAACCTTGGAGTTTTTTCGAACTCGTACTTTTGCATCTCCATGCATATTAAAAGACTCAAAATATTTTAAAATACTTTTTAAAATGCATATAACTGCGTAAAGAGGTTGGATATCGCTTTTGATATTACTGATATAAATAAAATTGATAAAAAATAAAATTTTGTTGTATAAGCTGTTGTATATAGCAAAAAAAAATAAGCCTAGAAGTGGACTAGAAATGTATAAAATAAGTACTAGAAGTGTTTAAGGTAAAATCGAAAAACTTTTGTTAACAGGGATGAAATATGTCATTCTTAATGAAAATTGATGGCCTTTCTCTTCCCTGACGCACCAGAAAATAAATAGACTCTTTGACAGCACAAAATAGCCGATCACTGTACACTGTCAGTAAATAAATTTGTTATGGGCATTCTTTTGCGCCGATGAACTTAGCCACACCGCGATTTCAAATGTAACGAAAATTGATTTCAGATCTTATGAGTGGGCATTTGCTACTATCATAGCATTGGCTGTTTGTGAAGAGTCCTAAAAAGTACGAAGTCGGTATATGGATGCTATTCTGTACATTGAGTGTATGCGTTCAAGGCTTGGGAATTTTCTGTGGTTATGAAGTCTATTTTAGTTTCATACTGCTAGAGCACAATTTTCTAAAAATTTGACTCCATCTTCGTGACTTACCTCATTGGTTATTATAGATATATGTAAAATTGTTGCACATAATTATAGTTCTTTAGTGGTCAGAGTTGTTATCAGCTATTTCGTACAAAAGAGCTAGATAACGCTAAATCCGTCTACGAATGATGGTTTCTGCACTGGCAGAGCCATGTGAAGTGCTGTCAACTTCCTGTCACTATGCATGTATGATTTTGTTGTTCGAAATAATTTAAAATGCAATAAATGCAGACTTTAAGGCGATAGTACAATACAAATGAAATTTATCCACACAAAATGCAAACGAATCTTATCCACACACCATGAAAACAAATCTTATCCACACACAATGCAAACGGATCTTATCCACGTGCAGTACAAATGAATTTTATCCACACGCAATGCAAACGAATCTTATCCACATACAATGCAAACGAATCTTATCCAGACACAATACAAACGAATTTTATCCAGGCACAATGCAAATTAATCTTATCCATACACAAATCAAGCGAATCTTATCCAGACACAATGCAAACAAATTTTATCCAGGCACAATGCAAATTAATCTTATCCACAAACAAATCAAACGAATCTTATCCATACACAATGCAAACGAATCTTATTCACAAACAATGCAAACGAATCTTATCTACACACAATGCAAATTAATATTATCCAGACACAATGCAAACAAAACTTATCCATACATAATGCAAAAGAATCTTATTTACACACAATGCAAACGAATCTTATCCACACACAATGCAGACTAACTTTATCCACACACAATTGCAAACGAATCTTATCCACAAATAATTCAAACCAATCCTATCCACAACCAATGCAAACGAATCTTATCCACAACCAATGCAAACGAATCTTATCCACATAATTTCAATTTATAATTTGTTTCTTATATTTATAATTGATTGTCTATATCCATTTATTAAATCGAACTGACGTTGCTATTTAAGTACGAACATATGAACATAAAATTTAAGGATTTTTTTGCTTTTGCTGGCAATGCAATCAAATTAGTACTGTTTTCCCGTTCATTTATAAGTAGACGGATTTGGCCTCGTTTTTTAAAGAAAGCATATATTCTTCACCCAAAAAGTATTCTATTGATGTTTACTTAAGTGTGAAACTGCTACGCCTCTTATCCGGTTAGTAAGGCTGAATTATTTTAGCGGAAAACTTCTCCATTTGTGTGCATTTTATTCGTATTTATAAAACTTAGCTGTAGCTTATATAGGTTTAAAGGGTATTTATGGGGTGAAAAGGAGACTTAGTTTATCAATCAGACACTAAATATATATTTACACTTATATTCATAACTGAACTTATATGTAATCTGTAGAGAATGATAGTTTAAAGCACATGACGTATTTTTATTTGTGGTACTTTATTTCCACTGAATGACAGAAATATTAGAAGTTTGCGTTTCCACTGGACATTCTTTCACACATTACTTGCATATATTTGCACCTTTTTGTATCGCACTCAGTATCAGAGTGAAAACAAATTGCATAATTTTATAAGTTTTTATTAAAAATATGTGGGAATTCGTTATGCGCTTTGTATAGTTAATGTAAAAATCTGCTGCTTGAAAAATAACTTTGGGAGCCCCAAAGTATGAAATAAATTGATATATTTGTGTTTACTAGCCAAAAACTTATGAAATCCCACTGTAACACTAAATAAAGCATGCAGTATTTCAGTGTAAGAAATACCTTAATTTTATATTTCCTTCAGTATCATTATTTTATAATTTTCATTTTTACTAATCACCTATTATCGTATCACGGTGGTGTGACTAATCACTTGCTCCCGGTCAGGCAGAGATACATAAATAATAGTTTCCTTTGGCAATGCCAGGAGAAAACCATCAGTTCAGCACTAATTATACAAGAGGGTGAACCATGGAGTTAGAAAGAAGGATATAAAACTCCTATGGATGAAACGTTTGAAAATGCCATAATACTTTGAGAATTATATCTAGGTGTCCCTAGTGTTAATAAAATAGCCGCTATTGTTAGTTGACACAACTGAAAACCGTAATATTTAGTCTATGTATATTTGATAATTTTTAAATTAAGGATTCCCTAATTATGAGAATAATTAAACAGTATTTTTTCATAGTTGTAGGATAAAGTACAGAATATAGGGAGATAAAAATACATTGAAAGGTAGAATAATTTTAAATAAGTAGGAATATTCTTGATTGTTTTAGTTCTACTTTGGATTGCTCTAATAATTTATTTTTACAAAATTGACAGTTAATATAAGCATTTTTGCTATAGAAATGCATATAATACAGAGCTACTTCTCTTATCCCAGCGCCACCTAAATCATAGTCTCAAACGATATTGGTGTTTTCTTAATATGGAATTTTAATTCCTTGCTTTTACTTCCATGGAGCGAACCATAAAGAGACTACTGGGTGAACCATGGAGTTAGATAGAAGGAGACAGAACTCACGTGGATGAAAACGCTTCAAAATGACACAATGATTTGAAAATTATATCTAGGTGTCCCCAGTGTTAGTAAGAAGCTGCTATTGTTAGTTGACACAACAGAAAGGAGTTGTATTTTGAATATGTATTTTTGATTATTTTTAAATGAAGGGATCCCTAATTATGAGTATAATTAACCAGTATTTTGTCATAGTTGTAGGATAGAGTGCAGAATATATGGAGACAAAAATAAATTGATAGGTAAAATAATTTTGAATACGTAGGAATGTTCTTTATTATTTCAGTTCCACGTTGTATTGCGGTAATAATTTATTTTTACAAAATTGACAGTTTAAAAAATTATATATAAGAAATATATCGCCATAGAAATGCATGCAACACAGGGCTACTTATTTTATTCCAGCTGCACCTGAATTATTTCCTCAAACGATATTGACGTTTTCTTAATATGAAATTTTAACTCCTTGCATTTACCTCCATGGGGTGAATCAAGAATAAGATTTCATATAGGATTTCATTGAGGCCAATTTCAGATATTGTAACTATTTTTGCTAGAAGTATGTGTTGTTACTTTTCCCTGACGGTTCGTATGTTATATGTTAATTGCAATATATTTATCTGGCTAGTTTGCTTCAATCGCATTATATGCAGTTATGTGTCATTTTGGCAAGATGTCGTGTACTTTATTTATATATAAAGAGCATAACTGTGGAACGTTAAGTAGCGTATGACATCAGATACTAAAATGAGGTTATGATGTGGGCAGCCCGCTTCCTAGATAAGGCAACTACTTCGTTCACAGCGAAATTATGATGTAACCCTGGAGCTTTACGGAGCGTAGGGCATCAGATACTGAAATTAATGCCATTATATGGACAGACTGTTCCTTATATAAAGCAATTGCTTCTTTCCCACCCAAATTATGATGTAATATGGAGCTAGCGTATGACATCATTTACTGAAAGTGAAACCTTGATTATTTAATTTCTTATCGTGTTTTGAATTTTTTTGATACCACACAATTTGGGGCGTCACGCTCATTTCATTAGCAAGTCTCAAAATATTTCAAACTTCTTCCAATAAAAGTAGAAAATATTCTAAAGTGTTTTCTGTTTATTTCTTATAGGGCAAAATGTTCACGAATCTCACTAGTGTTAATAAACATGTAATTGCTTTGAACACATTTTAAGAAATCAGATACTTTATAATACAACAAAAATTAAACACATTTGTCTCACGACCTTATTTTCTTTATATATTTTAGGTTGAGAACCGGCTGAGTTACGGCATATCTGTCTACTGTCGAGTTAGCTTTGTCCGAAGCATAGAAAAATAACATATGCATAAAGTATATATACAAGGTGCCCACTTATATCCGTTACACCCCCATTAACTTCTAAACGGTGGCCGTAAAGTTGGTATCTAGGTATAGTAAAAAGGCTATGCGCTACTTGATGAGACAACTTACAACGCCATATATTGGCAAATTTTGGAATTAGCTGTCCTATCTCGTAAACTGTGAAAGATACGTGAAAAAAGTCAATTAGAAAGTTGTAGAGCACTCTCGATTTAGTACGAAAAGATATCTTGCGTACATTAATATTCAAAACAGAATGCAAAAAATGAACATTTGTTTGATTGTGAAACGAAGCGAGAAAAGACCACCTTACGGATTAAATACGAGCCTGTGTTGAGGCGCAGAGGAATCGCAAGTGATTCACATTCATGAGGACCATATTTCTGTCTTCACCGGTTGCGTGTTTTACTGAATGTCTCTACAAACCATGAAAACTTTCTGCTGATCTTGCAAAATCGTCTCTCTAAACACACAGCTCAACTCAACCATCCATGTCTGGTATAAAAATCACATGGATCTCATATATTATGCAAATGAGGATGGAACGTCATACCTGTTCACCAGAGACTACTACTATATAAGGGATGTTTCTGCCGGGTTGTACGTTAAAGCTGAGAGTTATGGCAAAATTTGGCAGTAGCGAGTATTGCGAGATGTTGTTAATTTACGATGAATGTGGGCGTAAGGCAAAATCAGCGGCAAGGCTGTATTGTGAACGTTTCCCTCAAGGCCCGCATCCTACACGGCAGACCATCTTAAAAGTTGTAAAACGTTTAAGGGAGACGGGCTGCGTGACCAGCTGACCTCGAATTCGTACACCTCGTAATGTAGGACGCGAAGTGCAACCTGAAGATGTGCTATCATACGCTCTCGCCCATCCTCAGAGCAGCACAAGAATGATCAGTGAAATTGTGGCCTCTCAAAAAGCCGCGTCTGGAAAATCCTGAATGAATCAGGTGCTTATCCATACTGATCCACACCTGTGCAGGGATTGCTGCCAAGAGATGCTGGGAGACGTTACACGTGGTGCAACTTTGTGATAAATAACTTAGAGGTCCACCCAACATTCCTAGCAGACATAATATGGACGGTTGAGGCATGTTTTTCCAGGAACGGAATGGTTAGTAGACAGAACGTTCATATCTGGTCGCTGGAAAATGCGAGATATGCCGTCGAAGTTCGACATCAACAACGCTGGTCGATTATGCGGAACGCTGGTCGATTGTGTTGGTGCGGAATTTTTAATGACAGGCTCATTGGACCAGTATTTTACGAGAGCACGTTAACGGGATAACGGTACTTGCAGCTTCTGCAGAATGTAATAACGGGCTTTGTTGAGAATCTACCGTTGCACCAACTCCTAAATGTATGGTTTCAACATGACGGCGCACCTCCGCATAAGATTTCGAACGTTCAGCAGTACCTAATAGAGACATTCCAGAATCAAGTCATCGGGTATGGTGGTTCCGTCGAGTGGCCCCCGCGCTCACCTGACTTGACCCCATTGTATTTCTTCTTATGGGGACACATAAAAGGGTAGGTATATGCGACCCCTTCGCCAACATTGCAGGATCTTCGACGACGCATTACTGATGCTTGTGCGTCCGTAACACCAGTGATGTTGCACAATGTGCAGCGAGAAATCCAGTCCAGAGTGCAAATGTGCATAGTGGCTAACGGAGAGCATTTTTAGCAATATACTATTGTAAATAAATGATCCTGAAAACAGGGAAGTGTCTCAGTTCCTTTCTTCTACTCTTTCTGATATGACAATTTGACAATCTTCAAAATCGTGACAAAACAAATGCTCACTTTTTGCATTCTGTTTTGAGTATTAATGTGCGCAAGATATCTTTTCGTACTTAATCGAGAGTGCTCTGCAACTTTCTAATTGATATTTTTCATGTATCTTTCATCGTTTACGATATTGGACCGCTAATTCCAAAATTTGCCGATAGATGGTGTTGTAAGTTGTCTCATCGAGTAGCGCATAGCCTTTTTACTATATCAGAACACCAACTTTATGGCCTGAGCTGTCACCGTTTAGAAGTTAGCGGGTGTGTAACGGATATAAGTGGGCACCCTGTATATATATATATATATATATATATATATATATATATATATATATATATATATATATATATATATATATATATATATATATATATATATATATATACTAAGTGCCAAGTGTTCGTTTGTTTGTCCACCAGTCTATCATGTCTTTAAAATAGTCACTTCCGGAATTGATAGAGACTTCTGATGTTAGTTTTTAAATAAGTTTTCTACTGTCAAGTATAGTGAAAAATAAATGAGGAAATCTAAAGAGTTCTCAGTTAAAAAAAAAATAACTATAAATCTTTATATAACTTTCATGCAAAATTTTATCAAATGCACTAAAAACAACATGCATAAACAATAAAACCCTATCCTAGTTACTTAAAAAAAAAGCGCCTTAGCATGTTTAAAACACGAAAGTCTGGAAAAAATGAACATGGAGAAAAAACAATTTAGCATTTTTATTTGTGAGTTGTGTCATTTCTGCTATCGTGCAGGGAAATTTTAACAACTTCTTCAAGAATAAAGATGCAGCTTTAAAATTCCAATTAAATATTCAAAAGTGTTACAGTTATAATTTAAGCTGATCAAATAAATCAATATTTTGATTACTTTTAGGCTTTCGTATTCTCTTAAACACATTTTTAATTGTGGTTGTTAACAAGAAACATGACACGTGAAGGTTTGCTTGGAATCGTAAATTCTACATTATCATCTTTTCAGTATATTCTGTCCACAATATCCACGTAAAAACAATTGATGGATGCTGCTAGCTTCACCGAAAGTGCGATTAAAACTCTGTGAACGTCTCCAATAGACGTATCTGGGAATTTAATAATGCAGCTCATTATTTTTCAATTTGAAGTCTGCTGCATTATTTTAATAGTACTACGATAAGTCAAATACAAATTATGTTACTTGTTTAAAAATTGTCGGTACTAAATTTTTTTTTATTGCTGCCAGAGATGCCATCAGATATTCCGTGCTGAAGAAATCCAAAATGAGCGAAACAAATCGGAGAATATTTATTGCTGTACTGAGCGAGTGTTTACAATTCCATACATTCTATCTATGTAATAATTATCTGACGTGTTTATGTCATTCCAAACTCTCCACAATCCATTACCCCCCCCCCCCCACTCATTGCTGACCTAGAAGGTAGAATCTTTGCACACTTATATCGACTAGGGGGCAGAATCTAATGGAATCATATTTTCTATCTGCCTTCAAACGAATTGAAAAAATTGTAATTTTAATACTTTACAGGCCTTCTGGAAGCCCACCGGTTATCTATAAGGTTGAATCTTTGCACATTTATAATATTGTCTACGGGACAAAACATAATTGAAACATATTCTTGATTTACCCCATCACCCTGGTGGCTTGGACTCTGGAGATTTCAAAAGTGTTTGCATGCTTTACAGTAAAGCCCGTTTACCTAGAATTCTGGGTCTTTGCAAAATTATAATGTCGTCTTTGGGACAGAAGCATCAGGAGCCTAATTTTCAATTCCCCCAGGGAGTGGATAAATTGGGGGGGGGGGAGGGGGTAAAATGTATTTAAAGACCCAAAACTTCTTTCCCTAGCGATTTAGAGGGATGAATGTTCAAAATATGGTGTGTTGAAAAAGTCTTTTCAAACTCTTCAAATGCGCCACGGTTGTCTAGAAAGTTTAAACTTTGCACAGGAGTATAGTATATACGACGGAATATACCTGAGCAAATTTTCGATTCAAACGACTATTTCTAAAGCAGAGCGTCATTCATCTATATAAATAAAATTGAAAATCTGTCTGTCTGTCTAATTGTCCCGTCATCACGGGAGAACGGCTGAACCGAATTTCATAAAATTTCGAGAGTAGCCTGGAAATAGTCCCACTTAAAATTTAGTCTATGCTTGGAGTTTCTAAGATCAGTGCTTCTCGAGATATTAGTAAAAAACAAAATATTCGTTTGTCTCATCATCACGGGTGAACGGCTGAACCGAAAGTGATTAAATTTTGTGGATAGTCTTGAAATAGCCCCACATAAATTTAGCTAGGCTAAGTTTATGGGGGCTATTAATGTAATGTACTAATAATGGTACTAATATGGGGGGTATAATAATGTACTGATATGGGGGGCTATTAATGTAATGTAATGTACTAATACATTTTATCCCTCCTCCTAATTTACTCACTCCCTGGGGGATGAAAATTAGGCTCCTGATGCTTCTGTCCCAAAGACGACATTATAATTTTGCAAAGACCCAGAATTCTAGGTAAACGGGTTTTACTGTAAAGCATGCAACCACTTTTGAAAACTCCACAGTTCAAGTCCTCTTTGAATTTTGTGGGAGATTTTTTTTGCTAATTAGTCACTTTCTGAAAACATGAATTGCTTGAAACATGATTTAAATAGGAAATCTATCTCCATGGTTTATTTTTCACAAGCTTTTACTGAACAAAAGTATAAAGAAATCAAAATGGACAAAACCAAGGACAAAACGTTTTTAAAAAACGAAAGGTATTTTATTTAACATCCTAAAAGACGTACAAAATATTGTTAAAAACTGCCAGAGCGCTACGCCTTCATCAGTGGCCACATGAGTAGTAAAAGCATGGAATGTTTATATGTATATATATATAGAGCATGGAGGTAAAAGTAAGGAGTTAAATCTTCATATTAAGGAAACGCCAATATCGCTTGAGACAATAATTCAGGTGGCGCTGGGATAAGATAAGTAGTCCTGTATAGTATGCATTTCTATGGCGAAAGACCTAAAATACTTATTTTAACTGTCAATTTTGTAAAAATAAATTATTTGTGCAATGAAAAGTGGAACTGAAGCAATAAAGAATATTCCCAAGTATTCAAAATAATTTTACTTTTCAATTAATTTTTATCTCCCTATATTCTGTACTCTTTCCTACAACTATACAAAAATACTGGTTAATTATATTCATAATAAGGCAGCCTTTAATTTAAAAATAATCAAAAATACATATACTAAATACTACGCCTTTCTATACTGTCAACTAACAATAGCAACTACTTTACTAACACTAGCGACACCTAGATATAATTCTCAAATCATTATGGCATTTTCAAGAGTTTCATCCATAGGAGATTTATCTCCTCCTTTCTAACTCCATGATATAGAGAGACCATTTTAAAACAAATTTGCTTAAAATATAAAATGGTAAATGAACTTACTAAAATAATACAAGAAATATACACTGAAATTGCAAAATAAGTTTAAACGCTTACGAATTTCAAAATATTACAAAAAAATAACTAATGCAAATTTTAGAAAAACGTCAAGCATGATATTCCCGAGAATGACGTCACAAATAACTTTTAAGAGATTTGAATTGCATAGAGTCGAGAATGAGTCGCCAAGCATAACTTAAAATTTGAACAGGATCAAAATTACAAATTGATTCACTGTAAATATAAATACACAGGGATTCATAAAGAAGAATATTGCGTGGATTGTTACAACGAACCAAAAGGAAAGTTTTTTCAAAAACGGGAAGAAATTTATCATTAGCCACATATTGAGCAAGAGCCGAGGAAAGTTTACCAGATTTGACATCGCGAGCATGTTCTGCTAAACGGATGCCAACAGTACTGCCAATGTACTTTGTACTGCCAATGTAATTGGCTGTACATGTAATTGGCAGTATATGTACATTGGCAGTACATGTACATTGGCAGTACAATGTAATTGGCAGTACAAAACGTACTGTTGGCATCCGTTTAGCAGAACATGCTCGCGATGTCAAATCTGGTAAACTTTCTACGGTTCTTGCTCAATATGTGGCTAATGATAAATTTCTTACCGCTTTTGAAAAAACTTTCCTTTTAGTTCGTTGTAACAATCCACGTAGTATTCTTCTTTATGAACCCCTGTTTATTTATATTTATCGTGAATTAATTTGTAATTTTGATCCTGTTCGAATTTTAAGTTATGCTTGGCGACTCATTCTCGACTATGCAATTCAAATCTCTTAAAAGTTATTTGTGACGTCATTCTCTGGAATATCGTGCTTGACGCTTTTCTAAAATTTGTATTAGTTCTTTTCTTGTAATATTTTAAAACTCGTAAGCATTTAAACTTATTTTGAAATTTCAGTGTATATTTCTTGAGTTATTTCCGTAAGTTCATTCATCATTTTATATTTTATACAAATTTGTTTTAAAATGGTCTCTCTATATATAAATATTCTATGCTTTTACTACTCATGTAGCTACTAATGAAGGACGTATTTACGTCCGAAAGCGCTCTGGCAGTTTTTAACAATATTGTGCACGTCATTTAGGATGTTAAATAAAAGACCTTTCGTTTTTTAAAAACTCTTTTGTCCTTGGTTTTGTCTATTGTATGCAGACATGATGCCAATCTTGATTATGAAATCAAAATGGTTATTTAATTTCACAGTTTACGAGGAAGATTCTATCTTATATCAGTTGCTCAGAAACGCAATTAAATTAAATCTGCCTGTTAATTTTAATTATTATTTTTTCGATTTGATTAATAAACAAATTGATATAAAATATATTTTAGAAAAGAACGATTTGATTTTTCTTATAGCATTTTCGACGGGATAAAATCAATTACGGTCTTTGTAAACGTTATTATTATTGATATTTTCGAGGATTATTGATTCAGGGATTATTGATATTTTCAAGTTATTATGCCACTGCTTTATTGTGACAAAAATTGTTTAAGCTCACATATTGTATGTTGTACGAGTAATCTTCTACAAATACACGTGTATATCTTCTAATCTACGAGAATATGAGTAGTACAGGTATATTGGCATATGTTTTGATATATATTGGCATATATTGGAATGAATTATGATCTTCTGGTATAAAGGATACGGGGATTATTGATATTTTTAATTTATTACGTCATCTCTTTTATTTTGGAAAACAATTTTTGAGACTCATATTGTAATACAGGAAATCTTCTAATGTACTAATAAAGGTTATGTCTTCTAATATTCGGGTACATAAGTAGTATGGGTCCCATGCAATTTTAATGCTTTCATTTTGCATATATTGATTCAATTCCTTTTTTTTTGTAAATTTGCTTGCAAAAGGGGCCAGGATGTTTTATTCTTCAGATCTGCCCGTGATGATAATTTTTCATAGTGAGAACAGATATTCTTAAACTTCTTTTTAGGAGCAATAATTTAATATTTTAACTGAATTTGACTATGAGTGCGAATTATAAGTTTCTTTATATTATATACTCCGTACGAAGAACGGGTATGCTGTTAGTCGTTGAATAAAATTGAACTGATTAAATAGAGTTAACTTAAAAAAGTGCTAGATTACCCGCATTTAATAGCCTTAAATACTAGTTACATATAATTAAAATAAACTAAAATTATGGTCAAGTATTTAAACGTTCAATTTACTTAGAGAAATTTGCTTAATATTGACCTTATCTCTTGAAGATGCAACTCGAGGATAAGTTTATATCATTAATCGATTAGAACGGTGATTAAAATGTATATTTCCAGTTTTATTTAAATATCTTAACTAATTTCTATAAAGTGAAATGTCACTTACAAGTAGCTATTAGCAAATGTTAACTTTACTAGCATTTCCATGTCAATAATCTCATTGAATATGTAATAATGTAGATTGAGAAGCCAGACTTTGAATATTTTATCTAGCTTCATCAACTTCATGAGTCACTATAAATATTATAAAAGTTATTTAAAAGTTAATCAAAAAGTAAAAATTATTCTGTGTTTAGTTATTAGTGACATTTATATTATGTTGTTAGTGACAGCTTTTTGTTTTATTAAATACTAGCACATATATTCGTCGTTTTCCAGGATATAAGATATAAATTTTTGATTGAAATTACACCAGAACCTGCTGAGAATTCTCGGAAACCAAACAACGCTATTTGAATTTCTCTCATAGAAAATAAAGTGAATAACAGGCTACCCAGAAAAATACGTTTTAAATAGGTGTGTGGGGCACATCTGGGCACTCGTTATTTTAACTCAAAGTAAAATTTATAGCATTTAAAACTAAGCTTTTGCATAATTATAAGGTAAGATTAATGAAATAAATACAATAAATTGATATGGCACTCTGTGAATTTATGTATTAAGTTTAAAAACATTTAAAAACATAAATTTGAAAAAAGAAATGCTGTAGAGTACCTCTTTATCCGATGACAATTTACTAATATAAATTCCTTCAAAAAAAGAAAAAGTCTGTTTACCGAGAGAAGTAAAATTAATTTTCAAAAGTTTATGCCCGATTCAAGTGAAAATTTCACTAAATGTGCATAACGATGAATTAATTAATCGTACAGTTAAAAAAATCAAAATTAATACCTCTTAAATTCAGAAAATTAGAATTTTGCAGTTTAAACCTCAGATGCTATTGTGACAAATATATAGTTCATTAATTGATTCCTTGCCTTTGGAAATAACCTGCTAGAATAAAATGATTTTAAACGGAGAAATTTCGTCCGAATTTCTACTTAAAGGTTTATAATTTTTAAAACAATTCGAAATTTAAAGAAATATAACTCATGTGTAAAGCCTCTAGAGCTACCCTTGTACAAAATTTCACGTTTGTCCGAAGGTTTGATTTTTTCTAAAGGCCACACCCGCCAGCACACGTATACACATATTCTATTATCATATAATATTTTAAGATCGCTAGTTCACGCTGGATAAATCTAAAAGGAGTGTTTAAAATTTCGCTAGGTGAAAAAAGTTGGATTAAAATAACTGCAATTAAAATGAAGCTAATAAGGCAGAATGCTTTGTTTCTTTAAACAATTTACTTTTGTATTCAAATTATTTAATGAGTGAGTTAAAGTAAATTAATTAGAAAATTTACAAACTTATATGATTCTTCGTCATTCATAAAAAATATATATCTGCTATTCTGATTTCATTGATCTTGGCGACTTTTTTGCCAATTTGACCAAAATGTCGCCAAATTGGTAAAAATGACGCCCAAATTCATATAAATTCAATTTTTTAATCTTATTTAATAAAGGAAAAAATCTGTATGCCTATGTGTCTATCTGTTTGTGAGGTCTGTGACGTGTAATTTAAGCGTTGTTCGACAATGAAATTTGGTACACAGGTACACCAGGCCCCGAATATGTGAACCTTGGAGTTATTTTTTTTTAAGTTCCGAATTAGATTATTAGTTATTTTATGTTTTATCCTGATTCACAACGATTTTGGCGAATATTCTCAAAAATCGATTATTTAGCGACCTAATATATTATTGCAAAGTTTCGATTTTGACACCACCGGAAAGACAAAAAAAATGTCTTTAACACAAACTTTGAACATAATCCATATGATTATTAGACAATATTTAGTAAATTTTAAAAGTATATGCTTTTCGTGCATTTAAAACCTCTCCAATTTTTATATTACGATATACAGAAATGGATTTGTCATCCAATGTTCATGTTTTTCCAGCACTTGCGTACAATATCACAGATTACTCCAGAAAAAAATTATAAACCCATCTGTTACTATATATTTTTATCCTAGGCATGTTTTTGATTATAGCAAGCAGCTAGAAGGCAAGAGGACCCTGCTTTCCCCACTGGGCGTGGGCTTCCTACTCTTTTCCTGAGCAGTTGTATTTATTTGAGACTTTTCCTGACAGCTTGTCTTTATTCAATTCTTCATTTATTTGTGCAATCCTTGTTGAGGATTAGACAAGGAGTACATTTAGATGTGATTTCGTATCATGTACATTGCTTATTTCTTCGCGTTTTCATGAGAGGCCAAAATGGGTTTTGGTGTTCGTATTATTTATTACTGAGAGTTTAGTTAGGACCCGGACAGCGCCGAGCATTTCGTTCTATTCATTAATAAATATATAGACACTATTGCTTATCGGAAGCTATCAAATTCTAATTATCAAGTTAGATTGGCACGAAATATAACTAAATTGGCAGTTCGAAATATATTTATACATCGTCTTCCAGAAAAGCGCCCAATGTTAATTTAAAATTCATCGTTAAAACTTTGAGGCATGGATCTTCTATATCATTAGTTTACTGTGAAAAAAGTGAAATTATTGCATCATCATATAGGAAAAGGCATATGCTACTCACATCAGAAATATTTTTTCTGTATGTTAATGAATATTTTATTTTTAGATACATAATTGGGTTACATGAACTTTAAACTGCTTCCCAAACTGGCCGACCTACCTGAAGGTGTAAGTATTTGTTTGAACGGCCGGGAAGTGCCACCCAATTGAGACCGGAACCCAGTGGGGAATGCATCCACAGGGACCTTATCCTCTTTCCCCTACCACCAACCTCCCGGAAGGTCTTACGCACCCACACCAGGGTGGAGCTTAAAAACCATGAAATTATTTATTTTTTATTTTTGAAAGTCTCACCCTCTAACTTTGTTCCATTTGATATAAAAACAATGTATAAAAAGTTTGAGCAATAAATTTTAATATTAAGGGGTAGCTCAATTGACCCAAAGTTCATAAAAATTAGAAAAAATTAAGATTATTAGCTGTACCCGTACCGTAACATATGTATTTATTTACATTGTATTTAATGCATTAATTTTAAACAATTTATTTAATTTGTTGTAAATATTACCAGCTCTATATTTACCATTAAAATTTTATTGACTTTGCAAATGCTGAGAGAGTCTTTTTCCTGCTGTCAGGGTACATTTTGTGATGATCACCAACTTGTAGCAGGAATTGTATCTGCATTTCATCATGAGTTATCAATCCACTGTATTCCTGAATAAGTTCAACTGCACGCTCCGCATTGTCATTTACTACCTATAAAGACTTTATCTTCTCTTTAGCTTGTTTGTAGTCCTCTCTTAACTCCCACAAGTCTGTATCAACTGCAGGATATCCAACTGGCAGTTCCAACAATTGAAACAATATCAATGCCTTTGCTGTGACAAAATCTTCCAAGTTTTTGTTCTTGAATAATGAAGAGCAACGCTGATTCGCTTAGAGTAATTTTGGTCTTGTTTTTCAGCATGAGCTTCATTCTACATAGCATTCATCATACGTCTTTTGGTTGATATACTGACACGACTATCAAACAAAGCTAAACCAACAAGTCCTTGTGACAAATGCCACAAGTGATTAGCAAATTTGCATGATGTTGACTTAGAAATGGCTGAATGTATTGATAATAATCTAATGTATGGCTGAGTATTCAAGTAGCGACTTCAGCAACAACAGGTCATTGTAAGGAGCACATGAAGATTGAGGTGCAGAGTTCCATGCTTTCAAGTATACATTGACTGTGAAAACACTAACTCCTTCTTCTTTTAAAGTCAGTTTAAATTGAGCTTTGAATATCCAGATCTTGAGACAATATATGACTTTGGACATCCACGGGCATGGTGTATTGCTCCTGGTGACATAAATCGGGACTCCCGTTACTGGGATAGCCCCAATAAAGATAATTATGAGTTCAAAGAATTCTTTATAATCCTCTCTTAGTTTTGATTCTCTTTGTTCCAGGTACTTCTTTGCATAATCAATAGTTTCTTGCTTTATATCTTCTACTAGATTTTGACAATATCAAATGAAATTCCTGGTTCATACTTATCTGTACCAATGAATCCCCAATATTCGTGAAAGCGTTTAAATAGTGCAACTTCAGTAGAAGATCTGACTCCCATACATACTTCAAACACTGTACTAATTATGAGCTCGATAATGTGATGCCTGCAAGCAAGTGATAAGAGCTCTTTCTTAAGCTTTTGCTCTAGAAGGACACAGGCACCAGTATTATGACCAGTGTTTGAGCTGGTAGTGTCAAAGTACATTACGCAAATATTGTCTACCATACCTCAGTCTTTAATGACTTCAAAGACAGCTGCAGCCTGGACCTCTCCTGTTGCAGATGGAATCTTGACAACTGCCAGTAGTTGAGAAACTCCTTTCCCAGAAACTAATACTGGCATGCGATCAACTTTCTCTTTTCCAGTCAGGTCATGCATAATTTTCCATCCCAATGAATGATAAAAAGAATGTTGCCTTGAAACTTGGTCTTTATTTTTTCATATTTTTTTCTCTCTCTGCCATTCTTTGCCAACGAATTGAGTCTTTGTTTATAGCAAATTCATTAATGTTCTGTCCTAAGATTTTGGCAGCTTCTGATATAATGAAAACAGCCTTTCACTCTGACTCTTTGTGCTTTCTAGTGCTGCAACAAGTTCTGAAGTAACTATGGTTTTTCGTTCTCGTTTTCGCTTTTTTAATTCTTCAACATGAAATGTGTTGTCCTCAGTTTCCAACTTTTCATCATTTCTTTCTACTAAACTGTTATCAGACTCATCAGTAGAGGACAAAAGTGCAACTTCAGAATCTGAATCTGCTAATAACATCAAAATATGAAGCTGAAGGAATTTTAAATATATTTAAAGGTGGTGGTATTCAATTTAATTTTCCATGAGATTGCGTACATTCATCATGTACATTAAAAACGTTTCCATCATTGAGCTACCTCTAAATATTGTTCAATTGTGCTAATATTTTCCCCGATTTTTTTTTATTTGTAAAAAGGAACAAAATTAGATAGTGACAAGACCATATATTCATAGTTAAAAAATAAGCGCCACCCTAACCCACATATTTAACGCGCCCTTACTCCGCGTGAACACGGAGACAGTTTGGGCAAAGCCGGAATTAGCCCTCCTCGCTAGAGTGTGATCACTACGCTCTAACAACTGGACTGTCTCATCCCCAAACTTTAGGCTTAGATAAGAAACCCAAATTTAAATTTAAAAGAAGTTTAGAAATAAAATAAAATTGCATAATTCTAAGTTCAATCAAACAAAAGTGAGCTGTATTCTAATGCATAACGTGCTTCCATTAATGATTCTTATTTAACTCATTTTAACGGCGAAGGCATCTATTATGAATCATACATCTCGTTATTTATTAATATGTTGCAGTTTCCCTTCAGCTATTTTGTCAAAAACCCGAAAGCACGTTTTCTTTCTACCCTCCTGTTAGGGGAATTAAGCTATTGTTCTGTTTTCTGCACCATTACATTGTTTCGGAGACATGAAGAAAATATAAATTATTTGCTCCATTTCTGTAGAAAAAATTTCGAGTTTCATTTGTCAAATTAATTATTTTAAAGACAAGTTGCACTTGCGGTTCAAGTGTTGAAGTTTTGAAATTAACGTGCTATTACCATTTTTTAATGCATTTCAAACATTTCAACTTAAATTTCTACCTTCCAAACACCATAACTGAAGACATTACTGATGATTTTATATTCAAAAAAATATATTTTTTAAAAAATATATTCTTTTTACTTTTACGTTTACAAGGCAACAAAATTGTTCTCATGTTATTTGTTATAATTATACTTTCATTATATTTTAATTTTAGTAACTTAATTTATTTATTGATTAAAAATTTTTTAATGAGGAATAAAGCTTTAGATGTACAGAGGTCAACAAATGAATGAACCATGGAGTTTTGCGTAGAGTATGACATCAGATACTAAAAGTGAGACCGTGATATGGGTAGCCCGTTTCCTGCATAATGCAACGACTATACTTCTTTCACAGCGCAATTATGATGTAACCATGAAGCTTTACGTAGCGTATGACTTTAGATAGTGAAAGTGAGACCCTGGTGTTATTTTATTAACACTTTACAACAAAGTTGAAAAGTGCTTATGACTTTGTTCATTCTGTCTGTCTGTCTGTCTGTGTGCCGTTAGCACGATAACTGCCGTAAAAACGACTTAATCAAAATGAAATTTTAGTATGTTGTTCAGACGGTCTGTAGGACCTATGGGAATATAAATGAATAATATTAACCAATTACTTTTAGATTAAACCCGGGTTGAAAAAATGAAATACATTGAACCCTATGGGACCTAATTTTTCAAACAATTTTTAAGCGCATTTAAAATTCACAAATTGCTTCGAAAATTTTAGGTAATATGCAAATTATTGCATAAAATATATAAAAAGAAAATTCAGCAAAGTATATTCAGCAGTTTTTTAAATAAAAATTAAAATAATAATTACACCTTTTATACGAAGCTATCACGTGACCATGATATGAAAAGATCAAGTGACCCACTTCAAAATAAAATATGGCATCCATCTTGTCTCAAAATCGTGATTTTTAAAGTTCTTTTTAATACAGAGTGTTGTATTCGTTATAAAACAGCTTTATTTTTGCTTAAATTCTGTGCATCTACATACTGAAACAACGCAATGACAATATATTTGAGTTTAAATGATGATTCAAATTTGATTATTTCTACAACGAAGCCTATTTTTCACTTATGTAAAATGTAAACAGCAAAATATGTAGGATGAGTTGTATAAGAATTGCAGTATTTCTTTAACGCAAAAGTATTTAGCTCATGGAGTCTGCATAGCTGATATGAATGAAATATTCATTGATTTTAGAGAGAGAAGGACGATTTTTTTCGATGAAGTTTTAAGCATAGAGTTTAATTACTTGTAGCTCCATGGATCTTAAGTTTTTAAATAAAATAAATTATTGTAGTACTGTGATGAATGAAATATATGAGAAAATGTTATGAATGAAATGCTGCTTTCATAGAGAGAGCCAGACGTGTTATTTTTTCTATGACGTCATTTGAATGAATTTCAGTTGTTTTCGATGAAGTTTTCAAATATAATAAATTATCGTAGAATTATGATGATTTTAAAAATAGTACCGAGGAATGTATCGTATTTTAGAGATATTTAAACCAGGCAATTTATATTGCAATGCCGTCATTTGAATGAAGTTCATTTTTTTTGATGGAGGTTTAAATTTTCAAATATAGTAAATTAATGTAGTATTGTGATAAGTTTTAAAATATTACTTTGGAATGTATTGCATTTTAGAGATGTTTAAATAAAATTGCATTGAAGTTGGAAAGTATTTCGTAATCAATGCTTTAAGCATGATTGATCTTTCTTGTTTCTTATTATTTTATATATTTTTATTTGAGATACCACGCAACTCAGAGTTTCATGCTTATTTCTTTAATATATTTAACCAAGGCTTAACGGAACGCGGGATACAGTTACGCTTTGATTTAACTTTTAAAATAGTTCAGGCTTCTTCCAACAAAAGTAATTAATATTATTCTTGCGTGGTTTTGGTTTATTACTTTTAGGGCAGAATGCCCGCGGGTCTGACTAGACAAATATTAACAAAAATATCGTCAAATTAATAAAAATGGCCTATAATTGATAAAATTGTCACCAAATTGATAGAAATGACACAAAAACAATAAAAATTAAGGCAAATTAATGAAAACTCAATATCTTGGAAATAATATAAGAATCTACTATAAGAATAATCTATATCTCCGATCGCAACGCTTGGCGACAAATTTTGGCGACATATCGCCAACTTGGCGAGTTCTTTTAAATGTTGCCAAATTGATAAAAATGACAATAAATTAATGGAAATAATTTATAAAAATTCAATGTCTTGGAACGAACATAGTAAACGACCATAAGAATAACCCATTTTTCCGCTCGTACGTAATGCTTAGCGAAAAATTTGGCGGAATGACGCAAACTTGGCGATTTTTCAAATATTGACAGATTGACGAAAATGTCGTCAAATAAAAATATCATCGAATTGATAAAAATGACGCTAAATAAGATACAATGCTTTCTAATTTTTTTCATTCTGTCATATGACGGGCATACCTTTTAGTTAATAATATACACACCTTGATTTATCTCTTTATCTATCTATCTCTGGGTAACGCTGTTACAAAATTTTGCCAAACGTGTCAGAGATAAACATTTCAATATACAATGCATGCTTTATGCTTTAATTTATATGCGTATAAAGAGAGCAATTCTGGAGCTTCACGTAATATATGTATGACATTATTATATCACCACGTATGTATGACATTATTATATACCACGCAACTCGTAATTAATACCTTCCAACAAAAGTAGGAAATATTCGTACCTGTTTTTGTTTATTACTTATAGGTCGGTATGCCCGCGTGTCTCATTAGTAGCACAGATTAACATAAAATGTTTTGTCTCCTTAATAATTACAAATTTTCATTTTTGCAGAAACTTAACGTACTGACTATTATCCAGTTAAACTATGAGAGCTGCATGATGCAATGACACACCAAACTATTGACCACCATATTACTTTCCCTGCAATACATGGTAATGTATAGGGAAAGTATTGGAATCATGTCGAAAATCGCAACTCGAGTTTTCGACGGATCTGCACCGATCTACACCTTCGACGGATCTACACATTCGAAACTTCTAGAATACGAAAAAACTATTTTTAGCGTGGCGTCTGTGTGTGTGTCTGTGTGTCTGTCTGTCTGTTTGTGCAGATTTTGTATCCACTCTTAACTGAAAAACTAATCGACCGAATTTCACAAAATTTGGTAGCTATGTCACTTGTGGGCGAATCTGGGGCTGGTTAGTTTTGGGTACGATTCGAGATAAAAGAACCTGCCTTTTTTTGAGAAATGGCCCGCAAAGGCTTGTATCCACTCTAGCTAAAAATCTAATGGACCGAATTTTACAAAATTTGGTAGATAAGTCGCTTATGGGTCACGCTGTTGCTGATTAGATTTTGGTATGATTCGGAAAAAAATAACCTGCCCCTTTTTTGCAAAATGGCCCGCAAAAATCTCCAAAATTTAAAATAAAGAACTACGTATGCTCAAATATATCCATTAAATGCTCGTTTGATACGTAGTTTTTAACGAAGAAAAGAATAAGATCAACCCCATTACACTAGGACTAGCCGTTCTCGAGATATTTTAGTTTTTTAGTATTTTCTCTACGCCATCTTTGAAAATAAGTCCAGTGATCCAATGAGAACTAAAATTGAATTAAAAGAGAATTAAATTTAATTAAAATAAAGAGAACGTGAATATAAGTCTGCAGGGAAAGTCTTGTGCTGCCCACATCAGTTTTTTTTTTCATATTGTCATTTTCTTACATTTATTTTCCCCAAAATTCAAATAATACCACAGTATTTTAAAAAGCGTAGGTTGACTTTCTGCTAGATAAAACCTATATGATAACTGATATATATTTAGTATCAAGTTCTGGAAGCGGTAAAAGGGTTCATTATTTCCACACCTGCTTTCTTTTTCCAGTTTTGGTTCAAAAATTTCAATTTTACTTGAAGCATCCAGTTTTCGAAAAAAAAGAAAACATTTTCTTACATTTCAGGAGGAATATTGAAAATTTGGTTCCGTTAGGTTCTGTCTCGATGACTTTGTTGTAAGGAGGCAAAGTGTTAGCCTTCAAATCCTCAAATCCTCCTCCAGTAGGTGCCGCCACGAAGTTGATGCTATAAGACTGCAGAGATTCAAACATTTACATCACTGGGGTGCTTCTGAAGGATCATAAATACAAAAAAAAAGTTGTACAATTATTATATAAATTGTCATTTTTAGTAGAATTGGTTTTCTATTTTGTTACTAGAAATACTGTTAATAGAACGACTAGCAATACTTTTAATTGTTACTAGAAATAGTATTCTTTAAAAGTTCAGTATTTCTGAGGTATCGCACATTTCTTATACATTTATATATATATATGTCTGTTGACGTGATATAACTGCTTTAGGATAACAAAACATTATATCTCGCATTTAGGTAATTAGTGATGGAAGCTGTGGGAATATTATTTTTATGCAGAATAAAACAGATATATTTTCTCTGTCAACAACGTAGGTATTCTCTAATCTGTGAACAAATAATTTGAATTTATATTTATGTATTTTCGCAACTACTAATTAGCACAGCAAAAGGTTCTCTGAAATTATATCAAATGGATATTTTCTTTTTCAATTATTGTTTCTCTTGTTAAAAGTAATGCTGCCGATGTAAGAAGGCTTTTAACAAGACATTACTCTATGCAATCGTAAATACAGAAATTAAATTTGTAATAGCTTCGACACATACCTGTGTCCTAAAGTGTGTGTTGAGTAATGATGTCAGTACACATCTAATACACTGGGATTTTTCTTTCACTGTTTCACATCTTATGTTTAGTGAATTAACTAAATATAAATCATTCATGCATAAATGAACGTATAAGGTAGTATGTTTTTAAATAGTCACGTGAATATTTTGGTGATATTACACCTCATCACGTGATATTCATGGCGATATTTTAGTGTATAAAAGTGTATTAAGCTTAAACCTCCATTTCGTATTCGCTCTGCACAGCTATCTGTACTACATCGATTTTTGAATTTAAAAGAAATTCTTGTTCCTTATCAGTCTTAAATAATAATTTTAGTAGTATTCTAACATTGAAAAGTATTTTTACGAATTATCCAAAGATGTCTAATTCTACCTTTATCTCGCTTTTAAAACGTAAAGATGTTTCTAATACGCTAAGTTCATGCAAAAAAGCTTTGCATAGACATGCCCGAAGATGTCTGCATGGAGTCGTCTGCACTTGTATCCTGCGAGACAATGCGATGCCCTGTGGAATCTGCAAAGACTTGTCCAGAAGATTATTTGCTTCATGATCAAGAGAATTGCAGTGATTCCCTTCCTAATTCATCTATATGCAGTATGATACTCGGATTCAGTGTTCCTGGACCTGTTTCGCCTGTCATGGATGCATCAGAATATCCCACTACAACGGAGTCTGGTAATTGTTACCTCAGGACGCTTCTTGGAGGTAATATTTTAGTTTCTGTAAAAGCATTTAATAACCAAGTAAAGGTCCATGTCAGGGAATATGCGGAGAATTCCGAGTGTATTTTAAGTCCGACAACGAAAGGTGTTGTTATGTCACCGGCTACATGGTCTTCTTTGGTGCAAAAAGTATCTACTTTTAATGCGACACAGCGAGAAATATCCTTTATTTGCAATAACTCATTTAAAATCATTATTATTAATATCATTTAAAATATACCTTTATTATACTTACTCTAGAACAATTAGAATGTTTGAAAGGTCTAATTTATGAAATTTCAAGCTGCTTGTTGGAAGCATTGTTTCAGCGAATATTATCTTATGAATTAAATGCCTTAAAAAATAGTGAATGTGCCTTATCCGTGATATTCGAGGAAACCTTATATGAAGGACTTATAAATGCTTTTCAAGAGAATTTAGGATTCCAAATCAGATGTCTGTATACCTGTAATGGATGTTCAATGAATTCATTTTCGCAGTTAAACTACGACTGCTTGTATAAGTCCGATTTTGAGAAGCTGCGCATAGTGGAACATCATGTATTTCTAAGATTAGATATGAGTGAAATAGCCTTTTATTTAATTCAATTCAAGAACAAGTCCAATTTCATATTTCTAGCACGTAATATTTCTATGGACACTGAAAACAAATGTTTTATTCTTAATGGAAAATGAAACAACTGTGTAAATTCATTGCATGTTCTCCAATGCCAAAACAAGCGTCATTCAAGAATGTACATGAAATGGGTGACGTCACTATCTGAAAACGTCACAAACAGGTTGGCGCGCTCGTTTGGCGAATTTTACAGATAATATGCTATGTATTGGTGATTTTAAAGAGCTCATATTACTTTGAGTGATTACAATACAACAACAACAACGTGGCGATTTTTACTTTCCTTATATACATAATGTATAAGGAAAGTATTGTGACGGGGTCGAAAATTCGAATTCGAGTTTTCGACGGGAGAGCACGTTTCAAGCATCCCTGATCACGAATTAAATATTTTTGAAGTGATGTCTGTGTGTGTGTATGTATGTGTGTGTGTGTGTGTGTGTGTGTGTGTGTGTGTGTGTGTGTGTGTGTGTGTGTGTGTGTGTGTGTGTGAAAGTATGTATGTGTGTGTGTCAGTCAGTCTGTGGAGACGATAACTGACGAACGAATGGATCGATTCGAACCAAATTTGGTACAAAAATCACAATTCGTAAACACTGGAAGCCTTTTGTTTATATACGCAATCGAATGTTCAGAACCCCCCTAAATTTTCGAATGAAATTTTGAAAAAATCGTCAAAAAATCAAAAGCGCTAATAAAGTTAAGCAAATTGACATTTCTTATGTAATTTTTCATTAGAAAACGATTGGCATAAATTTTAGAACGCTAACATGAACCGTTCTCGAGATATTGTATATTTTTCAAAAAAATTATCAAAAAGTCATATAAAATGAAATAAAAATGTCCTGTTGAGAAACATGTTCACTTTTCATATGTAATACCATACGATAAATTGGGTGACATCATTCTCGTGGATCTAGCTTATTCCATTCAACGAAAAAGATACTTTGAGTAATACGTTTGTAGTTGAACGCCAATAATCATTTGTCTGCTGTAAGAATAACATATTTCTTCGTCCATAACGCTTGGCAAGATTTTGGCGCCGAATTTGGCGGAATGTCGCCAACCTGGCGACTTTTTGAAATGTTGCCAAATTAACGAAAATTCCGCCAAATGGATAAAAATGCAGCAAAATCAATGAAAATTATGACTAATTGTCGAAAACTCAATATCTTGGAAGGAATATTAGTATCTACTATAAGAAAAACCTATTTTTTTACTGTAAAAGTAGTAAATTCATTACATTATATAAGGAAAGTCATGTGTTGCCCACATCAGATTTTTTTACGAGCATCCTTTACATTTTCACTGACATTCACATAGAGAGGTCTGTCTTCTACCATCATCATCACTAACAATGTCTTGTAGGCGTACTTTGTCGAATGCTATTAATATTGCAGCAAAGAAAGTGTGCTCTGAACAGGAGAATCTCACATTATGTATTACCTCCCACTATGTTTCATCTGGGTGGTTATATTTTGCAAGTGTTGCGTACTTTATCGGACAAACACGAGTACATATTCGGAAATTTGAATAGGATGCTGAAATAATCCTGACACCAAAGGAAGACGGGGTTTCCCTATCCACAGCGATATGGTTCGCCCTTCATACCGAGTTGGAATCCTTGGTGAATTTCTTGAAAGATGATATGTTGTATATCATTAGAAAGGACCTCTGTATATCCAGACACACAGTGCAAGGGACATTCAGCGTATGTTTTGAAAAAAAGACTTGTCTCTTCAATTTGTTCCCGAGCATGTGGTATTCAAAGAGACATTCCAGCGTATGTTTTGAAAAAAAGACTTGTCTTTTCAATTTGTTCCCGAGCATGTGGTTCTCATTCTACCTGAAACCGTGCAATTGTGTGATCACATCGAAGCCATTAACACCCAAGTGCAAGAAAGTGTTATTTCCAATACTTCGGATTTTTTCGTCAAACGGGAGCTCAATACATATTCAGAGGCATCCATTGTTTTTAGTAATGATCCTGATAACTCCTCTTGCTCCAATCTGCTCTGTGTGGAAACCCCAGGCCGTCCGACTCATCCAGAGGACTTGAGTAACCATTTTGACGACCGGGAAGGAATCTGCTCTGTGTGTACAAATATTATTAAAAAGTTCAGTAATGTTGATGACTTGGAAGAAATCGTGCATAAACACAAGTTCTGCAAAATGAGGATTGTTCAAATTACTTCCGGTAAAGTTCTGTGCGACGCTTAACAAACTGTCCACGTGAGAAAATATCGGAACTTTTTGAATGCTTCGCCTGTACAGTTGGTTATGATAACTGAGATTGTCACGATTGTGTTTCATTCAGTGAATACGATAAATACGTACAATATAGTTAGCAAGCACTGTATGCAATGGATTTGTTTCATGTCGCACAGAACTTTACTGGATGTAATTTGAACAATCCTCATTTTGCAGAACTTGTGTTTATACACGATTTCTTCCAAGCCATCAACATTACTGAACTTTTTAATAATATTTGTAATATATGTACAAAACAGAAGAAACCCCTGTTATGCCTTTAGCAGTTATCAAGTGTAAATATATTTATTTATTTATTTTTTTAATAAATTAATGTTGTTTTAATCATGTGTTGTTCTTGGAAAATACAGACACACTTCTATTTCAGTAGGGATTTTCATTTCAGGTATTTCAGGCAAAGCAAGGAAAACTGAACTTGAAATATTTTCTAGATAAATCTAGAAAGGAATATTTTATATCAGGATTTTATTTTCTAGGTGATATCTCGAGAAACTAAACTTGGATAAAACTCTTATTTTTCAGGTATATTAGGAAAAAATCTTTATTTCAGGTGTCTTTTATTTCAGGCAAAGCAATGAAAAAGCACTTATGTTTTGGTAAACTTGTAATATTTCTGGCAAATTAGATTATAAGTAAAAGGAATCTTCATTTCAGGTATTTTAGGTATTATTATTAATTTATTTTTAGGTGATATTAGGGAAACTTGGAATATTTATTTCAAGTATTACACTTTAAGTATTTCAGGTATCATCAAGGATTTTTTTATTTCAGGAATTTATTAAACATCTTGGAAACAACACTTATGTTTTGATAAACTTGGAATATTTCCAGATAAATCTAGAAAACTTTGGATTTTTTGTTTACGACACTTTCATTTCTAGGCGATATTAGGGAAACACAGGAATTTATTAAACATCTTGGAAAAAACACTTATCTTTTGGTAAACTTGATATATTTCTAGATAAATCTAGAAAATTTAGGAATCTGTGTTTCAGGTAGTTATAAAGAAAAACTCTTATTTTTTAGGTGCTTCGGGTAAATTAGATTATAAGTATTTATCTTTTAGCTAAATCCAATGTTGGCATACGGAAGCGAGTACTTCAACCCCAACCCCCCTAAAATAACTATTTTCTGCTCCAGCTGAGGGGGCAAGCAATCCGTATTCTCGAGTGTTCGACACCTCCCATCCCAACAAGACCCTTTTTTCACGAATGTTTGCAATGACACAAACACTTGCTTTCTCTAAGATGGTCTCTTTTCAGCCCAGCATAACCACCCCACCGCAGATGTAAGACTTGAAAGTGATTTTATGACTCCCGGAGTTGCAACACATCACAACCCCCTCATATAGAAAACTCTCTCTCTCGCCCCATAAGTTCTCCGGCATTTTGTACAAGCATCTCGCTCACCCGCACAAGGGAAGCGAATTCACACCTGTCAAAATGATTAAGTATCCTGCACTGATACTTTAAGGAATGCGTGAGATCCCAATAAACGGGAGAGAAGTACTCCTTCACACGACTTTTAGAAACAAATGGTTTCTCATTCACTCATATTAAACCACCTACATTAAAAATGTCTGACACCTATATTTTAGAAAATGACGGGATTTAAGTACTCATCATAAACACACTACATTGGGTATACACCTATGTTTTAAAAAATCTGATGTGGGCAACACATGGCTTTTCTTATATAATGTAATGAATTTACTACTTTTACAGTAAAAAAATAGGTTTTTCTTATAGTAGATACTAACATTCTTTCCAAGATATTGAATTTTCGACAATTAGTCGTCATTTTCATTGATTTAGCGTCATTTTTATCCATTTGGCGAGATTTTCGCTAATTTGGCAATATTTCAAAAAGTCGCCAAGTTGGCGACATTCCGCCAAATTCGTCGCCAAAATCTCGCCAAGTGTTATGGACGAAGAAATAAGTTGTTCTTACAGCAGATTATTGGCGTTCAAATGCAAAAGTATTACTCAAAGTATCTTTTTTCATGAATGGAACGAGCTACATCCACGAGAATGATGACACCCAATTTATCGCATGGTATTACATATGAAAAGTGAACATGTTTCTCAATAGGAATTTTTTTTTTCATTTTAAATGACTTTTTAATAATTTTTTTGAAAAATGTGCAATATCTCGAGAATGGTTCATGTTAGCGTTCTAAAATTTATGTCAATCGTTTCCTAACGAAAAATTACATAAGAAATGTCTATTTGCGTAACTTTATCAGTGATTTTGATTTTCTGACGATTTTTTCAAAATTTTATTCGAAAATTTAGGGGGGTTCTGAACATTCGATTACGTATAAAAACAATAGACTTTCAGCGTTTACGGATTGTGATTTTTATACCAAATTTGGTTCGAATCGGTCCATTCGTTCGTCAGTTATCGTCTCCACAGACTCACTGACACACACACACACACACACACACACACACACATACTTTCACACATACACACACACACACAGACATCACTTCAAAAATGTGTTATTCGTGAACAGGGATGCTTGAAACGTGCTCTCCCGTCGGAAACTCGATTTCGAATTTTCGACCACGTCACAATAGTTTCCTTATACATTATGTATATAAGGAAAGTAAAAATGACGGGATTTAAAGATATATGCTCTAAAGAAATAAGATACTCAGTGGTTTTTAAACGTGTGAATCTCACTCGATTCAAGTGGTTCAAAACATAAATTCGATCGACTTAAGTGGTTCAACACTGAAATTCACTCAATCCTTGAGATTCAGCTAGTTTAGAAAACACATTTTTGTGAAATTTTGTCAGTAAAAAACACTTTTTTATTAGTTTTTTGCAAGTAAAATACTTGTATTTGTTAAATTTTGTTAGCAAAAAAACAATTTTTGTGAATTTAAGTGGATTAAAACACGTTTTTTGTTAATTTTTACTTAAAATTTGCAAAAGTGCGAAAGCGTCTGTTAATTTCCATAGAGAAATTTACCCATGTATGGTTTATGAAAAGCGCAAATATTTGTTGGTTTTTAACAAATAAAAAACGTACATTGGTAAATTTGTAAGTTCGAAGCTTGCATTTGCGACATTTAAACACTTCAAAATGTACGTTTGGGAAATTCAAAACACCTCTATCCCACTCTTTGTATTATTTTTAATTAGAAAAAATTCTTCGATTCACATTTAAATTCGATTCGTTCAATAAAATTCGCTGAATAAGTTTACATGACAGTTTTTAATTATTTAAAATTTTCAAGCATCCTCTTGGATACTATTCCCTTTTATTACGATGATGTTGAGAAAAATACGCCATGTGGAGTTCTCACAGTTAAATTCACAGTGAAGTTTTCGTAACCACGATATAGCGGAAAGATAGTGCAAGAACTCTTTTTTCTCTTTAGAGATGACCTTGTCGCAGGTATATTCAATATCAAAAAATATCTCCAAGTTCCACTCTGAATAGTCCCCCTTTCCGTCATGGTGTGGCGCTTTTAGAGCATATTGCCTCTGGCACAGAAATCTCAGGTATCGCCATAGCAATCCGTATGCTAAACACAGTATGTTCCCCCAGTATAGCTTTTCAATATTTAAAATTAGAAAAAATCCTAAGTTTCAACCTGAATAGTTCCCCTTTCTGCCGCTGTGTGTTCTGCATTTCCACTGCAGGTGAACCCCAGGTGTTGGCACCCCAAAAAGTTTCTATAAATCTTAAAAGAATTATAAGTTGTACCCTGAATAGTTCCCCTTTCAACCGTTGTGTGGCGCTGGATGTTCTGCTCCTCCGCTGCAGGTGAACCCCAGGTGTTGCCACCCTCAAAGAGTTTCTATACACCCCCATTATCCCACTCAACAACTCATTAAGTGAAAAAACAATACCCTCGTACAAGACTACAATACCGTAGCGACTCCGAAAAAAGTTTCTAAAAATTTAAAACCGCCCAATTTTTCCATTTCCCTTTTCACCCTCCGTCCCGGGTTACGAAATCCCCCCTCACAGGTGATTTTGCTCCTCGCTCCTCACTGCTCCTCCACGGCAGGTGAATTCTCCAATTTTGACTACTTATATAATTAAAAAAAGTGCGCATATTCGAATTTAATTGTGTTTTTGAAAAATAAATGGCTTATTTTGGTAAACATATATAAAGGTCAATCACTTTTAAATAAAAAAATTATCCCTCTTTACTAAGATAAAGTCATTGTTGGTTCTGGTGCATGTGTTCATATCAGTCAGACGATCAATCAAAGGCAAAGCTATGCAGCGTTTATAAACAAATCCCTGCAACCTCATTCATCAAAAAGAACTTTAAATCTATATTTTTTTAAAGATATTTATACATTTAACGATTAATTTTTATAAGATGTTTTATCCGTATTATAATTTTTTGAATGATTTGAAATATATGATTGAAGGGTGAAAGAAAACGTATCTATAATGTGCGCGTATAACAGCTTAAAAATATTCCCCTACTTACAGATCAAAATGTGTAACATTTCATATTAAAAACAACATAGAAGATATTTGCATAAATAATTAGTATTTTTTTATGTTTATTTAAAAAAAAGATATAACTTCTGAGCTAATAAATTAAATGAAAAATTTGAAATTATATACGATTAGTAGATATACCCTCCGTTACTCATGATTTAAATATGTGCAAATTTGAAGTGCATTCATATATCTTTTAAAAAATCTATTAAAATATAAAATACACCCTGTTTAAAACATATATGCATCTATAAAGAAATGAGCCATAGCCGTAAAACTCGGCATGTAAATATCATTTAAGGAAGTTATGCAAATGATCAAACTGTCAACTCCAATGAAGTTATAGGCAGTGTTTCTTTCAGGACTTTTTGGCCGGAAGGGGGGCGAATGCAGTTTTAGGGGGTGGAAAGTTTTCTATTTGCCATGTATAAATATATCTAAATGCTGTGTCACATACATAGAAACTAGGTTAATATGAATTGTCTCGGGAGGCTTCGCTCCCTCGGAGGTATGCCTGAAAGAAACACTGGTTATAGGGTCCATGAGAGCGACGCATGTGCAGCACTTAAAATGACCGGTGTTCTCATGTATGAGCAATTTGAACTGGATTTTCTTCTTTAACACTGCAAGTTGTGTATAAAGATGCCTTTGAGACGTACTTGAAGGTGTTACGAACAATTTTCGGATTTAGAGAGAGGTCGCATCATAAACCTAAGGGAAGCTGGTTGATCCAACAGATGTATCAGTCGCCATCTTGGTCTGAAAGGTATGGTAGTTGCTTGGTATTGGCAACAGCAGATCAGACAAGACAAGTGTAACCGTACCGAAAGTTCAAGATAACTTCTTGAGAGGACAGTGCAGTTATAAGAGGAGCCACGTCTGAACGAATGACGTTGCTATCAGGCATTCATTTGCCATCATTCATGCATGATGTATCAAGGAACACTATTCGGAGACGGATGATAGAAGGTGGGACTAGGTGTCGACGTCCAATAAAGCGCCTACAACCGCCCTCTAAACTTAGGCAGAGCCGTCTAGATTGGTGACGAGATCGGTCAGCCTGCACTGTATCTGATTGGAGGTATAGTGCCTGTAGCGATGAATCCCGCTTCTTTTTTAGTGCTGAGGGCCGCCGTATACATGTGGGGAGGAGGACTGGCCAGCGTTCCGATCAAAGAATTAAATATTAAAGATTTGTTTACTACGGTTTCTATTATAATTATAAATAGGAAAATACAATTTCTTATTCCGCGGCATATAAATCATACAATTCCATTGTTATAAAATATTATGCGGAAGAAAATTCAATATGTCTAAGAATCTATTTAATGGTTTATAAAGAAAACCAATCATTTTTACATAGAAAACAAAAATCTTGACTTGGTACTTCTATTGTTCATTTTCTTTCAGTGAGATAACGGATGAAACAACAAATATATTCTGTAATGGTAAAAACAGTTTCATTATATGGCATAAAGTTGTATTCTTTGAGTTCATAAATATTAACAATGTATAAATAGCATTATATCTATTTTGATAAATGTTTGAGGTTAATTATAGTTTTAGTAATTTAATACTATCCTATAATGCATAGAATATGCAAAAAATAAATATTGCTATAAGATCAAAAATCCAAATTTTACTTTCCCTGCAATATATGGTACTGTATAGGGAAAGTATTTGAATCATGCGAAAATCCCAACTCGAGTTTACGACGGATCTACACGTTTCAAGACCTCTAGAATACGAAAAACTATTTTTAGCGTGACGTCTGTATGTGTGCCTGTGTGTCTGTGCAATGTATATATCCACTCTAACGGAAAAACTAATGGACCGAATTTCATAAAATTTGGTATGTAAGTCACTTGAGTGAGACCCTGGTGCTGATTAGTTTTTGGTAGGAATCGCAAAAACAGAACCCGCCTTTTTTTGCGAAATGGCTCGTAATAAATTCATTTATTCACTCTAGCTAAAATACTAATTGACCAATTTTTACAAAATTTGGTAGATAAGTTTTTTTGTGGGACACTTTGGTGCTGATTAAATTTTAGTACGATTCAGAAAAGAACAGCGTGCCTTTTTTTACGAAATGGCCCGCAAAAATCGCCAAAATCTGAAAAAAGAAAAAAAGACTACGTTTGCTGAAAAGTATCAATTAAATTCTTGTTTTATAAGTAATTCTTGACGAGAAAAAGACTATAACACACTCCATTATACTTGAGGATTAATCGTTCGCAAGATATTTGAGATTTCTTGCATTTTTGTTACGCCGCTATCGGAAACATGTCCAATTACCAAATAAAAACAAAAATTGAATTAAAAATGCAAATTTAGTGTTATTTGGTACAATTAAACTCAATTTAATGAATTTTTAAAGAAATAAAGGATATCTGAATTTGAGGCTGCAGGGAAAGTCATGTGCTGCCCACATCAGATTTTTTTTATCTTGATGGCTTTAAAAAAATCTTTGAGTTCGAGTTAACAATTTTAAGTTCTCCTACATTACACGGTAATGTATGTGGATAGTATTGGATTCATGTTGCAAATCGCAAGTCGAGATTTTGAAGGATATATATGTTTCGAACACTTTAGAGAAAAAAAAACGACTTTTAACATCATGTCTCTTTTTCTTTCTTTCTCTCTCTTTCTTTCTCTCTCTTTCTCTCTCTCTCTTTCTCTCTTTCTCTCTCTCTTTCTCTCTCTCTCTCTCTCTCTCTCTCTCTCTCTCTCTCTCCCTCTCTGGGTCGGCTCTAAGTTCAACATAATTAAATAATGAAATCTCTGTCTCTCTCTGGGTCGCCTCTTAAGTATAACATAATTGAATAATGAAATCTCCGTCTCTCTCTGGGTCGGCTCTTAAATTCAGCATAATTGAATAATGAAATCTCCGTCTCTCTCTGTGTCGGCTCTTAAGTTCAGCATAATTGAATAATGAAATCTCTGTCTCTCTCTGTGTCGGCTCTTAAGTTCAGCATAATTGAATAATGAAATCTCTGTCTCTCTCTGTGTCGGCTCTTAAGTTCAGCATAATTGAATAATGAAATCTCTGTCTCTCTCTGTGTCGGCTCTTAAGTTCAGCATAATTGAATAATGAAATCTCCGTCTCTCTCTGGGTCGGCTCTTAAGTTCAGCATAATTGAATAATGAAATCTCCGTCTCCCTCTGGGTCGGCTCTTAAGTTCAGCATATTTGAATAATGAAATCTCCGTCTCTCTCTGGGTCGGCTCTTAAGTTCACCATAATTGAATAATGAAATCTCTGTCTCTCTCTGTGTCGGCTCTTAAGTTCAGTATAATTGAATAATGAAATCTCCGTCTCTCTCTGGGTCGGCTCTTAAGTTCAGCATAATTGAATAATGGAATCTCCGTCTCCCTCTGGGTCGGCTCTTAAGTTCAGCATATTTGAATAATGAAATCTCCGTCTCTCTCTGGGTCGGCTCTTAAGTCAGCATAATTGAATAATGAAATATCCGTCTCTCTCTGGGTCGGCTCTTAAGTTCAGCATAATTGAATAATGAAATCACCGTCTCTCTCTGGGTCGGCTCTTAAGTTCCGCATAATTGAATAATGAAATCTCCGTCTCTCTCTGGGTCGGCTCTTAAGTTCAGCATAATTGAATAATGAAATCTCTGTCTCGGCTCTTAAGTCAGCATAATTAAGTAATAAAATCTCTGTCTCCCTCTGGGTCGGCTCTTAAGTTCAGCATAATTGAATAATGAAATCTCTGTCTCTCTCTGGGTCGGTTCTTAAGTTCAGCATAATTGAATAATGAAATCTATCTCTTTCTCCTCTTTCTCTTCCTCTCTCTGAGTATGTGCAGTGTACGTATTCATTCAAACTAAAAAAATTAATTGACCAAGTTTCATAAAACTTGGTAGTCAAGACATTTGTGGGTTACTCTGGTATTTATCAGATTTTGATACGATTCTGTAAAAATAATCTGATATTTTTGGGGAATGGCCCACAAAAATATACATAATCTGAAATAAAAGACTACATATGCTCAAATGTATCAATTAATGGCTTGCTATATGCGTACTTTTTAACAACAAAAATAATAAGACCAATCACAATACTCTATCGGACTAACTGTTCTCAAGATATTTTAGTTTTTCACACTTTTGAAACGCCATCTTTGAAAATAAGTTAAGTAGAAAAATGAAATCGAATATTGAATTAAAACTGAAAGTGCAGTGTCATTTCAAATAACTATCCATTTTATTTTGTGCGATTAAACTCGATTTAAAGAATTACGAGAGCCATGAAAAGATAATGAATATGAGTTTGTAGGGAATGCCTTATGCTGCACACATCAGATTTTGCGTCTGAGGACGACGCACTATCTTTCAAAGATATGAAACAAATTGTAAGAAATTCGGAATGGTTGTTTCAATCAATGATCTATTGTTTTGGATATAAACTAACCATGAGAATGTCCTGAATTTTTCAAATACTGTCTTTCAAAAATTAAAAAAAGCATTATAAGAAATAATTATTTAACATTTCAGAAAGAGCTATTTTATATATACATTATTTCCACTGAAATACATAATAATATGCAAAGTACTGGAATTGTGTCGAAAACTGTAACTACAGTTTTCAAAGGATCTACAAGTTAGAGCACTATCCTAGTATATTATTCCTGTTTACGTTTATCAGTGTTTTTAAATGAAAGTGTTAGTTATCCAAACATTTAGACTCATTTTTGTATTATGAGAGTACACACACGATTCCAGAGTTTATTTCGCAACTAATTCAGCTGTCTTCTCCTTAAGACTGCATGTCGCAGGCAGTTTTAACTTAATATATTCCGAAATAGAGAGCTAATCTGTCAATATGGACGACGTTTGGATTGGTTAAAAACGATTTCTGAATTCATAAACGGCACTATTTAATATTTTTGTTATGACGTAGGGTCCTTCTAGTTGTCTGTAGTTTCAGCGAAAATCCAGGCCGTCGTCGTGAGTTCAACAGCAGCACTTTGTCACTTGTCTGAAATCGCCCTTTATTAGTTTTGGCATCGTGTCGGGTTTTCATTCTATCGGTAGCAATGTTGATTCTACCGATTTGTTGAGAATATGAACATCCTCTAACTGTGCCTGTAGGTCTTTAACATATTCATTGGGCGATGAAGGAGCATCACATAGTCATCCACATATCAGATCACACAGTTGTAACAGATTCTGGCTAAATAGCAGTGACTGATTAATTCGTGATACTTATGCAAGGCAAACAGAAAAAGGTTAGGTGACGGTTCCAATCTTGCTGGTTTTTGGATAAAGATATATCATTAATTATCGTTCTGTTGAAAATTTCTACAATGCCGTCTGATTAAAGATGAAGAAGAGTAGTTCGAGTGTTTTCTATTCCGATAGTTTACACAGTCCTGAGAATATGCCAGATTTAAAATTTATCCCCATGTCAGAATGGATGAGCGAGAGAACCAAGTAACGACATATCCAGTTCCGGGTTCGAACTTTACTGACGGTTGTAGACTCCTGGTAAGGGATTGCATAAGTTTCTGGTCGCTTTGTGAAGTAGTCCATTACTACTAGGATGTACGTGTTATTGTCTAAAGTCCGTTACACTGGTTTTAGAATGTTGTGTGCAATTTTCTCGAAAAGAGTTCCGACATTGTAAGCTGAAGATGCTCAAGTGTTTTCTTCTTCATCCCCCCTGAACGCCATACTCAATACATTATTTTCATAAGCTCTCAACTTTGGACCTTGCATTGTACCAGAAGAAACATTCATGAACCCTGTACAGCGTCTTGCTAATGCCAAAATGTCCTCCTGTCGGACTTTTAGTAAGCTGAATACTTTGGCACGATGGAGCAGCAGTTGCTCTTTCCATAGTTACTCTTCCATTTACTGTATGTTGGGCTCTCATTAGCTAGTTATTTATGGATCAGTATTGGTGGGATAACTGTGTCTTCTCTTCTTCAAGGATCTGATGGTAAATTTGAACTCTGATGGGTGACAATGGCTCTTGACTATCTGACTGATCGCTGATCGACATGACAGTCACTGAAATCCAGCATCCAAACTTTATATTAGTACGAGAGCAATGCGCCCAGTTAAAAGAATAAGGTCTCATTAATGTGCATCATTGTTTCCATAACATGATCTCTTTCGATGTCGAATCTGCATGTTGCACTTTCAAAATAGCTGAATCCATCTTGCAACCAGATATTTGGAGTTTTTAAAACAGAGAAGTCAGCTCATAGCAGTGTGACCAGTTTGAAAGATGGATTTCCTTTAGTAGAGATAATTATGAATGTAATCTACAGGTAAATAATAGATAACAGTGTTTTACTTATTACGCAATAATTGTTTTCGAGCTTCGACATGCATTTGCTAAAATATGTGATAATACGTCCTTGTTCTCCCATTTAATGGAAGCAAACTGCTTCTATTCCTTTTTTACAAGCATGGGTATCTAGTATAAAGCTCTCCATAGGTTGAGTATATTCCAGAATAAGAGGTAAAATAAGCATTTCCTTAAGCCGATTGAAGGTGTCTGCACATTTCGCCGTCCATTAAAATTTGCTGTCTCTTTCCGTTTGATGATATAAGGGTCTGGCAATGTTTATGAAGCAAACCAACCGTAAAAGGTACACATGTCGAGGACACCCTTTAGTTGATGAACATCCTGGAGTCGTAACCATTGTTTGACAGCATTGTTTTTCTATTTTCAGGCTCGGTTCTTACACCCTTTTCAGAGAGGATAATGTTGCGAATACGTAAAAAGATTCACCGTTCTTTAATCTCATATTTCGTCGTTTTTTGTCCGGCTTTCAATCTTTTTTCCATCTTTTCTACTATCACAGTTCGGTTGAAGGTGGGCACATAACCACTTGTCAAGTTTCTAGAAACCCCACTTCTTACACCAACTTGATGCGGCGTATCTTCAGGTATCATGGGTGTACTCTTAGGATAGACGAATAAGTCCATATTTCTGGATAACAAATACTTTTACGTAAAACACTAATAAACGTAAAAAAGGACAATATACAGCGAATTGATCGATGACTATCTTACAAGATCACTAAATAACTGTGAGATACAACAAAACAGCAATTAAATGTTCAGCTAATTCACAGAAATAGCTGGTAGACTTTTCAAAACACTGACATATTTCACAATTCAATTTAGCTCATACCACGTCAACTACTTCCCATTGAGCTATAATTCCCTTATATACGCTCCATAGAAAGTTCTAGAAGTACTCGATATTATCGAAAGTACTCGGTATTTACTAAAAGTTCAATTATATTAAGAAACTCTCTAAAATCGTCAAGTTGGCGATATTTAGCCAAATTGGGGAAAACTGTCCGAAAAGTTAAAGTATGGCGACCCTATTTTCACGTAATACGAATGACTGACTGTAGAAGTGTTTTTCTCCTGCAGATTCTCAAAGATACATGAAAGAATTTTGCATGCTGGTAACAATAAAATGGTTCTTAGCATTAAATATTTTCCTTATAAACAGATGACTTTAAACCAGTTCATGATTTATTTAAGAGTTATTACTTGCCTTTCCCGTGATAGAAGAAACTTCACTTTTCACATGAAATGCGATCAATATCTTTCGAGAAAATTAAAGGTTATCGATTAGCATTTTTCGTGATTATTTTAAACGACGAGCATTAGAAGCATATTTGATTTTCGTGTGAATTAAACAGGAACAGGAATTCGATTTTCAACTTTTTCAAAAAATATTCTGTTATATCACAATTGCACACGTAGCTACAAAATAGATACGGTGCCCACTTTTTACACGATCAAGTCATGTTTGTACCTCTAAAATTAAAAGTGCTAGCTATAAACAGAAAGTTAAATAATTTGGATGCCTTTAGATGTCCTTCATGGACATACTAGAATTGGATACCAAATCGTGTTCTTAGTTTTCAAGATATAGTGTATTTAATTTCGAGATTTTAATATTTCATTTGATGAACGATATTTTTTTCAAAACTATTTCGGTTTTATTGGATTAGAAACAACAGTCTATTTTTCTAAATTTCGAACATTTTTTACGATTACTGAATACAAACGTGTGAGAAAAATACTCAAATACTATAACATTTTTTCATGATATCAGAGGATTATAGATGACCCATTTAACAAATCAATATAGTCAAGGTCACCCATAAAATAGCACACGTTACCGCAAGAGTATTAATTCGTAAAACAGTTTGGTATCCATGACAATCATGAACTAAAAACATTTACATGTTTTATTTTTCATTGTGCACTTTTCATTATTAGTAAAAATAAACTGAACACTTTTGAAATCTATCGCAATGATTAAAAAACAACTGAAGTTAATCAAAATTAACTGCTGTCATTCAAAATGAAATGCAATCTGTCAAAATTAACTAGAAGCAGCCAAAATCAACTACAATCAGTCAAAATTAAAAGCGATCGCTATAAGTCCCATTCAGTGAAATTACATTCAATTTTACCTTCATTCTCTTACAGTGGTAAAGGAATGCTTAACACCGATAAGATTAAAATTTAAGCACCATAGACATTATGAGAAGTTATATGAACAAGAAATTGGAAATATGGCACGTGATGATGAAAATTCCGCAACAACTCTGCTCATTTTGGCACTTCCAGATTAACTTTGAGGAGGCAAAACATTGTGAAACACAGTTGCATGCAATATAATGAACTATATTTATGACTCACTAGCAGATTTACTGTCTATGCTCGTGATTTAAAATATGTAAAATTCTAAAGGAATCGTGTTACTTTAAAAAAAAAATCATTAAATAGTTTATTTGTTCTCCTCATAAAAAATAGAAAAGTTAGAGAATCTTTGTTCTCATTATACAAAGTCAGCTGCGGAGGCAAATCTGAGGAATAAAATATCCTGGTTCAAGCAAACCGAGAAGTGAAATAGCATTGTGAGAGGGATGAATCCGATATGGGTAGCACATGATTTTTCCTACAGACTCAAATTCATTTTCTTTTGTTTATGACTTTGTTCAATCTGTCTGTCTGTCTGCCTGTCCGTTAGCACGATAACTGCCGTAAAAATAACTTAATCAAAATTAAATTTTAGTATGTTGCTCTGACGGTCCGTGGCACCTATGGGAATATAAATGAATAATATCACCCAATTAGTTTTGGATTGAACTTGAGTTAAAAAAATGAAATACATTGAACGCTATGGGACCTAATTTTTCAAACATTTTTTAAGCGGATTTGAAATTCACAAATTGTTTCGAAAACTTTACGAAATATTCAAATTATTCCATAAAATATATAAAAAAAATTTCAGCAAAATATATTCAGTAGTTTTTTAAATAAAAATTAAAATAATTACACCTCTTATATGAAGCGATCACGTAGCCATTATATGCAGAGATCACGTGATCCACTTCAAAATGAAATATGGCATTCATCTTGTCTCAAAATCGTGATTTTTAAAGTTATTTTTAATTCATCGTGTTGTATCTGTCCTAAAACCGCTTTATTTTTGCTTAAATTCTGTGCATCTACATACTGAAACAACACAATTACAATATATTTGAGTTTAAATGATCATCCAAATTTGATTATTACTACAACGAAGCCTATTTTTTACTTATGTAAAATGTAAACATCAAATTATGTAGAATGAGTTCTACAAGAAATGCTGCATTTATTTAAAGCAAAATTGTTTAGCTCATGGAGTCTGGATAGAAGCTCATGGAGTCTGCATGGAGTCCGCATATGAATGAAATATTCATTGATTTTACAGAGAGAAGGATGGTTTTTTTTCGATGAAGTTTTACGCATAGAGTTTAATCACTTTTAACTCCATGGTCTTAAGTTTTAAAAAAAATAAATTATTATAGTATTGTGATGAATGAAATGAATGGGAAAATGTTTATGAATGAAATGCTGCTTTTATAGAGAGGGCCAGACGTGTTATATTTCGATGGCGTCATTTGAATAAATTTCAGTTGTTTTTGATGAAGTTATCAAATATAATAAATTATTGTAGTATTATGATAATGTTAAAAACATTATCGAGGAGCCAGGCGATTTGTATTTAATTGACGTCATTTGAATGAAGTTCATTTTATTCGATGAACTTTTAAGTTTTCAAATATAATAAATTAATGTAGTATTGTGATAATTTTTAAAATATTACCGAGGAATGTATCGCATTTTAGAGATGTTTAAATGAAATTGCATTGAAGTTGGGAAATGTTTCATAATCAATGTTTTATGCATGATTGATCTTTCTTGTTTCTTTCATAATTCATTAAAGTGAGCTTAATTGCACAAAATAAAACTATTTTTTTTTAAATCACACCGAATTTTCAAAACTGCGATTTGGCAAAATTGCAAAAATGTGAAAAAATTAAAATATATCGAGAACGGTTAGTTCTGGAATTATAAGGTTGATCTTATTCCTTTTTCTTGTCAAACATTGCGAACGAAACAAACACTTATTGAAACATTAGAACATATGTAGTCTTTTAATTTAGAAATTGATCATTTTTGTGGGTCATTTCGCAAACAGTTCAGGCTCTTTTATTCCGAATCTTTATGAAATATAATTAACTTAGCACCAGAATCAGCTATAAGTCACTTATCTACTAAATTATTTGAGGTTTGGTCAATTAGTTTTTTAGTTAGATAGGATGCATTCATTGCACAGACAGACAGACATAGAGACAGGCAAATTTAATTCATTTATCCTGTCACTATAGGATTAATTTAGTTATTTAAATTGCTTATATAATTTATATATTCATGAAAAATTTATTCCGTAAACAAAATTTTAACTAAATTTAATTCATTCATCCTGTCACTTTAGGATTAATTTAGTTATTTAAATTGCTTATACAATTTATATATTCATGAAAAATTTATTCACGTAAACAAAATTTTAACTGAATTTAATTCATTCATCCTGTCACTTTAGGATTAATTTAGTCATTTAAATTGCTTATATAATTTATATATTCATGAAAAATTTATTCCGTAAACAAAATTTTAACTAAATTTAATTCATTCATCCTGTCACTTTAGGATTAATTTAGTTATTTAAATTGCTTATACAATTTATATATTCATGAAAAATTTATTCACGTAAACAAAATTTTAACTAAATTTAATTCATTCATCCTGTCACTTTAGGATTAATTTAGTCATTTAAATTGCGTGTACGATTTATATATTCAAGAAAAATTTATTCCGTAAACAAAATTTTAACTAAATTTTTTTCATTTATCCTATCATTTTAGGATTATTTTAGTTATTTAAATTGCTTATACAAATTATATTCTTCCTCAAACATTTATTTACCTAAGCATTTTCAATGCATTTTTACATTTCACCATTCCTGCACGAGATATCGTGTCCTCGATTGCTTTATTACAACGGGCGATTTACAGCTATTTTTACTGTTCATAATTTAACATTTTAAATTCATATTGATTTAAAATTTTCAATTATTTATGCCTTTGTTTACTTTTTGACATAAAATTTATACCATCTATGACTAATCTTTGATATTCTCACTTTCAGCTCATTACTTATTTTTTTTTTACTTTACTTAAACCTGTCATTCAATTTTTAAGCCTCAAGACTCTTTTGAAAGACTCATCATTCTCCTGCCTTCCTTTGAAGATAAATTGAAGTGAATCGCTACACCTTGTTTTGAAGGGCGCGGTAGCCCATTGGTTAGCGCGCTGGAGTTGCACTCGGTAGGTCCGGGTTCGATTCCAGCTGCTGCCCAAACTGCCGCCGTGTTCATGCGGAGTACGATCACGTTAAACATGTGGGTCCGTATGTCCTTCCGAGAGGTTGGTGGTAGGGGAAGGAGGGTACGGTCCCTGTAGATGCCTCCCCCACTGGGCTCCGGTCTAAATTGGGTGGCACTTCCCGGCCGTCCAAAAAGTGACCTTACACCTTTCCAGTAGGTCGGACGGTCTGGGTCTCAACAACAACAACAACAACAACACCTTGTTTTGAAAAATGAAGCATTTGACTGGACTGACTACCGCTTTCTTTGCCGTTCTGGCCACCATAAATACCCAAATAAAAATGTCTCATGTGAGAACATATTCTGGTCTCACACCACGCACTAAAATGTTCGATTTGACGAACAAATGAAAAACGCCTCCTTTACAATATGATAGAGGCTTGAAATTTAGTATATGGGTAATCATTTGATAAAAAAAACCCTACGATTATTACGGTTTTTCAAAAATGATCATTTAAGGGGGTGCAACAGAGAAAAACATTCAAAATATGAAGTGATAGAAAAACATGCTTCACAATAAGATAGAGACATAAAATTTGGTGTACTGGTAGATAGTTTGAAAGGAAGAAAGTGTGCAATTTCAGATTTCCAATATTTGCAACTTTAGGGAATGCCGAACACCAATATGTTCGATTTTCGGAATAAATGAGACACGTTTCCTTTAAATGGGATAGAGGCTTGATATTTGATATATGGATCAATCATCTGATAAGAAACCCAAGGCGAACAGAGTTTTTCAAAAATGTTCATTTATGTGTGTGCTCCACAGAAAAACGTTCGAAAGAGGGAGATGATAATAGTATGCTTCGGGATGAGAGAGAGACTTTATTTTGGTGTACTAGTAGATAGTTCGAAAGGAAGATGTGCGCGATTTAAAATTTACAATATTTTCTTTGGGGGTTTCGCACACTAAAATATTCGATTTGCCGAATAAATGTGAAACGCGAATTATTAAAAAAATGACAATATTCAGGGGTTGCTTATTGCGAGACTGTTGATTTTCAACGGGTATTCGGCTAGTGTATTATATTGTCCTGTGTGTGACCCAGCGTTTGAATCTGTCGTGAGCTTCAGCCACTATCATGAACTGGCGCTCTTGTCTACGTGCATACTGGAATACCATACTTAACATGCTTTAGAATTCGGGTAACCTTCCAGAAACTTCATGATCTATGATGCATGTAATCGGTGAGTGATGTTCTCCTATTTCACGACTGCTGCCATCAACTTAACTTAAAATATGTATTGGCCTACTTTTGTCTTAATAAATACACCTTTTTTGTTTTAATAAATCTATTTTCTTTCTATATATGCTCGTTTATGGAAATTAGTCTTGGAAGAGATTAACATTCACTGAGACGTAGCAAGTCAGACCCTAAGTCCAACTTGAAGTCATTGTTGATTCCACATCGATCACTGCCGCATCTTTCTATAGTCTATCGCATCCTATCTACAGTCTATCGCATTCTATCTATAGTAGGTTTTGAAAAGAAAATCGATATTTCAGGAAAAATATTTTAACTGGAAGTAGAAATAAATCGGAAGTTGAAATCCTCAGTGAATCCTCCAACCCCTTAGAAACTTGGGGTTGGTTCCGTATCAGCCATCATCTAAATTTTATCCATATCCGATTATTAGTCATGGATGTTACAAAGAAAATGAAAATTACCGACGTTGGAGAATATGCAGTGAAAAAATGAAAGTTGAAAAATGAAAGAAATTGGAAAAATGAAAATTGGAAAAATGAAATCCTTAGTAAACTCACCAAGCCCTCTAAAAGTTAATGCTAGATCATATTAGAACTTAGGTGATTGGTCATCACCGAAACTCTATATATAGCCAATCCTGCGAGAGTCCCATCCTGGAAGTTTGAAAAAACTTGAGGCGAAAGTCCTTAGTGAGCTCCCTAACCTCCATTGAAAGTAGATACTAATGCTGCATTATCCATCATCTAAGTTCTATCTATAGTAGGTAGATGATTGAATTATATTTTTAATAAAAATATAGATAACAAATTTAACTACCACTAACAACTCAATCGACAATAACACCATAATTTGTTACACGATTAATAACTCAAGTCTTAACATGTATTCATGCAAAATTAATCAATGTCTTTCAGCCTGTTCAAAACCGCTAATATGTTTCGGGAGTAAATAAACATCTCTTTGTAATCAGGGCTGTATATTTGCCTGCAAAGTTCAAGATTATTATTGCGTCAGTGATATTATATTGTGGTATTCGCGACGGTCTCTTTCAAAGTTAATATATAGTTATATTTAAAATTGCTTGGGTAACCTCTCTAAAAGTGCAGTGTCAGCATGTCAGAGCATCAAATACAATCCCGACAGCTGAAAAGACTCATGCATACTAATTTAAACATGTTGAATTCAAATTTGAAATACATTTTTCGAATTAACCCTTCGACCTGCAGGAATAGCCTCCCAAAAATTTGGCCTTTTTTTCTACTTTTGTGTTTAAAATCTCTGCCCAAAACATTGCCGCAACGTAATGAAAAGAATGGTTACGAAAGTTGAAAATTCTCATGACCATGTCATGAAACTTGTCCTTGTCTGACGAAATGAAGTGAAACAGTATTCAGCTCATGGAATTACAGATAATACAATCTCCGTGATTCAGCTGAATAGAAGAGTTAATATTGAGAGATCATCCCAATTTAAAACTTCAGAATATGAATATTTAAATCATGGAACTAGAGAGACATTCTTCCTGCTTTATCTTCAAATTCACGTTTTAAACAATGCAATTGATGCAAACTTTGTTTATAGATAAATTATTTGCAGCTGAATTGCATGGCTCATAAAGTTAGAGAGAGTTAGTTCAATTTTCCCATTGTACGATCATAAACTGAAAACTTAAGATATAATTGTTGGAGGTATTAATTTTGATAAATAGTTTTGAAGTTTGAAGTTCGCTATGTTTTGAAGTTCTAAAATGTATTGAGTTATCTAGATATACATAATATACAATACAAAAATGGATCGAAACATTATTTGAGTTTCCAAACTAACGTGACCCAATCATTTCTAAAGCATCGATACAATAAACTTTCTGTAATAGTTTTGTATTTTGATGTCACATAATTCGTCTGTAGTCATTTATTTATATATATAAGAAACATCCTTTTATCTATTTGTCTGTCTGTAACGCTTAGCGATGTTTGCCGAACGAAACGACTAATTGAATGAAATATCGTCAACCAACTTTTCTTAATAGTATAAATTAACAAAAAATATCGTCAAAATTGTGAAAATAACGCTATGATGCCAAATTTATGAATTAATTAAAATTTTTAAACGTAAGGACTCCTGCTTATTGTGGATGCTGCCATCCAGAAAAAAAAGCCCAAAATTTAATTTATCGCTAAAGTATTGTTTTGTGTGTAATAACGTTCTAGCACGACATTGCAGATTTTGTAAAGAAACCAGGCGGTAATAATTTTAATATTCAGAGCCACATACTTCAGTCAAAAACCATTCATGTAGACAAAAACACATATATATCAGTTTTCTTCCAGTTCAACACATAGTGCCATCCAAGAGGAGGTAAGCGCTTGAAATAAAAATTAAACAATAAAGATCAATCATGCATAAAGCATTGATCACGAAACACTTTTTAACTTCAATGCAGTTTTATATAAACATCTCTAAAATGCGGTACATTCTTCGGTAATATTTTTAAAATTATCACAATACTTCATTAATTTATTATATTTTAAAACTTCATCGAAGAAAACTGACTTCATTCAAATGACGACATTGAAATATAAATTGCCTGGTTTAAACATCTCTAAAATGCGATACATTCCTCGGTAATATTCTTAAAATTATCATAATACTACAATAATTTATTATATTTGAAATCATGGAAAACACATGAACTTTATTCAAATGATGTCATCGAAATATAAATCGCCTCTATATAAAAGCAGCATTTCATTCATAAACATGTTTCCAATCGTTTCATTCATCACAATATTATAATAATTTATTTTATTTAAAAATTTGAAAAATTGTTATCTACCATATTTTTTTTAAAATATAAAACTTCTCTAATATATAAAACAATGAAGATATTTATTATATAATATATCTCACTTTTCTTTCTGGAGGATATAGCAAAAATCAGAATTTAATTGAATTTGTTTTTCTCCTTATATTAAATAATTTTTATTTAAAAAACTACCTAACATATTTTACTGAAAAGTTTTCTATATATTTTATGGTATAATTTAAATATTTTTTAAAACTTTCGAAGCAATCTGTGAATTTTAAATTCGCTTAAAAAATGTTTGAAAAATTTGGTCACTTAGGATTCAATGTGTTTCATTTTTTCAACCCGGGTTCAATCCAAAACTAATTGAGTGTTATTATTAATTTATATTCCCTTAGGTCCCAAAGACCGCCTGAGAAACATACTAAAATTTCATTTTCATAAAATCAATTTTACGGCAGTTATCGTGCTAACGGACAGACAGAATGAACAAAGTGATAAACAATTTTCAACTATGTTGTAAAGTGTTAAAATTTTGATGTGACCAGCACATAACTGTCCCTACTGACTACAATTCATTTTCTCTTTATTTCTTTCACAATTCTAATTCTGTTTTATTGCGCAATATAACATAGAATCTATGTCATGTAGCAGATCGACAGCACGAATTAACTGAAAATATAACAGAGCAACTTCGTACAATTGTACAAAATGAAGATATTTATTTTTCAATTGCTTTAGTTGAAAGCACTGATAAAACTGACTCGGGGCAAGTTTCATATTTCATTCGTGCTGTAACTAACGATTTTCAATGCTACGAAGAACTTCTTGCGCTCGGTACACTAACTGGAAGAACTCGTGGAGTTGACATTTTCGAAAACTTCAGAGAAATATGTCATCGATTGCAATTAAATGTCAGTAATTTAGTCAGTGTCTGCCCCGATGGCGCTCCTTCCACGAGGGGTGAAAACGAAGGATTCGTTGCTATATTGAAAAAGGAAAACTTAAGCTTGAAACAACTGATATCATTTCACTGTCTTTTGTATTAGCAAAATCTTTGCGCAAAATCCACCATTTTGCAAGACGCTCTGGATAGAGCTATTGCGATTGTCAACTATATTCGCGTAAATGCAATGCTTCATCGTGAATTTCGGCAGATGCTAACTTTAGACGAGGAAACGTACAGTGTTAATCTACCATAGTACTGCAAGGTTCATCGGCTATCAACAGGACAGGTTTTGATAAAAGTTTTAACTTTACGACGACAAATTTTAAACTTTTATCAAGAACAAGGAAAATTATGTGATCTATCAGATAAAGCATTTTGCAGAAACATTGCATTTTTGTCTGATATCATGACAAAACAAAACAATTTAAATATCTGCCTGCAAGGTAAAACGAAGCATATATATGGAATGTGGCAAAAGATCCAAGCGTTTCGAAAAAAATTAACATTTTTCAAATCATTGCTCTCTCGTTCGGATATATCTTTAGAACACTTTTCGGAGCTAAACAAAAATGTTGAACGAGCAGAAATGTGAAAATAAAATATTCGATGAATATGTAGGTGTCTTGGATTCTTTAATAGAGGAATATAATGAAAGATTTTCAGATTTTGACGAGCACACTCCTGCTATGAAACTGGTATTTGAACCACATTTAGTTGATATATCCGCGGCTCCTACAGAACTACAAATGGAGTTATTTGAGTTGGGAGAAGATAGTATCCTCAAAGCCGCCGTTTACTTTCCTGCTTTGGAAGTACTTACTGCTGCCAGTCATTATTTTCTCTCATGCCAAAAATTAAAACTAGTTTAAGAACTCAAATCACAGATGCTCATTTAGAGGATCAATTAAGGCTTCGCGTTACGAAGCTTGATCCAAATATTCAATTACTTTCAAGCAAGAAACAAATGCAAAAATCCCACTAACTTAAATTTTCCATCGGGTTTTAAAATTATTTTAGGAATTGTTGCTATGTCAGTTATTTATAATTTAATACTATTATTTTTCTATTGTATTTCTTTATAATGTAATATAATTTATTGTAGAAGCATTGTTGCCAGCTAATATAGTTTTTGAGTTTACAAAAAGAACGATTCTGGTGTAGTCAGTTCCTAACATCTTCTCACATCGCGAGGCTAAATGATCCACTGTTTTGGTTGCCAGATTACAGTAAGGGCATTTCTTATTTTCAGTAAAAAATATATTTCTGCACTGCAGAAAGCATAGAGATGCTTCTCGTGTTGCCGGAATATTACCTTTGGTCAGTCACAAAGAGGAGTCCTTCATAGACACCAGTTTTCTTTTAGCTGCAGTATACAACTTTTTATGCAGAGGTTTTGTATTTATGTCGTTGTATAACATCTCAATTTGAGCTTTATAGTGCTAAAATTATTTAAAAATACTTTTACTTTATTATTTTCATTTGAAGTGGTATTTAAATATGTAGTTGTTTATTAAAATTTAAAAATCTGGATGAATATATATATATATATATATATATATATATATATATATATATATATATATATATATATATATATATGCTTACATAAATAAAAATTCCAACAGTGAAATATAAAAAATTACAGCGGTATCTATGAATCTAATAATTTTATAAAAAAAATAATAATTAATGATTAATGCTATAAGAAGTTTTTACCCTTATGTGAATAGAAAAATATTTTATATTGTAACTTTTTATGTCAAATAATAAATAAATAAGGACTTCATTATTTTTGTTATTTTTCTATATAATGCACCAAATTTTTAAAACTATACCTAACTATAATAATTTCATAAAAGTCGCATTTATAGGTACATCAACTTATGCGACCTCCTTTATTACTACCTAATTTACATGTGGCCTCTAATGGTAAAAAAATTCCCCACCTCTGACATAGATGTTTATTTGAAATAACACTAAATTTACACTTTTAATTCAATTTTCGTTTTCGTATGGTAACTGGGCTTATTTTCAAAAGCGGCGCAGCAAAATGTGAAAAAACTGAAATATTTCGGGAATGGATAATTGTAGGGTCATAATGTTAGTTTTGATACTTTTATCGTCGAAAATTACGCATAAAATAACTTTTAATTGATATAGTTGAGCATATATAGTCTTCTATTTTAGATTCTGTTGATTTATGTGGACCATTTCGCAAATAAAACAAAAAAAAAGAAAAAAATTCTGTTTTCCTGAATATTACCAATATCTAATCAATACCAGGGTTACCCACAAGTGATTTATCTACTAAATTGTGTGAAGTTTTGTCAATTAGATTTTAAACTAAAGTAGATACATACGATTTTTGAAAGCTATATTGCAAAAAAAAAAAGGCGTCCCCCCCCCCGAATTGTACCCAAATCTAAGCAGCACCAGCGTCACCCGCAAGTAACGCATCTATAAAATTGTATGAAATTTGGTCAATTAGTTTTTGAGTTTGGATACATCCATTGCACACACACACATACATATGTCACGTCAAAAATAGTTTTTCCTTATTCTAGAGGTACATATAGACGTCAAGCAAGAAGTAGTGATTTCGTATTCTAGAGGTCCCAAAACGTGTAGATTTCTTCGAAAACTTGAGTTGCGATTTTCCATACAAATTTAATACTTTCCCTATACATTGCTATGCATTTTTAGGGAAATTACACATGTATAGAAGCCGCTTTAGGCAGATTCACAAAGGTCTAATAAAGTTTGAGGAACAGTAAATGCTCCCCAACGACGTTCGTTTACAGGGAAAAGGACATTCTGGGGCTTTGGGGAAGGGAAAACCTTTCGAAGAATATTGATCATTTATAAGGCATTTTGAGGTGTCAAAAAAGAATTTCATTTTCTATAGAACCAAAAAATGCTAATACCAACTATGCGACTGGTGCACGAAGTACGTATCTCGAAGTTAAAATATTGTACGAGCAGAGAAATGATCAAAAATAAATTCGGTATTGTATTATATTCAGTTCAATGGATACATTGGCAGTGCATTTAGTTAGGAAACAGATACTTTTGAGTTACGATTTAAAGAGGAATAATTTCAAACAAGGATGATTGATAGCCAAGAAAAAATCTCAGGTGTGTGCCTTTGTACTTCTTCCAAATTTGAAAGAATTAATGCTTGTAACGATTACATACTTGTTTTATACGTAAGTTTTAATGACGAAAAAGTACTATAAACCGCATAATTTAAGGATTAACCGTTTTCGTGATATTGAAGTTTTTTAGAATTTTTGCAGGGTTACTTTCGAAAATACACCCGCTCACCAAATGGAAAATTTGAGTAAAATTACATTTTCAGTATAATTTTAATTATTTATCCGTGTCTTATGTTGTTCAATTAATCCCAATTGAATATATTATGATAGAAAGAAAGAAAATAAATTTGAACCTGTAGGCAAAGTTATGGGCTGCTTCCATCAGATTTTTTTCATTAGGGAAAAAGTAAATTCATTGTATTATGTAGAAAAATCGTGTCCTGCCTATATCGGATTTTGTTTTATATTTTATCAATGAATGCCTTTATAGTTTTGATTCCATTGTTGGAATAATGATAACTAAGCTATATTTCAAATAACAAAATCGTTTTTATTTGGCTATTTTTTTATCAAATAATTAAAAAATAATGCTATAATTACTTTATTTGTCTAAAAACATTGAAAAAATGGAAACATATAGTGATCAGAGATGAAACAGTATTTCTGCTCTGATCACTGAAATTTCCATGAAACGGAAGCCATTTTTAGGTTTACATTTGGAATTGTTTTTGATATTCAGAACTGTTATTAAGATTGTAGGTGCCAATTTAGTGACCTCTAGTTTCTTAAAAACATCACGTACTTGCCTAAAAACATCACGTAGTTTTATAAAAACACCACGTTATTTCATAATAGCACCACGTAATTTCATAAAAACACCACATAATTTCATAAAAACACCACGTAGTTTCATAAAAACACCACGTAGTTTCATAAAATCACCACGCAGTTTCATAAAAGAAGCTCATGCCGTAACCTTACGAAATTGTGAATAGGTTCATACTTTAGAAGGACGTGTTTGCATGCTTTATGTTAGATAAATATACTTTAATTTTAGAGCAAGCGATGTGAAATAAAGGACAGTATTCAAATCAGGACTTAAATTAAATGAAACAGAATATATTTAATTTCAAAGAACAAATGTTCTGAAAAATTATCATTAAATGGTTTAAAGATTAAAGATAGCTTAATTAAATAAATTCACATACATTTAGAATTTCATATTTCAGCTTTTGTTAATTCATTAGATGAGACAAATGGCATTAAATATTGTCAGTTCATGAAATATTCAATTGTTTACTTGAAAGCATTGGGTAAAGTGCTGCCAATTACGTATTTTAATTGCTAATTAAATGAATGATATTGCATGCGTAAGTATTTTAAATAAAGTTTACTAATTAATATTGCTGATTTAAAGCAAAGTTATCGATTCTTGGAAAATGAACAAAGGGTTTCCTTGTATAATTAAGAAAATATTTCCTGATAATGACGAATAAAGTTTAAAATGTAATTATTCGGGTAAATAATGGCTGTTAATTATTAAACATGAGTGGGTAGTTAGAAATTGAATTCCATTACTCAGCTTTTGCATTCCATGGATATCTTCTTTGTATCTAAAGTGTCGATCAATGAATAATTTGACAACAATTACTCGGAACTTTATATATGTCACTGTAACAATAGGCATCAGTATTTCTTTTTGTTTTGAATGTAGTTTAAAATACTTTTCACAGTTCTATTAATTTGCTTTTAATTATTTAGTTTATATATTTAGAATTGTTTTAAATATTTATTTTAGTTTATTTCTTAATCATATTTCTTTAATTAGCCATATTAGAATTTGTTACGATATGTGAACTCAAGTATAAAAATTTTGAAAACAAAAAGTAAAAAAAAAAGTTTTCGGTACTTCAGGTCCCCAGACGATCCGTGCTTGGCGAGTTTTTTATATTAAAATTAGTTTAATAGCTATTAAAGCAGTAAATTAGCCATGTCCCGCCATTTCGTCAAATATATTTATTCAGGCAATTCGGGGTCGACTGCCAGAACTTTTCTTTCGCAGTTATTCTGCTAACAATACCCTAGACTTTCGGTCTTGCCATCGAGTGCTCTAAATGTTTTCGATTTTCTAATTTCGTAAATGTCAAAGATAATTTTTCATGTTTTAGAATAGAGAATTATTTTAATGTTAAAATTGTGCTCTGAAAATTTGACTTACATCGAATTTAAAATCTGTGAGACAGCAATGGATAATTTTTATTTTACTTCTGGAGTAAAAGAGCTATTTTTCTTATTTACGACTTCAAGTGTTTTCATTTTTTGTAATTATTTTAAGCAATCCAAAAGTCTAACTTCTTGAATATCGGATTTCTAACTTCACAAATTTAAAAAAGCATCTTATATATTCCAACAGCGATCAACGAGAGAGGCTTTTTTGCCAATGCCAATGCTTGAGATATGAATTTGATCCAAAACTGGAGATTTGGAAATAAAGTGATAATATCCTTATCTACAGGGCAATTAACAAAATATGGGCCAAACTTTACGAGGAGGTAGTACACAAAAAACTAAACATTTTTCGTCATACTTTACCGGGTCGGAAATGAAACGTAAGGGCGTTACAGGGCGCTTACTCATTGAGAAGCGGCTGCTCCGCACACTTAAAAGCGTCATTCTGGTTGTTATTTTCTGGTTGGAAAAGGAAACCACGTATGCAAATTTTATCTGGGGAAGAAGAAGAATCTTTATGCAAATTTTCGTAACACCGAATTATGACCTTATCGGTTTGCAGCAGTAATTCGCAGCTCTAAATTTTGAGAGACCGAATACCCGATCTGCCGTGTCTTGTCTTGTGTTTGTGGCTATATCTCAAGAATCTCGTCTTTGACACTCTCCTTGAATCTGAAGAGGAACTCGCAGCCAGAATTTCGGCCGTGTGCGACATGACTGGTCTATTCGAGAGAGTTCGCCAATCCCTTTATTGCCGCTGCAAGACATGCATTCAGGTTGGCGGTCACTCTTTTGAGCCATTACTGTAATTACTATTTATTAAATGTCATTTTATAACCAAGTCTGTGAGACCAGAAATAGATCTCACACCAGTTAATATGAGACAGCTTCATGTACGTTATTTATTGCGTCTGAAACATCAGACAATACCTCCAGTCTGAATGACGTCAGCGTTTACGACACGTTGACCCAAAGGTCAACCAAAATCATAAATTTAGGGGCGTCGAGACAGAGGGGTCGGACGAATCTGATAATAAGGTGAAGCAACAACATTGGGTAAAAGGTAATGCTTGTAGAGTCAGCCTGAAGGCGGTCAATAGGATCAAAAGAGGAGTTGTTGTTGATGTTGTTGAGACCCAGACTGTCCGATCTACCAGAAGGTGTAAGGTAACAGCAAAAGAGTAGTTGTTCTTGTTGTTAAGACCCAGACCGTCCGACCTACCAGAAAGGTGTAAGGTAACTGTTTGGACGGCCGGGAAGTGCCACCCAATTTAGACCGGAACCCAGTGGGGGAGGCATCCACAGGGACTGTACCCTCCTTCCCCTGCCACCAACCTCTCGGAAGGACTTACGGACACACATGTTTAACGTGATCGTACTCCGCGTGAACACGGCGGCAGTTTTGGCAGCGGCTGGAATCGAACCCGGGCCTACCGAGTGCAACTCCAGCGCGCTAACCAATGGGCTACCGTGCCCCAGCAAAAGAGGAGTGTCAGTACTGGGGCGCGGTAGCCCATTGGGGTAGCAAAAAAGGAGTGTCAGTACTGGGGCGTGGTAGCCCATTGGGGTAGCAAAAAAGGAGTGTCAGTCCTGAGGCAAAAGAGTCGCAACCCATGACATAAGAACGATGACACTTAGTGAAAAACAGACTTACAAGGCGAAGACGGTACGACTCTAAGACCGCAGGGCACTTGAGAAATAACGAGTGGATATGTAGACTACGAGTGTAACTAAAGATATAGAGAACGATTTCGACAGAGAGAGTGCAGCATAATTTCTACCAGAGGTGATCGAAATTCACGATGACTTCTGCACGACAATTGCTGGACAAAGTCCTCAGTACAGTTAGTCCAGAAGTGTTCGATATTAAGTCCAAGACAGCCTTGAAAGAATGTGTTCCTCAAATATTACAAGGTCTTAAAGACATTTCAGGCATTTTAACAAATGGTCTCACATTGTCTCTCTCCGGCGTGAACAAGAGGAATAATTCTTGTAATTAAGTAACTAAGTGTGTTATGTTGTTGATAAATGTTTTATTGTTAAAGTTAAAATGGTGCAATCAATTTAGTATTATATTAATTAATATTCTTTTACAGAACTCGCGCGAGAGATAAATAATTGGAGGGTTATCAGCGGCAAACAACACAATGTATAATTCCATGAGTACCACGAATACGATCAATTTACGGCCATGTTAAGATATGTTAAAGTAATTAATCTAAAATTCCAAGTTCAAGTTCTACTGTAAAGTTTCTTTTTAAAAATGCGTACCTCATTTGTTTACGACCATATCGATTTAGAAGTATGATATTAAATAATATAATTATATGTTGTTTCGCGCACCTCAAAGTCATTAATGTGTTTTCGCCCCATCTCATTGGTTTCGCCATTAAGTGTCCACAGCCGCCTTTACGTTTCATTTCTAACCTGGGAAACTATGACGAAAAATGCTTGGTTTAGTGTATACTGCCACCTCGTAAAGTCTGTCTCATCATTTTTTAATCAGTCTGCATATTATTTAAGTAGTGGAAGCTCATTTAGGATCTAGACAACGCAATATAATTCATTCTAGTAGTTTTATAAATAAAAGATAATCAAAACTGCCAGCAGTGCTTTGAATTCTTTAAAACATACATCAAATTAATTGGATCGCAATTCCCGCAAAAAGAAATATTTCAAACAAAAGCGTAGTCTGATAAAATGCATTACATATGCCATTTTATATTCTTATTCTTCGAGTGAAAAACTGGCGAAGCATAAAATTCAAATTTCAATACCAGCTTAATATTTTCGTAAAAAATAACGTAGGCATTTACGTTATTCTGATAGGTGAAAGATATATAATGTGTTAGCTTATAAGGTTCAATTTCATATTACAAAAATGACCAAAACTTGTTGTTACCGAATGAATGATCCATTTGCAAGATCAACTATTTATTTTTACTTTCCCTGCAATACATGGTAATGTATAGGGAAAGTATTGGAATCATACCGAAAATCACAACTCAAGTTTTCGAGGGATCTACACGTTCCGAGACTTCTAGAATACGAAAAACCTATTTTTAGCGTGACGTTTGTGTGTGTGTCTGTCTGTGTGTGCAATGAATGTATCCACTCTAACTAAAAAACTAATGGACCGGATTTCATAAAATTTGGTATGTAAGTCACTTGGATGAGACCCTGGTGCTGATTAGTTCTTTGTAGGATTCGTAAAAACAGAACCCGCCTTTTTTTTACGACATGCCCCACAAAAATTTCATGTATCCACCCTAGCTAAAATACTAATTGACGAAATTTGGTAGATAAGTTACTTGTGGGACACTCGGGTGCTGATTAGATTTTAGTACGATTCGGAAAAGAACAACCTGCCTGTTTTTGCGAAATGGCCCGCAAAAATCGCCAAAATCTAAAAAAAAAAAGGCTGCATATGCTCAAATGTATTAATTAAATTCTTGTTTTATACGCAATTTTTTGCGAGGAAAATAATATAACATACTCCATTATACTTTAGGACTAATCGTTCTCAAGATATTTGAGATTTCTTGCATTTTTGTTACGCCGATTTCGGAAAAATTTCTAATTACCAAATAAAAACAAAAATTGAATTTAAAATTCAAATTTACTGTTATTTGGTGCAATTAAACTCAATCTAATGAGTTATTAAAGAAATAAAGAAAACGTGAATTTAAGTCGGCAGGGAAAATCATGTGCTGCTCGCATCAGATTTTTACTTCCCGTGCAATATATGGTAATGTATAGGGAAAGTATTGGAATTATGCCGAAAATCGCAACTCTAGTTTTTGACGGATCTACACGTTTCGGGACCTCTAGTACACGAAAAGACTATTTTTAGCGTGACGTCTGTGTGTGTGTTTGTGTGTCTGTCTGTCTGTGAAATGCAAGTATCCACTCTAACTCAAAAACAAATGGACCAAATTTCATAAAATTTGGTAAGTAAATCACTTATTACTTTCCCTGCAATACATGGTAATGTATAGGGAAAGTATTGGAATCATGTCGAAAATCGCAACTCGAGTTTTCGACGGATCTACACGTTTCAAGACCTCTAGAATACGAAAAAACCATTTTTAGCGTGACGTCTGTGTGTGTGTCTGTGTGTCTGTGTGTCTGTCTGTGTGTCTGTCTGTCAGTGCAGATTTTGCATCCACTCTAACTAAAAAACTAATGGACCGAATTTCACAAAATTTGGTAGGTAAGTCACTTGTGAGCGAGTCTGGTGCTGATTAGTTTTGGGTACGATTCGGAATAAAAGAACCCGCCTTTTTTTGCGAAACGTCCCGCAAAAGCTTTTATCCACTCTAACTGAAAAACTACTGGACCGAATTTCACAAAATTCGGTAGATTAGTCACTTGTGGGTTACTCTGGTGCTTATTAGATTTTGGTACGATTCGGAAAAAAATAACCTGCCTTTTTTTGCAAAATGGCCTGCAAAAATCGTCAAAATCTAAACTAAAGAACTAGGTATACTCAAATATATCCATTAAATGCTCGTTTAATACGTAATTTTTAACGACGAAAATAATAAGACCAACTCCATTACACTAGGACTAGCCGTTCTCGAGATATTTTAGTTTCCGTATTTTCTCTACGCCACCTTTAAAAATAAGTCCGGTTACCGAATGAGAACGAAAATTGAATTAAAAGTGAAATAAATTTAATTAAAATAAAGATAACGTTAATATAAGTATGCAGGGAAAGTCATGTGCTGCTCACATCAGATTTTGTGTAACCCTAGTGCTACATAGATTTTGGCATGATTTGGGATAAAGGGTCAATCATTTTTTACGAAATGGCCAGCAAAAATTGCTTATCCACTCTAGCGGAAAAACTAACAGACCAAATTTCACAAAATTTTGTAGCTAAATCACTTGCGGGTTAACCAGGTGCTGATTACATTTTGGTATGATTCGGAAAAACTGAACCTGCATTTTTTCGAAATTGTTCGCAAAAATCGTTAAATCTAAAAATAAAAGTCCATGTCTGCTCAAGAATATGAATTAAATGTTATTTTATACGTAATTTTTTGACGACAAAAATAATAAGACCAACCCCGTTACTCTAAACGTAGTTACGAAATGAAAAGTAAAATTGAATTAAAAATGCAAATTTAGTGTAGTTATTATGACTGTTATTTTGTGCAATTATACTCAATATAATAAATTATTGAAGAAATAAAGAGAACGTGAATATGAGTCTGCAGGGAAAGTCATGTGTTACTTACATCAGATTTTTTTATAGTTGGAGAGAAATACTTTCAAATCAACTTCCCTCTTCATAATAATTTTCCTTCTAAATTATCGTAGTTGTTTAATTGTTAATTTTTTATGCCTGTCAGAGATTGTAAAAACCCTTTTAATGCCTCTTGAGCTTAAAAGCATATTTTAAGCTTATTAAAGAGTGAATTTCTCATTATTTATGTTACATTGGATCAATTTTTCTTACTATTTAGTTTTATTATATTTTCCAAATGAGAATCACTCTTATAATTTATACAAAGTTCCAAGTAAGACGTTAAACAGCCCAATAACTTTGTAGGGTAAGATCCATGAGTGTACAGATTGAGTGATGTCACTTTGCGTCTTCTTCTTTGACTTACCTAAAGGTGTAGGGTATTTGTTTGAACTACTTGGAAGTGCCACCCTATGTAGACAGGAACCCAGTGGGGCAGTATCGACAGGGAGTGACCATGCTTAGTCGAAAAAAGCAGTGCCCCTAGCGGACAATTAAAAAATATGAGAAATAGATCTCAGCAACAAAGCGAGATAAAGGGAAAAAAATACAAATTTGAAGATCATTGTCTAATAACAATAGACACCATGAAAGAACGAAACGCATATAAGAAAAGCAAAAAACACCTGTCAAAACGTCATGTCATTAGGGTCTCTAACACTGTGAAACCTACAATGTTTGGGAAAGATAATATTTTTAACGAAATAGGGCATTTTTAATAGCCGCTACACCAGATTTCTATTCTTGGCAGTGTTGTTCATAGTATCATTTTTTAGTATGGCAGCAATTCAAACATAACAATAATGTGTCAAATAAATGCATTCTGAAAGAATTTTACTGTCGATTTCTACTAATTTTATAATGCTCTATACCATTATATACTACCCGACATAGAAAACGCAACATCACGAAAGAGCGAATATAGTGTGATTATAAAGGACACACAGACAGAGAGGTCATATATAAATAAGTGATGTTAATTCCAGGAGAATAATGGAATACAGTAATGGCATAGACAGGGTGATCAGTTGGCAGTAGGACCACCTCTTTTGGTGATACAAGCAGCAATCCTTCAAGTAACAGATGAAATGAGCGTGAGGATAATTCCCTAAGGGATGGATGGCCATATGCCTTCAACCCACTTTAACAACAGCTCTTCAACAAGACGTGTCTTTGAAAACGTAAAACACCTCAAAAAAAGGATTTCTGTAGGCAATATATAGTAAAAACTGTTTGCTCATCCGGCGTTTCCATCCCATATATCCCGCGCTCTAATCACATTACATAATTCCATTTCAGATTATTTGCATACATCGCCAGCTGCATTTGTTTCGCAATTTGCATAATTATATGGCCAAAGCTTCATGGTGTTGAATTTTTATTTATGTCGGGTAGAGAAATTGAAGATTTCGTCTATCTCGCTTTGTAGTCGCGTCCGTTATCCTAGCCTTTGATATTCTCGGCAAGCGACACCTTAATCACATTCTTTCGATCGGACATAGACACAGTTTATTGCTGTATTAGTATTTTATACTGGATTTTAAATAAAAAAATCTGATGTGGGCTACACATGACTTTCCTTATATAATGCAATGAATTTACTACTTTTACAGTAAAAAAATAGGTTTTTCTTATAGTAGATACTAATATTCTTTCCAAGATATTGAATTTTCGACAATTAGTCATCATTTTCATTAATTTAGCGTCATTTTTATCCATTTGGCGAGATTTTCGTTAATTTGGCAACATTTCAAAAAGTCGCCGAGTTGGCGACATTCCGCCAAATTCGTCGCCAAAATCTCGCCAAGCGTTATGGACGAAGAAATAAGTTGTTCTTACAGCAGATAAATGACTATTGGCGTTCAAATACAAAAGTATTACTCAAAGTATATTTTTTCATGAATGGAACGAGATAGATACACGAGAATGATGTCACCCAATTTATCGCATGGTATTACATATGAAAAGTGAACATGTTTCTCAATTGGAAATATTTTTTTTTTCATTTTATATGAGCATTTTTTTTTTCATTTTATACGGCAAGCGACACCTTAATCACATTCATTCGATCGGATATAGACACAGTTTATTGCTGTATTAATATTTTATACTGGATTTTATATAAAAAAATCTGATGTGGGCTACACATGACTTTCCTTATATAATGCAATGAATTTACTACTTTTACAATAAAAAAATATGTTTTTCTTATAATAGATATTCATATTCTTTCCAAGATATTGAATTTTCGTCAATTGGTCGTCATTTTCATTGATTTAGTGTCATTTTTATCTATTTGGCGAGATTTTTGTTAATTTGGCGACATTTAAAAAAGTCGCAAAGTAGGCGACATTCCGCGAAATTCGACACCAAAATCTCGCCAAGCTTCATGGACGAAGAAATAAGTTATTCTTATAGCAGATAACTAACTATTGGCGTTCAAATACAAAAGTATTACTCAAAGTATCTTTTCTCATGAATGGAACGAGCTAGATTCACGAGAACGATGTCACGAAAGTTATAGCATGATGTTACATATGAAAAGTGCACATGTTTCTCAATATTTAATATATTTTTTTTTAATTTATGGGATTTTTTAAATAAATTTATTTAGAAAATGTACAATACCTCAAGAACGGTTTATGCTAGCGTTCTAAAACTTATGTCAATCGTTTTCTAAGGAAAAATTACATGAGAAATGTCTATGTGCGTAACTTTATTAAAGTTTCTGAGTTTTTGATGATTTTTTCAAAATTTCACTCAAAAATTTAGGAGGGGGCTTCTGAATATTCGATTACGTTTAAAAACAATAAGCTTCCAGTATTCCCATATTGTGATTTTTGTACCAAATTTCATTCGAATCGCTCTATTTGTTCGTGAGATATCGTCTCCACAGACTCACTGACACACACACACACACACACACACATACTCACAGACATTACTTCAAAAATGTTTGATTTGTGATCAGGGATGCTTGACACGTGCTCTCCCGTCGAAATACTATCAAAATATACCACCACTATACTTTCCTGATACATTATGTATATAAGGAAAGTAATTATTAAATTAATCTCATTTTAGCGTTATTTGAAATATCTTTAATACACTATATTGCTAAAACTGTTGAGATACATAAGTTGAAAGAGAAATTCGTATTTTTTTGCGAATTTAATATACTGTTGGACCACATTTGACCATAATGCCTAACTCTGCTGGGCATGCTTTCCAACAAATTTCCGTAAGTCTTCATTCCTTCATGTCGCCATTCCTCGATTAAAGTTGCTGCTAGAAGAACCATAGAAGAGAGTCAATAAGTATTTATTTTTAATACTTTACAACATAGTTGAAAAGTGTTTATGACTTCGTTCATTCATTCTGTCTGTCTGTCCGTTAGCACGTTAACTGCCGTAAAAATGACTTTATCAAATGAAATTTTAGTACGTTTTTCAGACGATCTGTGGGACATATGGTAATATAAATGAATAATATCATCCAATTAGTTTTGGATTGAACCAGGGTTGTAAAATGAAATACATTGAACCCTATGGGAGCTAATTTTTCAAACATTTTTTAAGCAAATTTAAAATTCACAAATTGCTTCGAAAATTTTAGAAAATATTCAAATTATCCCATAAAATATATAAAAAAAATTCAGTAAAATATATTCAGTAGTTTTTAAATAAAAATTATGTACTATAGGGAGAAAAACAAATTCAATTAAATTTTGACTCATACTATACCCTCCAGAAAAAAAAAGATATATTATATAATAAATATCTTTACAACACTTTAATTATTTTATATATAAGAGAGGTTTTACATTTTAAAATACATATGGTAGATAACAGTTTTTCAAATTTTTAAATAAAATAAATTATTATAGTATTGTGATGAACAAAACGATTGGAAAAATGTTTATAAATGAAATGCTGTTTTTATATAGAGGCGAATTATATTTCGATGACGTCATTTGAATAAAGTTCATTTGTTTTCGAGGAAGTTGTCAAATATAATAAATTATTGTAGTATTATGATAGTTTTAAAAATATTACCGAGGAATGTATCGCATTTTATAGATGTTTAAACCAGGCAATTTATATTTCAATGCCGTCAATCGAATGAAGTTCATTTTCTCCGATGAAGTTTTCAAATAAAATAAATTAATGTAGTATTGTGATAATTTTAAAAATATTAACGAGAAATGTATCGCATTTTAGAGATGTTTATATAATATTACATTGAAGTTGGAAAGTGTTTCATAATCAATTCTTTATGCATGATTGATATTTCTTGTTATATTTCTCATAGAGGAGAGCTTTCTCACTCGAAGACATATTTGACATTCTAACTCATCTCACTTGCATTCGATTGGATTAATATTTGAGCTGAATCCGACCAAACATATCGATCAAAAATTCGGATTTTAGCTGGTGAGTCTAATTTGTGTCCTTATATTCTTCAAACTAGTCCTAGACAGACGTCAAGTGTTGTATGGAGCTAGGAAAACGATATGGGTCTGATCTGAAGTACTACCTCATTGTAGGCACCACACAATCGTATATAATGTTTATGTAGCTCTATGAGTTCATATTGGAGGGCACAATATACAATCAAATGAATTATTCATTCTCAATAGAAACATCCTCAGGCCATCATAGCTTCCAATTTAAATATGACAATTGATACAATACAGTCAGAAAAAATCTAATGTGGGCAGCACATGACTTTCCTTGCAGACTTATATCCCGTTATCTTTATTTTAATTAAATTTGATTCACTTTTAATTCAGTTTTCGTTTTCATTTGGTAACTGGATTTATTTTCAAAGGTGGCGTAGGAAAATACGAAAAAACTAAAATATCTCGAGAACGGCTAGTCCTAGTGTAATGGGGTTGGTCTTATTCTTTTCTTCGTTTAAAATTACGTGTAAACAAGCATTTAATGGATATATTTGAGTATACGTAGTTTTTATTTTAGAATTTGGCGATTTTTGTGGGCCATTTTGTAAAAAAAAAGCAGGTTATTTTTTTCGAATCGTACCAAAATCTAATCAACACCAAAGGAACTCACAAGCGACTTATCTACTATATTTTATGAAATTCGGTCCTCTAGTTCTTGAGTTAAAGTGGATACATACATTGCACAGACAGACAGACAGACAGACGCACACACACACACAGACGTCGCGCAAAAAATAGTTTTTTCGTATTCTAGAGGTCTCGAAACGTGTAGATACGTCGATAACTCGAGTTGCGATTTTCGGTATGATTCCACTACTTTCCCTATACATTACCATGTATTGCAAGGAAAGTAAAAACGTTCGCCGAGAAAACGCCATACCAAAGTATCGCCCTCTGCTTGGAAATTTTAGAAGGGTGATACTTCCTTCCATGAGCGATGAACTAACCAGCCGACGTGGTGGTCGAACGGTCAGAAGGCAGGCGTTTCCTCGTGATCGCTCGGTTGCCGGGTTGTGTGTTCGAGTCCCACCTGCGGGCATGGGTGTTGTTATGTTGAGGTTAAGTCAGTCTTCTGCCCTAGTGGAGCTTCCCAACATATTGTATATATGCGGGTTTTAATAGTTCTCGTGACTGGGGTAGAAGACTGATACAGATGTCGTACGGCGTGCACGACATTTTGTAATTTCAATTACGGATGCCAACCAAAATAATGAACTATCTAAATGCTGCAGAGGGAACCAATGACAACACATGCATACATAAACAATAGTCATCCCCGTCTGCATCAACAACGAATGGTAGATGTGGTAGGGAAACAATGGGGGAAAGAAAAAAGCGCCCCAAAGCCGTATTCCAAAAAGTTCAGTCGACTTCAAATTTTCGAACGAGCTAACATCATGTTTCTTGGTTTTGGGAAAAAAGTATATCGAACGTGAGCGATAATATGGAAGCTTGTTGCAGTTATGAGATGTGGAACAGTTTCGTACATCACTGAGATTGCACGAATAAGTACTTAACACAAAAGAGTAGAGGTAAATTAGGTTTCAATTTGTCACTAATTAGCACGGAAGGCACACATTTTTATCGATTATTCAAATAATGAACAATCAGTTCATAAGAGTAGATTATATTAACGAGAGTTCTTAGATATTGAACTAAAAGAACTATTTTGAGTGTCGATTGCTTAAAAGAAACTGTTTTAAAAGTATATGTCAATTTTATTATGTGTGTAAATATGTATTAATGAAATAGTGTCAGTGTTATATGTCTTATAATAATAGATTTAATAATAGTATCATTACTCAAGATACAATGGATATCTATAACTTAAAATATTAAAATAAATTGATCAATTAAGTCAAGTGTATTTATTTATATTTTGTGTGTTCGTCTCTCCAGCTTGAGAACCTGGAGCTTACATGCTCCACCCCTAGCGACGGCATCATAGGTAAGTCCTATAGTGGAAATTTTGATAAGGACATTTTACCTTATGACAACAGACAAGCTGAGACTTTACTTGATAATTTTTAGTAAACATACCTTGATGTGGTATCTCTCCTGATTGTGGTTTTCCTCTGGGAACACCATCAGCTTTTCCTCTTTTTATGACATCAATCCCAGTTGATTTTGATAATCCAGACGAAGTGCAATAACGCGAAAGGACTAGTTACTCCAGCAGCACCCCACCTGTTACCACCTTACCCCTCTGCTAATCCGTAAGTTCAGCGTAACTTCTCATGATAGCTTCTAATAAAAACTAAAGATATTCCAGGCTATCGTGCTTATATATAATTCCTAATACACACTGCCCATGTAAATGTGATCGTGCAAATTCGCCTTTTATTTGCATGTTATGAGGTATCCGAATACTTTTCTCAATACATGCAGTGTATATATATAGTTTAATGAGGCGTGCTAATTTACACATTTTACAGATTCAATTTCTGAATTTGTCTGGATATTTATATCTAGTTCACATTTTGTAATGTAGTGATATAAATGAATTCTCCCAGACCACACTTTGCAGACGTACATGCATAACTTCATTGCTTGTCAAAATATGTCTAGGATACATTTGAAGTAGGCATTATATGAAATATTCTTAGGGGAACATGATTTTTTTATTTGTCATGGAGAAAATAGTGGTAAGTAACGCTCTTTCTTGTATAGGTTAATGGGAAGTATTACTGTTTTCGCATGTTTCGAATGAGAAAAACAGTGTTGTGTGTAACATAGTACCAGATATCTAAGGTTTCAATACTTTCTGGGGTTTTAAATGTTCTACTTTTTATTCATTAACATATTTATTTTTAGAGAATTATGCAATTTCGATAAATGATTGAATGCAGTTTATGTCAGCCGAATTAGATGACAAACGGCGAGGTTATCGATGACGAAACATTTGTATGTAACGTTCTCTGTCTCTCTATCGAGCAAAAGTGCGATATGCGCGTATTAACGTATAGAACAGATGTCGATGCCCAGATGTCGCAGATATAAAATTACATTTTTTGACACTTTCCTATCAAAATCATTTTACAATACAGCTTAAAATATAAATATAATCTAAAGAAAATTTACACAATTTGAAGTAGGAAAATTTAGGACACATTTGAAGTAGGCATTTATATGAAATATTCTTAGGGGAACAATGTTTTTCTATTTTTCATGGAGAAAATAGTGGTAAGTAACTCTATTTCTCTTATAGGTTAATGCGAAGTATTAATCTTTTCGCATGTTTCGAATGAGAAAAACAGTGTTGTGTGTAACATAGTACCAGGTATCCAGGGTTTCAATACTTTCTGGATTTTTTAAATGTTTTACTTCTATTCATTTATATATTTATTTTTAGAAAATCATGTATTTCCGATCAATTGATAGAATGCAGTTTATGCCAGCCAAATTAGACGACAAACGGCGAGGTTATCAATGGTGAAATATTTGTATGTAACGTTCTTTGTCACTTCATCGAGCGACAGTGAGATAAGCGCATATTAACGTATGGGGCAGATGTCGATGCACAGATGTCGCAGATGTGAAATTGAATTTTTTGACACTTTCCTACCAAAATTGTTTTATAATACAGCGTGAAATGTAAGTATCATCAAAAGAAAATTTAAGTTAATTTCGGCAGATACTTTTGCTCATATCACGCCAGCAACTTTGCTGAACAGTGGTTTGCTTATAAACCATACACTCAGTGGAAACTTCTGGAAAAATCACGTAACTCGAGAGAAGTTCTTAGCCGATGTACAAATTTCGAGAAGTTTCCAGAATTTTCCATAAGTCGCCACGTTGGTGATAATTCGTCAAACTCATCACAAAGTGAACAAACTTTTTGCCACATTTAAATGATCCAATCCTTTAAATTACAATAACGGTTTTCTGTTTGGTATTTGCAACAGAAGGATGCCGCTTGAGTTACATACTCCTGTTTAATCCCTGTCACATTTCATGATTTATTCCGTACCGTACGCCATAAAATGCTTCACATAAAAAAACGTCATCCCATCATTGCACATCATTTAAATATGTTGCACTTTACAGTGTCAATAATTAGAAATATTTATTATTTCCATGTATGAGTCCTTTAGATGTTACTATAATATAAATAATTTATGTTATTATAAATATATTATTATATAGTGTTATTATAAATCCGCATGATGTTATCATAAATTCGCATGATGTTATTATAAATCCTCATGGTGTTATCATAAATCCGCATGATGTTATCATAAATCCGCATGATGTTATTATAAATTCGCATTAATTTATATTTCTGAATAAATTTCGTATGGCTAAAAATCCATAAAAATATTTCCCCACGATTTGATGATTATGGTAAATGCACACATTAAAAGGAGATTGCATATGAAGCAATTCGTTACGGATTTTCATATTTCCTCCTAATTAGGTATATGGGTTTAACTTTTATTGCAGATATTATTCATATGCTAGTATGTGGATAAGAAATATATTATCCTCAAATATATTGCAGAAGAATTTAAAAATTTGCTGTGTAATAACTGCTTTGAATGTTGCATTTATAAAAGTAATTCCCATATTTCAATGCTTCTTTAGTTCAGGTAGCTGTTACCACAGGAAAGGAATAAGGTATTGTATACGTTATGTAGCATAATAAATATTAGTTTATATGAGGATAAAATTATGATGAATATTTCTTCGGCTTACTTTTCTATAAACATGAGAGATAGACATGTTACAGAGATGCATAATAAACATTCAATTACAGATTTCTGCATTATATCATATTTGACATTCCTATTTCGTGCTTATTACGCTGTTCGGTGTGCAATAATTTTGAAAGAAGTAAATATGTTAAAGCACCGCTACGCTATTTTATGTGGCTAATTGTCCAATAAGTAAAAGGTTTTTTGATAACAACAAAAATAGCCAAACATATTAGATGGTGCTCAATGCGTGTAAATGAATTGAAAACAAATTCTTCAACAAATGCATTGAATGATATTTCAATTAGAATTTAAAACTGTATTTACTATTATATGCACATCCACCTCTAAAATTGCATTCATTTTGCATCATTTGCATCATCCTCATTGCATCATTTACAAAAAATTACTGGATCAGTCCGGATTGATGCAAATAGAAAATAAAGTGATAGACAGACATTATAAAGTACTTTGTTGAAAAACTTATTTGTACTTGAATTGATAAATATTTTAAGAAATCAGATGTGGACAGCACATGGCATTACTTACATAATGCAATGAGTTTACTACATTTACAGTAAAAAAATATGCTATTCTTATAGTAGATACTTATATTCTTTCCAAGATATTAAATTTTAGTCAATTAGTCGTCATTTTCATTGGTTTAGCGTTATTTTTATCCATTTGGCAATATTTTCGTTAATTTGGCAACAATTAAAAAGTCGCCAAATTGGCGACATTCCGCCAAATTCGTCGCCAAAATTTCACCAAGCGTTATGGGCGGAGAAATAAGTTATTCTTACAGCAGATAAATGACTATTGGCGCTCAAATACAAAAGTATTACTCAAAGTACCTTTTCTCATGAATGGAACGAGCTAGATCCACGAGAATGATGTCACCAAATTTATCGCATGATATTACATAAGAAAAGAAAACATGTTTCTCAAGAGTTAATATTTCTTTTTTAATTTATGGGATTGTTTGATAAATTTATTTGAAAAATGTGCAATATCTCGAAAACGGTTCATGCTAAAGTTTATGTCAATCGTTCTCTAAGGAAAAATCACATAAGAAATGTTTAGTCTATTCGCGTAACTTTATTAAAGGCTTTGATTCTTTGATGATTTTTTCAAAATTTCACTCGAAAATTTAGGGGTTTCTCAACATTCGATTGTGTTTAAAAACAGTAGGCTTCCAGTATTTACGGATTGTAATTTTTTTACCAAATTTCATTCGAAACGCTCCATTCGATCGTGAAATATTGTCTCCACAGACACACGTACACCCCCCCCCCCCACACACACACAGACACAGACATTACGTCAAAAATGTTCGATTCGTAATCAGGGATGCTTGAAAGGTGCTCTCCCGTCGAAAACTTGAATTCAAATTTTCGACCCCGTGACAATATTTTCCTTAGACATTACACTATGTATATAAGGAAAGTAATAATTAGACATACTTTCATGTATAGTTTTTATACATCTTAAAATCTTCTATTATTATTTTCTTTATATACATATAATGTATAAGGAAATTATTGTGACGAGGTTGAAAATTCAAATTCGAGTTTTCGACGGTAAAGCACGTTTCAAGCATCCCTGAACACTAATCAGGTGTTTTTGAGGTGATGTCTCTCTCTCTCTGTGTGTGTGTATGTGAAAGTATGTGTGTGTGTCAGTGAGTCTGTGAAGACGATAACTGACGAAGGCATGGACCGATTCGAATGAAATTTTTATACAAAATTACAATCCGTGCATACTGGAAGTCTATTGTTTTTAAACACAATCGAATGTTCAGAAATTCCCTAAATTTTCGAGTGGAGTTTTGAAAAAATCATCAAAAAATTAAAACCTTTAATATAGTTACGCAAATAGACATTTCTTTTATAATTTTTCCTTAGAAAACGATTAACATTAACTTTAGAATGCTAGCACGAACCGTTCACGAGATATTGCACATTTTTCAAATAAATTTATCAAAATATCCCATAAATTAAAAAAAAATATTAACTGCTGAGAAGCTTGTTCACTCTGCATAAGTAATATCATGTGATAAATTTGGTGACATCAGTATCGTGGATCTAGATAGTTCCATTCATGAGAAAATATACTTTGAGTAATACTTTTGTATTTGGACGCCAATAATCATTTATCTGCTATAAGAATAACTTATTTCTCCGTCCATAACGCTTGATGATTTTGGCGACGAATTTGGCGGAGTGTCGCCAAATTGGCGGCTTTTAAAATGCTGCCAAATTAACGAAAATAACGCCAAATGGAAAAAATGACACTAAATCAATGAAAATGACGACTCATTGAAGAAAATTCAATATCTTGGAAATAACATAAGTATCTACTATAAGAATAACAGTTTTTTAACTGTAAAAATAGTAAATTCATTGCATTATATAAGGAAAGCCACGTGCTGTCCACATCAGATTTTTTTTACTGTAAAAGCAGTAAATGTTTTGCATTATATAGAGGAAGTCATGTGCTGCCCACATCAGATTTTTTAAAGATGTACTTATGAAATTAACGTTACTTAAATATTAATAACACTGTAAAAAGCTGCGAAAAATATCTAATTTGAAATACATATATATTTATTTTTAATTTTAAGAACAATTTTAATCCAAATATTACATGTATACAAAGAGTTACAATTTAAACCTTCAATTTCTTTAATATTTCACAGTATGCATCCTACAGTGATTCCTAAGTAAATTTTAATCCTTTGGGTTGAAATTGCATTTTTAATTTTCTCATACATAGTATTATGTATAAGGAAAATATTGTGACGGGGTAGAAAATTTGAATTCGAGATTTCGAAGGGAGAGCATGTTTCAAGCATCTCCGATCGCAAATCGAATATGTTTGCGGTGATATCTGTGTGTGATAGTATGTGTGTGTGTGTCAGTGAGTCCGTGGAGACAATATCACACAAACGAATGGAGCGATTTGAATGAAATTTGGTACAAAAATTACAATCCTTGAATACTGGACGTCATTTATTTTTAAACACCATCCAATGATCAGAAACCCTAAATTTTTGTTCCAAATTTTGAAAAAAATCATCAAAAAACCAAAAATCTTTAATAAAGTTACGTAATAGACGATTGACATATATTTTAGAATGCTAGTATGAACCGTTCTCAAAATATTGTACATTTTCCAAAACAAATTATCAAAAAATTTCATAATTAAAGAAAAATATTAACTGTTAGGAAACATGTTCGATTTTCATATGTAATATAATGCGATAAATTTGGTGACATTATTCTCGTAGATTTAGCTCGCTCCATTCATGAGAAAATATACTATAAGTAATACTTTTATATTTGAACTCCAATAGTCATTTATCTGCTATAAGAATAACTTACTATTTCTCCGTCCATAACGCTTGGCGAGTTTTTGGCGACAAATTTGGTGGAATGTTGCCAACTTGGCAACTTTTTTAAATGTTGCCAAATTAACGAAAATATCTCCAAATGGATAAGAATGGCTCTAAATTAATGAAAATGACGACTAATTGACGAAAATTCAATATCCTGGAAAGAATATAAGTTTCTACTGTAAAAATAACCTATTTTTTTACTGTAAAAGTAGTAAATTCATTGCATTATATAAGGAATGTAATGTGCTGCCCATATATGATATTTTATCATTACTAACAGGGAAGCAGAGATTTTATTAATAGAACCTGTATTTTTGATTACTACATTTTGAATTTCGTATTTAAGTGCAACTATATACGCATAAAAATACTATCGAAATAAGTTATATATTTAAACATGTTAAAATCAGATTTTTTTATTTTAACATTAATCCTTTACAGTTTAATATCAACCATTTATATTTAAGGGTTCTCAGGAGTCTTAATAGTGCCATAAACAAAGTAAATTCCTATGCTTCACATTTTATTTTGAACCCTTTCTCCTATACATCGCTAATACTGGTAAATTTTATGGTTAATAAGTGAATACGTGTTGATTATATGTGAATGATTAAAATAAGGTGAATTTGGTAATAATATTTTTAAAATTTGTATAATGGTCATGAATTTATTAAGATATCATTTTGATAAAGATTGCTTGCGGGGTATGATTGCAATAAAATCATTGCTTCCAGAAACAACATATTGCTGATTATGATGCAGCATTAGCGTTTAAAGAAGTTATACTTCAAAATAAAAACATTTGCATAATTTATGTTTTTAACACTTTCCAACATCGATGAAAAGTATTTATGACTTTGTTCACTCATTTTTCTGTCTGTCTGTCCGTTCGCACGACAACTGCCATAAAAATGACTTTATCAAAATGAAATATTAGGGTGCTATTGAGACGGTCTGTGGGACATATGGGAATGTAAATGAATAATATCACTCATTTAGTTTTGGATTGAACCCGGGATGAAATGCGAAATATATTGAAACCTATGGGACCTAATGTTTCAAACATTTTTGAAACGAAGTTAAGATCCGCAAAATGTTCCGAAAATGTTAGGAAATATTGAAATTATTCCATAACATATATAAAAAAATGTCTGAAAAATATGTTCCTTTTGTTAGTTTTTTTAAATAAAAAAAATCTGATGTGGGCAACACATGACTTTCCTTATATAATGTAATGAATTTACTACTTTTACAGTAAAAAATAGGTTTTTCTTATAGCGGATACTAATATTCTTTCCAAGATATTGAATTTTCGACAATTAATCGTCATTTTCATAGATTTAGCCTCATTTTTTATCCATTTTCGTTAATTTGGCAACGTTTCAAAAAGTCGCCAAGTTGGCGACATTCCGCCAAATTCGTCGCCAAAATCTCGCCAAGCGTTATGGACGAAGAAATAAGTTGTTCTTACAACAGATAAATGACTATTGGGGTTCAAATACAAAAGTATTACTCAAAGTATCTTTTTTCATGAATGGAACGAGCTAGATCCATGAGAATGATGTCACCCAATTTATCGCATGGTATTACATATGAAAAGTGGTCATGTTTCTCAATAGGATATATATATTTTTTCATTTTATTTGATTTTTTAATAATTTTTTTTAAAAATGTGCAATATCTCGAGAACGGTTCATGTTAGCGTTCTAAAATTTATGTCAATCGTTTTATAATGAAAAATTACATAAGAAATATCTATTTGCGTAACTTTATTGGTGGTTTTGATTTTTTGACGATTTTTTCAAAATTTTATTCGAAAATTTAGGGTGGTTCTGAACATTTGATTACGTATAAAAACAATAGGCTTCCAGTGTTTATAGATTGTGATTTTTGTACCAAATTTGGTTCGAATCGGTCCATTCGTTCGTCAGTTATCGTCTCCACAGGCTCACTGACACACACACATATACTTTCACACACACACACACACACACACACACACACATCACTTTAAAAATGTTTGCTTCGTGATCAGGGATGCTTGAAACGTGCTCTCCCGTCGAAAACTCGATTTCGAATTTTCGACCCCGTCACAATACTTTCCTTATACGTTATGTATATAAGGAAAGTAATAAAGATAATAATTACACCCATATTATATAAATAGATCACCTGACCCACTTCAAAATAAAATATGGAATGTATCTTTTTTTCCCAGTGTAAAAATCGTAATTTTTAAAGTTCTATATTTAGTTTTGCATCCTTCTTAAAACTGCTTTATTTTTCCGCCTTTTCTGTTCATCTATATACAGTGCCAACGCAATCACAATATTTGTTATGTTAAATGATCATTAAACTTTGATTATGCCTAAAACGAAGCCAACATTTAATGGATTCAGAATGTAAACTAGTGACTGTAAGATGTTGTATAAAAATTGCTGATTTTTTTCACGCAAAATTATTTAGCTCTGCAGCCTGGAATAAAATTGATATGAATGAAATATTTATTGCTTTTACATAGAGAGCCAGACGATTTATTTTTCAATGACGTCATTTGCATAAAGTTCATTTTTTTTCGATAAAGTTTTAAGTTTTCAAATATAATAAATTATTACAGTAATTTGATAATTTAAAATATATCAGCGCTGAATGTATCGCATTTTAAGGATGTTTAAATAAAATTGCATTTCAGTTGGAAAGTATTTCATAATCAATGCTTTATGCGTGATTGATCTTTCATGTTTAAAATTAAATTTAAAATGTAATTAAATTTTTAAGTTTTGGGTATTATCGATATATAGGAGAAGCGGCACAAAGTAAAGTGTGATGCATGAGAATTCACTCTGTTTATGGCATTTTTAGGATTCCTGAGACCCCTTAAGTTATAGTCCTAATAGTCTGCAATGAGTTATACGATTAAGCTGATTGTAGTTCAATGCGTTGTTTCTACGTTTTAGATGAAGATAAATTTTTGATGCGAATTCACTGAAATGAATTCAGGGATTTAGGAATTTTCATTTAGTTAATAACTATTCGATTACTTTATTATACACTGCAAGCATATCGAAAAAAAAATAACCTCTACATGAGAAAAGAATAGTGATCGTTCATACTGAATGTTCGCTGGAGGATATATAAATTAGGGTAAAACTGAAACGCCTTGATTAACTTTTTCCGTAAAAGTTGTGGGAATGGAAGCATGCATGTTGATAATGGTGATCTAAATGACATTTATTAAACGACTCGTCTATTATTACTAAGTTCTGACATTTCCCTTAAATATATAGGTGATCCATTATCTACGGAATAGTGGGTTGTGTAGAAAGGGTTTCATAATAATAAGCATTACTTGAGTTTCCAACAATTGGTTTTAGGCACATACATTCAGTACGGAAGTTTATAAAAATTAAATGTGAAATACTTTTATGTAACTTTTCTGGTGGGAGAGATATTCATAAAAATAGAGGGTTTAAAGTTGCATACGGTTCTGAAAGCCAAAATTTCAATTAGAAAAATTGCGCTGTACAGTATCTGAATTTAAGAAATAATTCAGAAACAATTTTCTGCAATATGAAGCGAATCATTGTTTAATAAAATATCGAAAAATCGGGAATTTTACGCATTACAAATCTGGGGTCAGTTCGTAAATAAACTGTGCAAGCAGGCTGGACTATACTCCTTCAGCATGAGTCAGAGTCGAGGGTATAAACAGAATTCCAATTTCCCAATTTCAGCTTATTTTGGTAGTTTTTTACGTCATTTCTACTGTAGATATCTTCATGTATATTGCAAATACAATATTGCAAATTATTACTGTGAAATGCAACTTTTCCTGAATGGATCATTTACACCTTTTATTTTTATGAAAATGTGATACACCGAAACAAATATATTGTCATAACGGTATTCTGTTATGCGCCATTTCCTCCAAATACGATGGTATACGATGTCCTCATGAACTGTGGATTTTCAATTCAAAATTAATAGGATAAGATAATTCGTCCACTCCAGCACCATCAGATCTCCAAATCTGCGATCGTATCCTCATTTCACACTCACGTAATTATCCAGTTACTTTTATTACCCAGGTTCTGACCTCTCGTCCGGGAGTGAAGCTCCAAGATGACCTACTCGATATATAAGGCCTACTCGATATATAAGGCCTAAATACATCCACAAATACAAATAAACACTTACCTTGTAAGGACCACATCTTCTGCTAATAACATAATATAAACATTTCACAACTCAGAAGTTTAATAAATGACAAGGATAAGATGACCTACTCGATATATAAGGCCGAAATACATCCACAAATACAAATAAACACTTACCTTGTAAGGACCACATCTTCTGCTAATAACATAATATAAACATTTCACAACTCAGAAGTTTAATAAATGACAAGGATAAGATGACCTACTCGATATATAAGGCCGAAATACATCCACAAATACAAATAAACACTTACCTTGTAAGGACCACATCTTCTGCTAATAACATAATATAAACATTTCACAACTCAGAAGTTTAATAAATGACAAGGATATAATTTAATAGAATATACTTTATTTACTAAAGTTAAGTTATGGAGTCCTCAAAACAAAAGCTGAATCCTTATCAGCTGGAATTCCACTGGACTCAGGACACATAATTTAACTGAATATCAAGGCCACTGGCTTATAGACGTCATAATAAACATTATTAATTACATCTTATTAATTACAAATGAATGTTTATTATATTTTATAATAAATTGATATGTAATTAATTTGTAATTAATAAGTAAGATGTAATTAATAATTTGTAATTAATAATTAATTTGTAATTAATAAGATGCAATTAATAATTTATTTTATAATAAATTGATACGTTCATAAAAATACATTTAGTCAATATTATAAAATTCGATAATACTTGGCTCAATATATGAAAAATTTAGAAATTATTGTATTTATATAGAAACAGCTTCAATATTTGGCCAATATTGTTCAAATATATAACTAGAGTTGGTTAAACTTTGGTAATATCTCCAAAAATTAGGCTAAGTAAATATTGGTTATATTTTGGAATGCCAGTACTGATTTGCTAATCGTATGTACATATGTGGATCACCCCCATACAAACACTTATCCTTATTATAATAGTCTGACAAATGCACCACTTATGTAGTAAATTTATCACAATACACATTTTTAATGAAATTGGGAGATATTTTAACATAACTTTATACATAAAAGCAGATTAATTTATTGAATGATTTATACTTGAAATTTACTAAACAACAAGTAAATATCTTGCTTCGTGAGCTACGTCCGTCCAAGTATACCACGCCATGCATGGGACACAGAAACCGATGCACATCAGCACCAGCCAACACTCCCACCTACTCCTAACATCCACAGACACATGCAAACCATACACTCCTCCCATTCAATACTTTTACTATTTCCTATACGACTCCTTATCAAAATATATATAATATACATACGTACTCTTGTTTTGAGGTTCAAATCGATTGGGCCACACTTAAATTGAGGAAATAGTCAAAAGGACATGAAAAATACAGACAGAGATAAAAATAAATGGATGCCAAAATGCTATGTGAAACTAAGGCCAAACAGAGCAAGGCTACCGATCAAAATTTCATAAATTCTGTTCACTGGTGATGAAGCCATTCTCTCGTGATGATGGGAAAAATCTGATGTGGGCAACACATGACTTTCCTTATATAATATAATGAATTTACTACTTTTACAGTAAAAAAATAGGTTTTTCTTATAGTAGATGCTAATATTCTTTCCAAGATATTGAATTTTCGACAATTAGTCGTCATTTTCATTGATTTGGCGTCATTTTTATCCATTTGACGAGATTTTCGTTAATTTGGCAACATTTCAAAAAAATCGCCAAGTTGGCGACATTCCGTCAAATTCGTCGCCAAAATATCGCCAAGCGTTATGCACTAAGAAATAAATTATTCTTACAGCAGATAAATGACTATTGGTGTTCAAATACAAAAGTATTATTCAAAGTATCTTTTTTCATGAATGGAACGAGCTAGATCCACGAGAATGATGTCACTCAATTTATCGCATGGTATTACATATGACGAGTGGACATGTTTCTCAATAGGAAATATTTTTTTTTTTATTTTATGCGACTTTTTGATAATTTTTTTGAAAAATGTACAATATCTCGAAAACGGTTCATGTTAGCGTTCTAAAATGTATGTCAATCGTTTTCTAATGAAAAATTACATAAGAAATATCTATTTGCGAAACTTTATTAGTGGTTTTGATTTTTTGACGATTTTTTCAAAATTTCATTCGAAAATTTAGGGGGTTCTGAACATTCGATTGCAGATAAAAACAATAGACTTCTAGTGTTTACGGATTGTGATTTTTGTACCAAATTTGGTTTAAATCGGTTCATTCGTTCGTCAGCTATCGTCTCCACAGACTCACTGACACAGACTCACTGACACACACACACACACACACACACACACACACACACACATACACACACACACACACGCACACACATCACTTCAAAAATGTTTGATTCGTGATCAGGGATGCTTGAAACATACTCTCCCGTCGAAAACTGGAATTCGAATTTTCGACCATGTCACAATACTTTCCTTATACATTATGTATATAAGGAAAGTAAAAAGAGAGAGGCAAAACAGATGAATTTTCAATTTTATTTATATCGATGTAGGGATAGATATTTAATTTCGTGTCAATAGATTGATTTCGTAAATTTTAATAACTATTTACTTTTATTGAATGAACTCGAAATATCTTCTGATATTTAGTAAACTGAAGAATGATAAATATTTTTAAGGAATGACTAGGTCATTCATATTGCAGTAATTCTAACAAGAGAATTATAAGCCTATTTAGTTTGAAATTTCTTATAAAACAAACAGGAAAAATATTTTAAACTGGTCTTTAAAATGTTTATTTTTCATTGATTGACTGCAAATATTTATTTTTATGAATACTAGTTTAATAGATATTGCGCATAATATTCCATTTTATTCAATAAATTGAAATATTATATATACAATAGAGTTGAATTTTTCAATCTTTCCTAAAGAATTTTAATACATTGAAGAAAATTTTTTCGCTATTTTGCCATAAATTTATCTGTGTAATTGATACATATACTGTTAAATGTTCACATAACAAGGATGGTTTAATTTCATCTCTGACTAGGTCATTCATTGTGTTTATGATTTTTTTTTAACTTACGATACATACATGCATATAAAGCTATTTTAGTCGTATAGACATATTTTTATGCATGTATTTTAATTTCATGCAAACTAATTACATCGACATTATACTTAATTTCTTACTTTCTCTACGTTCTCATTTTTGTGGCACTCGCTTCAATGTACCTCAAATTAGCATGGCACAAAATCTTCAATATGTTTTTTTCTAGACACGTGGTAACTAGATACAGAAATGGTACAATGCAGAAAATGCGAAATATATGATCAATATTGCGCTGTATGTAATTAAATACTAATAACTTATTTACCTTTATAAATGTGTAAATTCATCCAACAATTTACAGAATGTATATATAGTACAATGAAAGTGTATTGAAGGAATTTCTTAAAAACATATTGTTTTACTTTTTTGAATCTCTTTTGGAGTTATAAAATGAATAATTTTAGTCCGTAAAATGTTATTTTTAGTTTCACTATAATGCATAGTAATTTTACCTAAACATAATAGAATGGGATAAAATTAAGAATTCTGGCTTTTGATAGAGTTTTGCATTTTGGGTACACGAATCAACTATTTCTTTACTTCTTTCTACTTCTTTCTCTCTTTCTACACTCGTTTTTTTGCATATGTGTCACCTGTCTGCTTTTGGTGCAATGTACGTATCCAATGTAGTTAAAAAAATATCTGATCAAAATATTAGAAATTTGGACCATGGTATTTGTAGATATCGGCTCTTCTGTGCTGAACCAAATAAATACATTTGGTAGTAATGCCACTTAAGTGTTACATATGTTTCAATTATGTATATTGACTAGATTTTTGTATAATTAGAAAAATAGAACTGACATTAAGTGAAAAACACTTTGTGCGAAGGATAACGAAGACACGAAGAATGTAAATAAGCACACACATAAGATAATGCAGCATACAGCTGTTTTGAGATGCGCTGAATCTCCTTTGTCAGTACAAGAGAACCACCAAACACGAATTCCAAAAGAGGAATGGACGCAGATGAAAGAAGCAGAGGGGATTATATGTCCAACACCTGGATTAAGAGAGAGTTAATAACTGGATTAAGATATATCTTAGCTCTCTCTTAATCCAGGTGTTGGATACAATCCCCTCTGCTTCTTTCATCTACGGCCATTCCTTTTTTCGGAATTCGGGTTTATAGATTCTCTTGCACTGACGAAGGGGATACAGCGTATCCTCGAAACAGCTGCATGTTTCATCATCTTGTACTTGTGCTTATTTACGTTGCTCTTGTCTTCCTTAGAACTGACATTGTTTTATAGAACCACATTCTGAGCTTAATCGTTATAATATTTGAGGCCATCCAAGTGATGTAACTGAAATTGTTGGCCTCCATAGAGACTCATAAAACAGAAGGAGGAGTGAGTTTTTCCTGCCGTTGAAGATATTGGTTGTTCTGCGTTAACGACATATATAAAAATTGTATCCTACCCACATACTTTGGTATCTACACAGAATCGTGATCATAGCTTTCGGAACTCTTCCTTTAAGCGGGTTCCTTGAGCATGAACTTGGTCATTGCATCCTGGTGCAGACTGGACTTAACCTTTATGGAATGTAATATCAACTTCGTGGAAAGACTGAATTTGTGGGTTTCCATAGAGATTCACAAAATCGTGCCATTGTGTATCGTCTATTCCATGTCAGAGAGCACAGTCCGCAGATGCTGTTGTAAAGGGATTCTGATATTGGTAACTCACTCTTTCGGCGAGTTCTTCGAGTATGATTAATTCTATTTAAATGTATCAATTTTTTATTTATGGTCTGCAATATGCTACCAAGTATAATTTAAATGGTCAGTCGTTCCACACTGTTGATAAACAATGAATGATCTCAAAATTGTGTGGTAGCTTTTATCTTAGATAATAACTTAAAGCAGAAGTATGTAATGTTTTGCATAAAGGTAGATTTCTCTTGCACAAAATAACAAGTTGTTTTTAACAGAGGTGGTGAATAAGTAGAAATTACATCTATGTTTGATGATGTAGAAGAAAAGAACCCAGTTGTCTATAATTTTATTTCCCAAATATTGGTAAGTTTGTGCCCATTACCTATTTCCTCCCTCGGTCAATGACTTTTCGGCTGTTCCAGGTGTATATTTTGTACAATATTCTCTGTTTATACATCCTGACGCAGTATTTTATTCCATGTATATATGTATATATTTTCACTTATATCTGCCATTCAGCTTTTCCTGTTCATCTTCATCGCAATGTGCTTGTAAAACTGCCTGTAAACTGCTTTTACAACAATATCTCTCCAATGTATAATTAATAGTTTTTAATAAAAGATGTCGGAGCTGTGACCCTGTCGTAGAGGTCGGCTTAGGCTGATCTCTCTCCCGGCCACTCATAAAACTGCTGCAAGCCTTAGGGCCAGTCGAGTGGCCTGGGCCTTCAGGTAGATAAGTCGCTTGTTGAATATAGTGGTGTTGATTAAATTTCGGTACGATGCTGAAGAAAAAAAATTCTGCATTTTCTGTGAAATGGCTCTTCTGACTATAACTTTGTGACTATAAATGTATCCATTATGTGATCAAATGTATCAATTAAATACATGTTTTATACTCAATTTCTGGTGACAAAAAGATATGCCCAATTTTTTTAATTTTGGGGAATTGAAGACGTTTTTCACTGTAATTAGAAAACTATGAAGTTAATAATATTACCGACATTTCTGCAAATTTAGTAATTATGTCCTTTAGGGGGTCATCCCCGTGCTGATTAGATTTTAGCATAATTCGGAAAAACGAAACCGATCCTTTTTTTGCGAAATGGGCCGCAAAAGTCTGAAATAAATTTTGAGACCAGAAATTGATCTCACAATTTGGTGAGACAGCTTTTTGCCGTTTTGGCCACAATAAATAAATGGCGTAAAGCTGTCTCACCAAATTGTGAGATCAATTTCTGGTCTCACATAAATTAAAAAAAATGTTGAAATATATTAAATATTTGCTCTTCGTGTAATATTGAACAACAAAGCGAACATGACTAAACCCATGACTCTAGGATGAAACGTTCTTGATATATATATATATATATATATATAAATATATATATATATATATATATATATATATATATATATATATATATATATATATATATATATATATATATATATATATATATATATATATATATATATATATATATATATATATATATATATATATATATATATATATATATATAGGATTAATTGATTTTTACATTTGTTTTGTACGCCAGTTAGATAGTTGAATTTAGTTTAAGTTTTTCTTTTTTTGTTTCCATACCTTTTAATTTGGTTGATTTTCTGTAACTTGATAGCTAGTGTTTTGTATTTTTAATCCATTTGATTGATGATTTGCTGTATTATATTTTATTCTGTGGGTGTTTTTAAAAAGTTAGGTTTATCGTGTTACATCTTCTTACTTTTCGTTCATTGGATTTTCAAACTTCTATTATATATATATATATATATATATATCGCTTTCTGGTCTTAGTGTTCCTCTAGGGATTCTGCTTTCCCCACATTCACGATGGTGATTGCTTCAGGCATTTAGTGGTTTCTGGGAGTGTTTCCCAGGACTGAAAGCATGCTTCAACCAGGAAAAGGGGTCACAATCCCCCTTGACTTTGCTACTTCCCCGTAATCACACCTCTCTTTTTAATTTTTTTTTTAATTTAATCCTTTTGGAATTTTATATGGCAATAATTTTTAGAGCTGCAACTGCGCCTAATTACTATATACTTTTATATTTACTATTTTCATTGCACCTAAATTGTTTTCACTTGATATATATATATATATATATAATATGGGTAGTCCTTTATCTGGTATTTTGGCCGAGGCCGGTTTGCAGCAGCTCGAGAATGAGGCTTTACCTTTTTAAACGATTAAGCCTATTCTTTGGTGCCGTTACGTGGATGATGTTTTTGTTATTTGGGATCGTAATTTAAATGATCTTCTTCACCTTTTGAATAAAGTTAATGATTTTTACCCTTCGATTAATTTTACTGTTGAGCAGGGATCCAATTGTTCTTTGTCTTTCCTTGATGTTTTTGTCACCCGCTCAGATTTTGGTTTTTATACTTCCGTTTTCCGTAAATCTACTTTTACTAACTCCTGTATCCCCGTTAATTCTGTTCATCCTGTATTCTCTAAAAATGCCTCTTTTAATGCTTATTTTAATCGCGCATTTAATGTTTTCCCTTCTATCCCTGCTTTGACTGATGGAATTAATTTTATTTTTAATCTTGGCCACGAGGCTGCTTATTCTTTTGATTTTATATCTAAGATTTTCGCCCATGTTCGCCTTAAATTTACTCAGTTTGATATTAAACTTGTTGCTATTAAAGATCGTTTAGCCCATAAATCTAGTGTTCCTTAATCCTAAGATTTTCCGTCCTTTTATTCATTTCTGTCATGAATTTGGTTTCAAACCCGCTCACTCTAATATTGCCACTTTATTTAATCGTATTCGTTTTGATGAACTTGGGAATATTGATGACTTTAAAAACTTTGCTGTGTGTATGTAGTTCCCCTGTTATCACTGATGGTGACTATAAATTTTACATTGGTAGTACAAAAAGTACTATTGGCATCCGTTTAGCTGAACACGCTCACGATGTCAAATATGGTAAACTTTCTACGTCTCTTGCTCAATATGCGGTAAATGATAAATTTCTGCCCATTTTTGAAAAACTTTCCTTTTAGTTCGTTGCAACAATCCTCGTAGCATTCTCCTTTATGAATCTCTTTTTATTTATAATTACCGTGAGTTGATTTGTAATTTTAATCGCATTCAAATTTTAAGTTATGCTTGGCGACTCATTCTCGACCTTATGCAATTCCAATCTCTTAATAGTTATTTATGACGTCATTCTCATAAAAATTACGCTTGACGTTTCTTCTGAAATTTTTTGCTTCTCCTGTAACTAAATAATGTATTGATAATACTTTTCTTGTAATATTTTTACAATTTGAATGCGTTTAAAGTACTTATTGCATTTTCCGTGTATATTTCTTGGATTACTTTGTTTTATTTAATAGTAAGTTCATTCACCATTTTATATTTTTATGCAAATTTACTGTATAACTGGTCTCTATACATATATGAACATTCCATGTTTTATCATTCATGTAGCCACTGATGAAGGGCGTATTAATGTTCGAAAGCGCTCTGGCGGTTTTAACAATGCTTTGTACGTCTTTTAAGATGTTTTAATAAATGACTTTTCGTTTTAAAGACGTTTTGTCCTTAATTGTATTCGTTTTTGAGATATTAGTTTTTTAGAATTTTGAGGAGCTGAAGGCTTTAAATTGATTTAAGCTTCCGAATGAAACGCAGACAAATTAAAAATGCAAATTGGATATAATATAAAAAATAGCCATATTATTTTCTGTGTTTAAACTCAATGTAATACATTATGGAAAAAAATCAGAAAATGAATTTGAATCTGTAGATAAAGTCCACAGTTTTTGTTCTTAGTATATTTAGTTAGCCTCTATCTTCTTAAATATGGCAATGCTAAAAGATTAACCAATCAGGAACTGAGATCAACCAGTGGTCGCCGAAGAGGCGTATCACACTTCAGGCAAGAAGAGATGGCAACTCGTAGAAAGTTCTACATAACTAGAGATGAAAAATACAGTTAGATTAAGAGAGAGAGGAGCAAAGTAATAGGCTACCAAAATAACAGGTTAACACACTAAGAAGGACTACAATGATAAGAACAGAGCAGTGAGTAAGAGTTGAGAATTGAATTAAGATATGAGAGATGCATAAAAATAGTGAAACAACTCAGACGTCTATTCAAATATTCATGAAGTTATGTGCACGCAGTGATGATGTGTCAGCGTTCAGACGAGAGTCAGTACAAAGGTTGTCGAAAAGGCAATATGCAATAGCAAGTTTTGCGAGTGCCTATAATGAAAAGCAATAGGCTGTGTGTCAATATCCGAAGACAAAATAGAAGGCATATACCTATCAAATATTATAAAAGGTCATAATCAGTTTTATAATAATAGTTTACCTGGTCTCACATACCCAATCTCCTCCTTAATAGATGTGATAATTGTTGTAACTAATTTAATAATGAATAGAATGTTCTCAAAATAAACAATGTTAATTTAAAGTTAAAATGGGTGCAGTTAATAGTGTTGTTGTTGTTGTTGAGACTCAGACCGTCCGACCTACCAGAAAGGTGTAAGGTAACCGTTTGGACGGCCAGGAAGTGCCACCCAATTTAGACCGGAACCCAGTGGGGGAGGCATCCACAGGGACCGTACCCTCCTTCCCCTACCACCAACCTCTCGGAAGGACTTACGGACCCACATGTTTAACGTGATCGTACTCCGCGTGAACACGGCGGCAGTTTTGGCAGTGGCTGGAATCGAACCCGGGCCTACCGAGTGCAACTCCAGCGCGCTAACCAATGGGCTACCGCACCCGCAGTTAATAGTGTTGAAGACCCAGACCGTCCGGCTCGTCAGCAAGGACTTGAGCAACCGATTGGACGGCCGGGCAGTTAATAGTGTTGATGTTGATGACCCAGACCGTCCGACCTACCAGAAAGGTGTAAGGTAACTGTATGGACGGCCGGGAAGTGCCACCCAATTTAGACCGGAACCCAGTGGGGGAGGCATTCACAGGGACCGTACCCTCCTTCCCCTACCACCAACCTCTCGGAAGGACTTACGGACCCACATGTTTAACGTGATCATACTCCGCATGAACACGGCGGCATATGTGGCAGCGTGCAAATCTAGCGCGCAAACCACGGGGATACCGCACCCGAGATGGCCAACAGCACGCGGCGTTCCGAGGTGGTCACCCACCAAGTACTAACCGCGCCCGATGCTGCTTGACTTCGGTGATCTAACGAGAACCGGTGTTTTCAGCACGGTACGGCCGTTGGCCCAGCAGTTAATAGTGTGTAGTATATGTTAATATATTCTATTTCAGGAACTTGTTTTAAAGATATGAATGGTGGGATATTAGCGGCAGTTAAAAATATTTCAACGGAATGTAATTGACTTACTTCAGCCAACTGTTTCTAATGTTTAAACTCTTGTCTTTCATGCACCGCACTTTCAATCCGAATTTTTTCTATTTTAATGCTTTTGCTTGATTTATAATGCAAAAGATGAGTTGCAATTATCGTAAAGACTTGTGATTTTTTAGGTATAGGCCTAAAAAGCTGCTTATGCAAAAGTCTGAAAAGTCTTAAATTCAACTTTAAAAATTTCAGAAAACTGAATATTTTTTTTGTAAACTATTAAATATGGTAACATGCTTTAGTGCAATGGTGTTTTCAATACTTTTTAAAGTCCCCATATGTATGTGTTTTCTTTTGATAGTTTGCATACGTTTGCATTAAATTTCATCCAACAGTTCCTTTAAATTTAAATGAAATTATAAATGACACCACTTTTCCATAAAGTAAAAATAACATAAATAATAAAGAAAAAAGTAATTTTCAAGCAGAATTCATTTGTATATTCTGTTTTCTCTTACATTTTATTTTAAGAAAAGCATTTCATAAATATTATTTCAAAGTTCAAAAAATGATAAGCTTATAAATATGCTCTTTTTTCTTTTGAAATGGAAGACAAATGTTTTCCTGAAACTTTTTCTATTAAAATACAATCATCTTATTTTTCTTGAATTTTAATCATTTAATTTTCTTAAAAGATTAATTTATAACTACCTATGGCAGTTAACATGACTTTAAATTATAAAAATCGACAATGATTTCTGTCCTATGCAGTCGAAATGAATTTGCGTAGATAAAGTCCTGTAAAATAAAACTAAAATAAAGTTAAATAAGTTTATTTGTTCTTTTCAGTCTCATTTTTTTTCACATCAGAAAATACTTGCTTATAGTAACAAAAAAGTAATATAGATAATTAAATTTTATCCAGTATGATTTGCCAATTTGCAATGCCAGATCGTAATACACAATCGAAATAATAACCACTATATTTCATAAAATAGGAATCAGATTCAAAATCCAGTTGTCCTTGTATATATTTTAATGGGCTACAAATGACTTTTTTGAAGGGCCCATTTTCAGCGCAGAAAAAAGGGGGGGGGGGGGCCAAGAATAAAGGATAAATATTTTCTTTTAGTAAGACTTATATATATATCCAATTTATTTAAAATTTAATGCATTTATACTTTTGAACAAATTTTAATGTTAAAATATGTTTTTCTTTTACCAATTTTATATTTAAACAATATTTATTTTAAATAAAAAATATTTCTTTGAAAAAATATAAAAATGAAATAATGTTTATATCTTAAAAATGTTATATTAAACAAAATAATGCCTGATTTCCAAATAAATCTTGATATTTTTCATAACCTTACTGCTCTAGCACTTTTAGTTTTTGAGTGTATAAGAATTACAAATTTTAAACATGGAACACTTTCAATTTTCTCTAACTTGATAAGTGATTTCTTAAAAATTTTGTAAAAAGTATTCTTAATATAGAAGTCGTATTTACCACTGAGTATTTTTGTTGCTTACTTTTGGTTATTTATTGTATAATATGTATTTAAAAGTTCAGAAGATATTTCAAGTGTAAAAAAGCAAAGATAATCAAAAATGTGCTCCTACAATAAAAGATTAAAAAAAATGGTTCAAAATATTAAAATTGTAACTACTTTTATGTATTATTAAATGATACACTATTTTCAACAAAATACGCGCAAATTGTTTTGTATTTTTATCTATTTGATTCGGAGATATAAGTGTCTTAAGAGTTTACATTTTTCGTAAGTCTCCAGTTTCAGCCAGATACTCTGAATATAAACATTGTTTAAGTAAAAAATGTTCAGGAAAACATGCAAAAGATACAAAATCACGCGAAAAACTTTTATAAAAATATTGCTTATATTATTGGCGGACAACCTCACATGTCTGTACCATTTAAATTGTTATATTGATGCTTGTTCATAAAACTTTTTAAGCTGTAGTTCCTTCAGAAGTATTTTATTAATCACGAAAAAATCCATGAACAAACCAGGATGAATGTAATGTTTTGGCATCTACTTGTAACAAAATAGTTCACAGAAAAAATACTAATACTTTTTAGAAAATAATTATTTTTTCAAAAATTATTTTTACTTTATACATGTAGGATCTTTAAAAATATAACTTTTAATAAAATGGCAATGCAGAGAAATTAAAATATTGAAAAAAATTGGACTGATTATATAAAACTTGATAGAATGACCCAACAAGCTAAAACAAGAACTTACAAAGCAGTAAATCATAAAAATCATAAATTAATCTCATAAATAGTGGACATAGCTCTGGTTCGGAAAATGAAAAACACTAAAATAGATAATTGTTTAATTTCGCATTTAGTTACGATATTGCTAAACAAATACATGGAATTATATGAATTAATTGGTAATCAGCTATTAAAATTAAAATGATTTTTTTTTCGTAAAAATTAATGATACTCTGGTTACTACTTAGATCTATGTCATATATATATATATATACATATATCAATTCCTGATATATAAATATATATATATATATATATATATATATATATATATATATATATATAAATATATATATATATATATATATATATATATATATATATATATATCAGGTTGGCGGTCATTCTTTTGAGCCATTACTGTAATTATTGTTTATTAAATATTATTTTATAACTTCAAAGTAAATTTTGTGTTTTCGCCTCTTCTCACCGGTTTCAATATTAAGCACCCACTTTCGTCTTTACGTTTCAATTTCTACCCGTAAATTATGTCGAAAAATGCTTGATTTGGTGTGTACTACTACCTCGTAAACTTTGTCTCATCTTTTATATATTATATCTTGGCTCATTTTTTATATATTATTGGCTCATTATTTATATATACAGGGTGTCCCAAAAAGATTGAAACGCGCTTTAATTAACGCTCTTTAACCTGTTGGAGTTAAGTGGGCAATGTAAATTGCAATAATGTTGAAAGTAAGGTAGGAAATAAGACTATGTTAATGAAATAGTCTTCTAATTAATTTTCAAAAAGTTACACTTTTTAAATTTTTATACGACCGCCTTACACAAATTTGGCCAATCAGAAAATTTTTATTTTTAATGCAGCATGATCATTAAAAAAAACGGCATATCTGTATCTTTAAAATCAACTGAATTATGATAAAGGAAAAAATCTGACTTATGCCACTTTTCCGTACCATGTGAAAGGCTGTTTCATCAGTGAAAACAGGGATCATTAAGAAATTGACGATGGCAATTGTTTAGATAAGAAATAGGTTAAAAAGTGTCAACATTTTTTTTCCACTAATGCATCTAAATAAAGCATTGCGCATATAATGATTGCATCGTGAGTCTATGCGAAATTTCTAATTTGATATAAGGTCCCCATTCACAATGTTCAATTTTCAATTAAATATAACTCGCTCAATTTTAACGGTATGAGGTTATTTATAATGATCTTGTTGCATTAAAAATAAAAATTTTCTGATTAACCAAATTTGTCTAAAGGAGTAGTATAAAAATTTAAAAAGTGTAAGTTTTCGAAAATGAATGGAAGGACTATTTCATTAACGTGGTCTTATTTCCTACCTTACTTTCAACATTTTCGCAATCTACGTTGCCCACTTAGCTCTAACAGGTAAAGAATTAAAGAAAGGGCGTTTCATTCTTTAAGACACCCTGTATATATATATATATATATATATATATATATATATATGTATGTAAATCTAAAATAAAAGACTACGTATGCTCAAATATATCAATTAAATGCTTGTTTTATACATAATTTCTAGCGAAAATGTAAATACCAACCCTATTACACTTGGTCTAGCCGTTCTTGAGATATTTTAATTTTGTCGCATTTCCGCTAAGCAACCTTTGACAATAAGTCCAGTTACCAAATGAGAACGAAAATGTAATTAAAAGTACACATTCTGTGGAATTTTAAATAATTATGGGTGTTATTTTTTGCAATTAAACTCAATTTAATGAATTATTGAAGAAATAAAGAGAACGTGAATGTGAGTCTGCAGGTAAAGTCATATGCTGCCCACATGAGACTTTTACCATTATAGCGATAAATTACCTACTATATTTATCCTATTTGTTTTGGTCTGTAGTTACTTAGGTTAACGCTTAAATGCAACAGATGTGCTAGAGATGAGTTTTTCGTACTCAAGGTAGTGTATGCATAGTTTTCGCTTATATATATGTATATATATATATATATATATATATATATATATATATATATATATATATATATATATATATATATATATATATATATATGGTGTATATAATATATATTGTGTAAATAATATATATATATATATATATATGTATATATATAATTATATATATATATATATATATATATATATATATATATATATATATATATATATATATATATATAAATATATATATCAAACTGTTACAAGTAAACATTACTAAATTCAGCAGTTATTAAATTGTTAAATGTATATCATTACAATAATTGTCAAATTTTGCAAGCTTAAAATGATGGTACACATTTTGTGTAAATTAATTCAATTCCTTTAATCAATAATTTTATTAACAGTTATTTAGTAGTAGTTTTATTAATTATAGTTTCATACTAACCAGAATTTAAATTCTGAGAATTTGTATCTGATCTAGCATGAAAATTAAAGTGAATGATATTGCAACGGGATTGAAACATTTAGGCGTAAATAAACTATCAAATATAAACTCAAATAAGCGGCAGTATTTCTGAAGTGATGCCTTAATCTTTTGATCATAGAGATCCATAAACCTTTAGTTAAATTCCATATAGAGTCTCAAATCTTTGACTACATAGAGAACGAGATAGAAAGAAAACTGCATGAAGAGATCTTGGATATCAATCTTGTCCCTTAGATATCAATAGAAATGGAATGGAAATGGGATATCTCTAACAACTATATTCTAAGCATGTAAACTGTATTTTATTAGGCATAAATATTTCGTAATGCAGATTTTAATTACATTTTAAGAATTAGTTAAGACACCAAGCAAAATATTTTTCTAAAAAATAGTAGTTTTATTCTAAAAAATAGTACAGAGCAATTACTATTATTATAAAATAAACCTTTCTCACTTTCCGTTATATTTGTAAAACAGTTACTTAAACAATTAATCTTAAATAATAAAGACTTATGTCTGTGTCTGTGTGTATGTGTGCTGTCTATAACGCAAAATCTGAGCATCGTACGATTATGAACATTAGTCCAATAACAAATTTTAATAATTAAAAAAATATGTATATATACTTTTCGTACGTTCAAAACTTCTCTGATTTTCATATTACGATATACAAAATTTGGCATGCCTTCCAACGTTTAATTTTTTCAGTAGATCCTAAGTATATCACAGTCTACTCCAGAAAAAATCATAAACCAATACTTTGATTGTTTATAATTATTTTAAGCCAACGTTGTCTTCACTTTTTATAATCTTCGTAGGGGATCATCACAGATTTGCGTTCCCTTCGACTTTTGAATACTATAGCCATCTATTGGCGTTATACCGCGTTTTTCCGAGTATTTTTAACTTTAGGAATTTAAAAGATGTTATACTAATATTTTTATATTGGTATTATATTATTATTATGTGTATTGTGCTAAAATTTGACTGAAATTGGATTAACATTCTTTGGGAAAGCAATGAACTTTGGGTTTAAAGGAACTTTCTTGTGATTTTAAACATTTCTATTTATTTGTGTCGCCAGAAAGATTCTAAGGTAGATTTTAACGTAGAATGTAGAGTCTCCACAAGTGATGGATTTCGGTCTTGCAAATTTGAGGAGGGGGGGGGGAGGGGTCGTTTCATGCCTATTGCGCCGATGTACATGAATTATTATTTTGTTATTTTATGTAACTACACAGCTTTAACTCCAGGGCAACGCCGATTACATTTTATGGTATTAAATAATACCGTGCAAATGCACGTATAATCATTGGTTTTCCTTACATATTTTTATAACTATTTTTCAATGCAAGACACTAAATATTGGATTATGCAAGCATTTCAAAAGAGACAAAGACATGAATCTGAAATTTTCATAAATATGAAAACAATACTACAAAGGGTAATTTATATAGTAATTTATGAATCGAAGTTTCGGACAGCCACGGAATTTGGTACAGGGATGGGTGAACTTTCCGGGATGATAGACCTTGTCGGGTTTTTCTTTTAATTCGAATTGGTTTAAAAGTTATGAACTCCAAAATTCAAAATTGGAACATGACTGTTTTTATTTTTAGACATTTTAAATGCGGTGAAGAAATAAGTTATTCAAGGAAGGTCAGTATACTAAATATTGGATTGTCATGGATGTATTGGATTGTATTGGATTGGATTGTATGTATTGTATTGTATGTATTGGATTGTATGTGTTGTATGTATTGGATTGCATGTATTGTATTGTATGTATTGGATGTATTGTATTGTATTGGATGTATTGGATGTATTGTATTGTATTGGATCTATTGGATTGTATTGGATGTAAAAGTTATGAACTCCAAAATTCAAAATTGGAACATGACTGTTTTTACTTTTAGACATTTTAAATGTGGTGAAGAAATAAGTTATTCAAGGAAGGTCAGTATACTAAATATTGGATTGTCATGGATGTATTGGATTGTATTGGATTGGATTGTATGTATTGGATTGTATGTATTGGATTGTATGTATTGTATTGTATGTATTGTATGTATTGTATTGTATTGTATTGGATGTATTGGATTGTATTGGATCTATTGTATTGTATTGGATGTATTGGAGGTCAGTATACTAAATATTGGATTGTCATGGATGTATTGGATTGTATGTATTGTATTGTATGTATTGTATTGTATTGGATGTATTGGATGTATTGTATTGTATTGGATTGGATGTATTGGATGTATTGGATTGGATGTATTGGATTTGGATGTATTGATTGGTTTGTCAGTATACTAAATATTGGAAGGTCAGTATACTAAATATTGAATTATGCAAACATTTCAAAGGAGACAAATACATGAATTTAAAATTTTCATAAATATGAAAACAATACTACAAAGGGTAATTTATAAAGTTTTCTAATCAATCTTACAAAATAAAAATAAAAATGTATGTGTGACTTCTGCAGCGGAAAATCGAAGTTTCGGACAGCCACGGAATTTGGTACAAGGATGGGTGAACTTTCCGGGATGATAGGTTTTTCCTTTAATTCGAATTGGTTTAAAAGTTATGAACTCCAAAATTCAAAATTGGAACATGAATGTTTTTATTTTTAGACATTTTAAATGCGGTGAAGAAATAAGTTATTCAAGGAAGGTCAGTATACTAAATATTGGATTATCATGGATGTATTGGATCGTATTGTATGTATTGGATTGTATGTATTGGATTGTATGTATTGTATTGTATTGGATGTATTGTATTGTATTGTATTGTATTGGATCTATTGTATTGTATTGGATGTATTGGATGTATTGGAAGTATTAGATGTATTGGATGTATTGGAGGTATTGGATGTATTGGATGTAATGGAGGTGGTCAGTATACTAAATATTGAATTGTCATGGATGTATTGGATTGTATTGGATGTATTGAATTATATGTATTGTATGTATTGGATTGTATGTATTGTATTGTATTGTAAAAATGTATGTGTGTCTTCTGCAGCGGAAAATCGAAGTTTCGGAGAGCCACGGAATTTGATACAGGGATGGGTGAACTTTCCGGGATGTTAGACCTTGTCGGTTTTTTCTTTTAATTCGAATTGGTTTAAAAGTTATGAACTCCAAAATTCAAAATTGGAACATGAATGTTTTTATGTTTAGACATTTTAAATGCGGTGAAGAAATAAGTTATTCAAGGAAGGTCAGTATACGTATAATGATAAGACAGGAAACAATTGAAAATTATCGTTACATTTATGGTGCTATCAATCTTCAAATATAAGAGTTCTTCAAAATAAAAGTTGTTTACAAAAGAATTTATTGCCCTACTGTAGTTTCACAGAATTAGTTAGTGAATTTTAAACAAATAATTGTTACTTTGAGAACCGCAATGTTTAATTTAGTTTTACAGTAAACACGATGCGAATAAATTACTGTGTATGTTCGAGCACTTAAAATCTAATTTCACATTTTATTATCGTAATAATTGTGGTAAAAATAATGGGTAGATTTATTTCTGTTTGTAGTGATGTTGTAGTAGTATAGTAGTGTGGTGTCACCGTTGCTGCGGGACTACGCAGTTTCTGCTTGACCAGTAAATGCTGTAATACGCATGTATGTGGTTCAATATTTAGGACTCTGCAATCGCCATGACTTCAGTGTCGAGTTTCGCCATAACTTCAGTTTCGTCTTACCAACTTCAGTTTTGGTTGTTTTTCACGAGTCTCTTTAACTCAACTACAGCATGCATGTATTAAATTAGATGAGTTACGCTGTGGCAGTTTGAGCCTAGCACGCAATGTAAATCTATATCTTTGTGGTGTTAAAGTTTCTTGGTGTTATTAAGTTGTTATGTTCTTAAACGTGTAGAGTTTCTTTGTACAAGCGAGTCGCGTCAAGTAACCTTTCTCTGCAGTCCGGCGTCAACCTACAAAAACATACGGCCTAAAAAATAAAACATTAAAATATACATTACTTAACTGATGTCACTTTCATTTTGGCAACATAAATATGTATTAAAATATATTCTTCCCACTTAAATTTTTTATCAATAATTTGCAATCCTTATTCATCAGGTTTCAATCTAACCTGGAGTGTGATAACAGCGTGGGATAAAATGTAATTAATTGATTATCTTTATATACTAATTGCCAAGTGTCCGTCTGTCTGTCTGTCTGTCTGTCTGTCTGTCCGTCTGTCTGTCACGCCTTTTTCAGGCATTTCCCGAATAGATAGAGACTTGCAATTTGGTACACGGCTCGGTCGTTCGATAAAACCCCCTGGAAAAATCGAATTTTTCGAAAACGTTCTATAGAGGGGGTGCCCCACACCAAAACGTTCGAAAAGTGAAATGACGGGAAAGCATGCTTTGCGATGAGATAGAGACTTCAAATTTGGTATACGGGTAAATCACTCGAAAGGAAGAAAGTGTGCAATTTCAGATTTCCAATATTTTCTACTTAAGGGGGGGTGCAGCACACCAAAACGTTCGAAAAGTGAAATGATAGGAAAGAATACTTTGCGATGAGGTAGAGACTTCAAATTTGGTGTATGGGTAAATCGTTCGAAAGGAAGAAAGTGTGCAATTTCAGATTTCCAATACTTTCTCCTTAAGGGGGGGGGGGTGCAGCACACCAAAACGTTCGAAAAGTGAAATGATAGGAAAGAATGCTTTGCGATGAGGTAGAGACTTCAAATTTGGTGTATGGGTAAATCGTTCGAAAGGAAGAAAGTGTGCAATTTCAGATTTCCAATATTTTCTTCTTAAGGGGGGGGTGCAGCATACCAAAAGTGATATGATAGGAGAGTATACTTTGCGATGAGATAGAGACTTCAAGTTTGGAGTATGGGTAAATCGTTTAAAGTGCGTAATTTCAGATTTCCAATATTTTCTACTTAAGGGGGTGCCGCACACAAAAATGTTCGATTTTCCGTCTACAGGGGGTGCTCCACACCAAAACGTTCGAAAAGTGAAATTATAGGAAAGCATGCTTTGCGATAAGATAGGGACTTCAAATTTGGTATATAGGTAAACCGTTGGAAAGGAAGAAAGTGTGTAATTTCAGATTTCTAATATTTCCTACTTCAGGGGGTGCAGCACACAAAAATGTTCGATTTTCCGAATAAATGAGAAACGGCCCCTTTAAAATTTGATAGAGGCTCAAAATTTTATATATAGACTAATCATTTGATGAAAACACCCAAAACAAATATAATTTTTCAAAAATGTTCGTTTAAGGGGGTTCTCCAGAGAAAAACGTTCGAAATGTGAATTGATAAAAAAAAACATGCTTCGAAATAAGATACAGACTTCAAATTTGGTTTACAGGTAGATAGTTTCAAAGGAAGAACATGTGCAATTTCAGTTTTCCGATATTTTGAAATTTTGGGGGTGCCTCAAAATTAAATGTTCGATTTGTCGAATAAATAAGAAACGCGAATTATTAAAAAATTTACATTATTCAGTGGTTGCTTAATGTGGGGCCGTTGATTTTCAACGGGTATGCGGCTAGTTAAAACACTAATTCCCTAGGAGAAATACAAGGTTACCTGTTTCTACTGCTGTCAGTTTGTAGAGCTGTTTGTAGGAGTCATCTGTAGGGGCTGCCCTTGTATATCTTTGGTTTATTAGCTGGTAGCAGCCTCATGTATACCCACAGCTCGGCTCCCATTGGCTGGCGATATCTGTTCTCACTAACCGGACAGTTCTCACTAATCGGATGTACAATGAGTATAACTGAGTGCGGTCCTCAGGACCGCGATAATCATGTGACAGTTTAATATGTAAGGGAATTTTTGTTGCCTGCACATACATTTATTTGAGTTATATGTCAACTACAGGCACATGTCAGCCTGAGTCGTTTGATGCGTTCACAGTTCATTGCCACACTCTGATACTTGCTGTTCTGCTTTATAAAAATGCCTTATAGTATTAGCCTACAACCTACAACCATGCCTACAACCATTCAAAATGCAAAGTTGCGCACTTCTGTCTTCACACTTTGACTGAAGTATGGATAATTGTCATCACATTAATATATAATTAAGTGCTGTGTTTGTAGAATTGTTGCATTCAATTCACTGTAAAATACTATATCCTACATTTATATTCCACTGCACCTTTTAAATTGATCGTTGCACTACAAATACATTTTAATTTCCCATAATTTTGTTCAAATATTAACATTTATTAAAATGTACTCCCATTTGTTGAACGTAGTTAATTTTATTATCGACGAAGCTGAACGTCAATAAAGAGTTTCATTGAAATGAAAAATTAATGTTTCGCTACACAAAGCTGTGTTTGTTATTAGAATTCAATTCCTTTTAAATTTCAAAAGAGGTATTAAGAATATTTTGAAGTAAAAGATGATATTTTCTTGTATTAAGCTTTGCATAAATAAACAAACGCAGTTAGGGATTTTAGGGTTAATATGCGATAGTATAAGGACTTGAATTGAAATTCATTTTATTTATTTAAATTGTATTCAACAAGTTTGCAATTCCTGATAATTCTTTTTCGATTTTCTTCGATGTTTTCTAACATAGAATTGATGAAAATTCTAAGTATTTGGTTATACTTGAATTTACGTTCAATAACATAGTTGAAGGAATGCAACTGTAATGTATATTAGACAGAACATTAATTGATTTTGAAGAAAAGGGGTTGATTTGAGTATAGAACATTCGGTAACATAAAATTCTATTAACAAGATTTAAAAATTTGTTTAAAAATTATAATGATCTTTTATCTGACATTTCTCTAGATGGAAAAATGGTTCTCTTATTTGCTTTCTTCGATTAGGTTCAACACATGCTAAAATACTGTTAAATTACAACCTAAATTTTAATAATATATTTCGGAAGATTTACGATTTTCTAAAACGCATACGATACCAATTGACTTTATCGAATAATCAAATTGGATAATTTACCAGCATAATCTAGCACAATTACTGTGATATAATCATGAATGTAAATTCACGATTTTGATGCATTTACGTATTTTGGAAATCTTCGAACTTGAACTGAACGTTTTTACGTGATTTACATTTATAAGTTTACGTTTTTACGGTTTTTTGTGTATGTGTGTTTCAGTATGGCAGCAGGTGACAGTATGTGTGCATGATGGAGAGTTGTAGAAGAATAGTGTGGAATGTAGAAAGAAAGATGATGGAGCGGGGGGAGAGATAGGTGGAAAGAGAGACATAAGAGGGAGAGAGAAACCTTAAGTGAGAGAGAGATGCATAAGAGGGAGATAGAGACATGAAAGGTAGGGATAGACATGAGAGGTAGAGATATATGAGAGGTAGAGATATATGAGAGGTAGACAGATATGAGAGGGAGATAGAGGTATGAGAGAGGGAGACATAGAAGGGAATGTGAGAGACATGAGAGGGAGAGAGAGACACGAGAGAGAGACATGAAAGAGAGAGACATGAAAGAGAGAGACATGAGAGGGAGAGAGAGACATGATAAAGACAGAGACATGAGGGAGAGAAAAACATAAGAGGGAGAGAGACATGAGAGGGAGAGAGACACAAGAGAGGGAGAGAGATATGATAAATAGAGAGACATGAGGGAGAGAAAAACATAAGAGGGAGAGAGACATGAGAGGCAGAGAGAGACATGATAAAGAGAAGGACATGAGGGAGAGAAAAACATAAGAGGGAGAGAGACATGAGTGAGACAGACACAAGAGAGGGAGAGAGACATGAGAGGGAGAGAGAGACATGATAAAGAGAGATACATGAGGGAGAGAAAAACATAAGAGGGAGAGAGACATGAGAAGGAGAGAGAGACATGAGAGGGAGAGAGAGAAAAAAGGGTGAGTAGAAGAGAGAATTAGAAAAGAAGATGTATAGGTACTAAAATAAGAACGCCCAGTAGTTTTAATAAAAATACTATCTAAAATCACTATGCTTAGTCATAGAAAATTTCATCTATAAATTATTACTAAAATAGAACCATTCTATTGAAGCATTTGTCTATTGGAAATTGCTGCTAGAAAGACATTGCTTCATGAAATTTTATATCTGATTCTAAATATTATTCAAATTCAATTGTCTGAAATAATTACACTCTGACAACATTATGGCATAACATATGTTGACAAAACATTCAATAATTTCGTTATTTGTTAAAAAAATTATATGGAACAACAAAATCATTCGTTGTAAAGAAATGCATCCGCATAAAGTTTTAACACACAGTATTAATACTGTTTCTATAAAATTAATAGCTATGTTTTAGCATATGAATCTTGAGTTAAACAATTTCAATTACCCCTATATTGCTCTCATTCCAACATTTCATAAACAGCCTATAGCCTTTAGATTAGTGACATGTAGATTCAATACTTATTCAAATAGGGCAGACTGTCTCCTCTTATCAAGTTTAAATTATACAGTGCAGTAATCAATAATGCTATACGTAACAATTGTATTGTTAAAAACTGTTATATCTCTGGTAGAAAATGAACAAATCGAATAAGTTTACCACTTAATAAATTTCAGAAGTCTAAATTGTGAGTGAGATCAAATCAAAGAAATATGGTTTTTTGAATATTTTTTATAAATAAAAAATCTAAAAATATAATTATGTAAATCTTTGTTCAATAAACAGTCATTTCATATAGAATGTTCTATTTGCGCATAACAATAATTTATGAACAGACACCTGAGAATGCTAATCTGCCTCGTGTTTTTTACAAAGCTTTTTGATCAAAAATGGATATTATATAAATTGTGAATGTGAGACCAGGAGACAGCATATGCAGTGTTTGATGCTTACGATAAAACAAAGCGCAGACTTTCAGTCACCATTTTATGATAGTCTTGGCCCAGGAAATTATGATCTCAAATAAATATACGTCACACAAATTGCAGGTGTGGTTGGGACAAAAAATCCTAGGGTAAAGACTTATTGAAAACCAAGCTTTATTGGAAACTAAAAGAGCCAATAATGCAATGATACGACATCGCACTGAGGAGCATCCAGTGAAAGCAAGGAGGGCGTATCTGTACCCCAGGCCAAATGATGCGGCGACAAGGAGGAATGTCAATGAAAATAAAAGGCAATGATATTTCAAAAGTTGAAGATAGAGAGTCGTGATTTCAAGCAGTGTTATTCAGGGAGAGTCATTATTCATTCGATAATTGGGAATATTACAGAAAAAGGCGGATTCCAAATTCCAGAAAAATAATCGGAATAGTTGACAGTCATGCTGAGATACAGACCTGAAATACAGAGGTATGTGCTAGTCTTTATATATGTTAAGTCAATTTTTGATTTTTGGAATAAGATCCAAAAGACCTTGTCTCATACGGTTCTTTTTTCCTCCTTAATCGTTATTGTTAATAAATTCATGTAATTTTAATCATAATAATATAGAAGTGTCAATAAATGATAATTTATTTTAAAGGTTAAAATGTGGATTTTAATGTGTAGTGTTTCGATTTAATGATTATGTTAAGGAACTAGTGCAACGAGGTAATGGTGGATTTTTGCGGCAACGATAGCAACGTACAAAAGTTACTATTCACGACCACTTTAATTAAGATCAATAATTTAATCCACAGGGTTCATTTAAAGAAAGTAAACCAAATTCAATATTTTTTACCCCAGTTAATAATTTTTCAATTATTTAATCGCTAAATGCTTTATAAGTAAAATTAACCATAAAACATAAACTATTTTCAATATTCATCACACATATTTTGCAGCCATATCTTGACATATTACACATTTTCCTTTTTGATAGAAAATGCGATATCGCTTGAAAAAATTAACCAAAATACTTCAAATCTGGCATACATATGATATTTGTTCCCAAGAATGAGCCCATTGGCTTTTTAAAGAGATTTAATAATAAGAAAGCTCGATTTTGTATTATTGCTTTACAATAGAATTAAAATTCTGTAGACTGTAGAGAATGTCATAGGATGACCACATCGGAATATTTTTAAATTATAATTTAAGTTATTTTATTTATAGTTATTTGAAGTCATATTTAAGTTTATTTAAAATTAATTTTATTAAAGTTAATTTAAGTTATATTTAAGTTATATTTAATGTTAATTTAATTCTACTTTATGTTAAAAATTTTCTATTGCTGATGAGATACATTGCATTTTCGAGTGAAATGTACTTTTCGAATAATGCGAAATTTTTAATATTTATTGGTTTCATTTTGCGTTTTCTAGAAATATTCTTTCTTTGCAGTTCAAGTATAGGAAATATCGAAATATAGATAGAATATGACGGGGCTCATTTTTGACGATATCTTTTCGGGATTATTTGAAATAAGTTATGATTCGATATAAAAAATTCCAAAATCGGAGGAAATGTCGACACGTCCTATCGGATTTTGAAACTCTGCTTCAAAAAATGACAACGCGTTAAATGGAATGTTTATTTTGCATGCGCCATTTGGGTTTTCCTGGTGGCCATATATCAAAGATTGCCATTGGGTAAAAAAAAAGAAAAAAAAAAACTATCTGTGGATTGAAAATATTTAAATTTTTTTTTTCAGTTTCAAATAAAGTGATAATTTCAATTGATAGGGTTTCATAATTTACAAATAGAAAACTTAATAACGATCAATTTCCCTCCATCATTATAACCCTTTAAATTCTAACATGTAAAACTGAAAACCTTGATATTTGACATACAGATGAGAGTGTTCACGTTTCATTAAGAATAAGCTTTTACACATTCTAAACTTCTGTCCTTCCGAGAGGTTGGTGGTAGGGGAAGGAGGGTACGGTCCCTGTGGATGCCTCCCCCACTGGGTTCCGGTCTAAATTGGGTGGCACTTCCCGGCCGTCCATACAGTTACCTTACACCTTTCTGGTAGGTCGGACGGTCTGGGTCTCAACAACAACAACATTCTAAACTTCTGGGCCAACGGCCATACCGTGCTGAAAACACCGGTTCTCGTTAGATCACCGAAGTCAAGCAGCATCGGGCGCGGTTAGTACTTGGTGGGTGACCACCTCGGAACACCGCGTGCTGTTGGCCATCTCGGGTGCGGTATCCCCGTGGTTTGCGCGCTAGATTTGCACGCTACCACAAAATGCCGCCGTGTTCATGCGGAGTACGATCACGTTAAACATGTGGGTCCGTAAGTCCTTCCGAGAGGTTGGTGGTAGGGGAAGGAGGGTACGGTCCCTGTGGATGCCTCCCCCACTGGGTTCCGGTCTAAATTGGGTGGCACTTCCCGGCCGTCCATACAGTTACCTTACACCTTTCTGGTAGGTCGGACGGTCTGGGTCTCAACAACAACAACATTCTAAACTTCATTATTCAGTAGAGGTGTGTGGGGGGGGATAAATGATGACGGTCACAAAATTAAAATATAATAGTTAGCATAAATGAAGTATAATATCTAACGAAATGGTCAAACTAGAGGGAAAATTTTAAATTATAAATTTTTACTTTCCTTGCGATAGGAGGGGGGGGGGGAAATCTATCAACTTTCTGTTTTTTTGATATTTTGGAAAAAAAAATTCCGAGATACAACATTCCAATTAATTGTAGGAAAAGTAACAGAGAAGATTTTAGTCGTTCAGTAGTAGAAGAGGGGAGTAATAAAATGCGAGGTTAGTTGTGAAAATTAAAATGTAATTAAAAGGTTATATTAATGTATAAAAAATATAACGTATTGCGTCTAAGAGAACATTAAATGTTTTTAGATCCAGAAAGAGGAAATTGAATATTTTTAGAGAGGGAGTGGTAAAAACAATTTACTCAGTTGTATGAACATTACAAACAATTATGAAATTGTTTTGGTGATACAAGATTTTTAATCAACGGGGATTACAAAACGGGGGTACTCAAACGTGGAGGTGTGAAAATTACAATAAAATTCAAATATTCGTGCAGGGTATCAAAATATCGTACGCATAGAGATTAAGTGAAAAATAACGAATTGTTTTGATTTAAGTTGATAATGGAAAATGGGATGATAAAAGCAAGTGTTATCAGTTTTAATTGGTTAAGTAAAAACTAATTATAGAATAATTTCCAAAACTTATTAAGAGTTACACATTTTCAAAATAAATATATAGAATAAAACTTAGAGTTGCAAGTTTATTATAAAAATAAGAGGGTACTAAAATGTGGGTGCGTGGAAATGAAAATATAATAATTTATATATATATAATTATAAAATATAATTATATAAAATAAGAATAAATATATACAATATAATTATTAAAATGGATTTTAAAGAATTTAGAATGTCAGGACAAATAAAAAGGTATCAAATTCTTCCCTTTTGACGTAACTGGATGGCAAATGGTTGTTAAAATTGTTTAAATTTTATATTTTTAACACTTTACAACATAGTTGAAAAGTGTTTATGACTTTGTTCATTCATTCATTCTGCCTGTCTGTTTGTCTGTCTGTCCGTTAGCATATAGTTAGTTTCGATAACTGCCGTAAAATTGACTTTATCAAAATGAAATTTTAGTATGTTTTTCAGACGGTCTGTGGGACCTATGGGAATATAAATAAATAATATCACTCAATTACTTTTGTATTGGACCCGGGTTAAAAAAATGAAATTCATTGAATTCTATGGGACCTAATTTTTCAAACATATTTAAGCAAAGTTAAAATTCACAAATTGTTTCGAAATGTTTAGAAAATATTCATATTATCCCAGAAAATATATAATAAAAATTTCAGTAAAATATATTAAGTAGTTTTTTAATTAAAAATTATTTAATATAGGGAGAAAAACAAATTCAATTAAATTTTGACTTTTGCGATATCCTCCAGAAAGAAAAAAGAGACATATTATATAATAAATATCTTTCCAAGCGTTTCACTAATTTGTATATGAGAGAGTCTTCACATTTTAAAATAAATTTGGTAGATAACAATATTTCAAATATTTCTTTTAAATTTTATATTACTCTTCATGATATACTTATTTGATGGCATTTTTAATGCACTTACGTCCTAGACAGTTAAAATTTGGTACAAAGCTTAAATTTGTAGAACATTTCATTCTACAATAATTTGGTGGATCTTTAAATATAGATTCTACATTTTTTTCGAAATGGGCTGCAAATAATCCCCGTTCACTTCTAGAAATCATTGTAATATTGTTAAAAATTCTGATGGGGGCAGCACATGTCTTTCCCTGCAGACTCATATTCACGTTCTCTTTATTTCTTCAATAATAATTTGAGTCTATCTGCACAAAATAACAGCCATAAGTATTTTAAATGACATTGAATTTGCACATTAAACTTAAATTTGGTTCTCATTTGATAGCTGGACTTATTGTCATAGGTGGCCTAGCGAAAACGCTAAAAAACTAAAATATCTCAAGAACGGCGAGTTCTAGGGTAATGGGGTTAGTCTTATTTTTTTTTTTGGTTGTCAAAAATCACGTATAAAGTAGGAATTTAATTGATATAATTGAGCACACGTAGTCATATTTATATTTAACGATTTTTGCTTGCCATTTCGCAAAAACAGCCGGTTCCTTTTCCCGAATCGTACTAGAATAACCTACAAGTGATTTATATACCAAATTTTGTTAAATTTGATATATAAATCACTTGTAGGTTATTGAAATATTATACACCAAATTTTGTTAAATTTTGTCCATTAGTTTTTAGCTAGAGTGGATAAAGGCAATTTCTGCCGGCCATTTCGCAAAGAAGGCAGATTCTTTTATAACAAATCGTACTATAATCTAATGAACATCAGGGTTTCCCACAAAGAAATTACCTACCAAATTTTATGAAATTCGGTCCATTAGTTTTTTAGTTAGAGTGGATGCAATATCCTCACAGACACACAGATACACCCTTACACACATAGACGTCTTCCTAAAAATAATTATTTCGTGTTCTAGAAGTCCCAAAATGTGTAGATCCTTCGAGAATTCGAGTTCCGATCTTCTTCACGATTCCAATACTTTGAATACATACACACACACACACATATATTATCTGTGTATCTGTGTATTATCTGTGCATCTAAATTTCGTGCTTACGCAATTAAAATAGCTGTGATTTTAAATGATCCCTAAACTTTTATTATTTCTTTAACGAAGCCTAATTTTAACTTATGCAGAATGGAAATATCTCAAGCGATTGTAAGGTGAGTTATATAAGAATTGCTGAATTTTTTTTCGCACAAAATTATTTAGCTCTGGAGTTTGGAATACAAGTTATATGAATGATTATATTACAAGTGATATTCATTTATTTTGTATAGAGAATCAGATGATTTATATTTAGATACAGTTTTAAATATTTAAGTATAATAAATTACTGTAGTACTGTGAAAATGTAAAAGATATCATCACTGAATGTATCACATTTTAGAAATTTTTAAGTGAAATTGCATTTCAGTTGGAAAGTGTTTCATAATCAATGCTTATGCATGATTGATCTTTCTTGTTATTAAATGCAGAACTAGTAACAACAGGAAAGATTCGAAAAAGATATCGGAGTTATCTCATACCAATCCAAATACAGAAAAAATAGCGCAAATTATCTAGGTTAATTAATAAAAGAGAAATAAGGGTTATAATATATGGGGTGCGATAAATAAATAAAAACTATTAAAATATATGAGTGGACTGTATAAAAAAAAATCCGGCGTAAAAAGATTAGAACAAAAATAAAAATATTAAATTATTCATTTTTGCTGTCTCTGAAGAGGAGAGAGAGGTTAAAAAACAAGATCAAAAATTTATTTTTTCTTAGTTTTGTAGGAAAAAAAGTGATCTATAAAATGAAAAAAAAATACCAGTCACCTCATCTCAATCCCATAAATATGAAAAAAAACGGGACCTCTCCATGTTGATTGCAAATAGAGGTGGGGGTGGGGAGTTAAAAATTTGGAGGATAAATCTTATAAAATAAAAAATATCATAAATATTCAAGGGAGGGTCTCAAAAAATCTCATGCATCGACATTAAACCAAAAGTAGCAACGCTTTCAATATTTGCAATCTGGGTGGTGGATAGTTCGAAAAGACCAAGTTCAAGTTTTTCAATAGTTCTAAAAATATAATGAAAAAAAAAAAAATTCGGAATTTCTTAATGAAGAGTTAGCATCGCAACTTCTGTAAATAACCTTGCTGCCCCATTCGGGAATCGAGTCATGGACCTTTGTACTGGCCAGTCAACGCTCTACAGTATTGTGGCAATTAATTGAGAAATGCAGTTTTTTTTATAAAATTCAGTTTTATTCAAGTTTTCTATGGATACATTTAAAACTAATAAGTGATGTGACCTCCCCGAGCCTTTATAACATCACAGACACGTTTCGGCATGGAATGTACTAGACTAGCACATGTAGTTTTAATTTCAACGTCTCTGAACCATATGTCAATAACGGCCGAAATTAGCTTGTCCATCGTCGTACAGTCAAATTTGTGAAGCCGTTTTTTGACAATAGCCCACAAATTTTCTATGGGATTCAAGTTTGGTGAATTCCCGGGGAATTTTTGATTCGCTTCGAAGTGTGACATGGCGCGCTGTCTTGTTGGAAAACGCAATCTCCGTTCGGCCACAGTTTAGCCATGGTTGGAAGCACTTTTCGGGTCAATATGACTTCGTAACTGGCACTGTTCATCATTCCCTCTACGGGAACAAGAGATTCTGTCCCCAAAACGCTGAAACATCCCCAAAACATCTTTTTGGGCGGATGCTTGGGTGCTTGATTGATGTGGTGCTGATTGAGAGGTTCTCCTTGGTGTCGCATCGGGAGAGTCTCGAGCCCAGTGTCGCTTCGGACTTTTCCCGACGACAGAGTCACATCGGCGGTGGATTCGGCTCCGGAGTCAAATCGGCGGGGAGTCGAACGAAAGTGAAACCGAAACCGATCTCACGACCGATATGCACAGAAGAATCGAAGATATGCAGACAAGTACATTGCGTCACAGTATAATCACACATAATTCACTTATAATACTCACATATAACTCATATATATTAACCCAGGAGTACTTACGGTCTGGAGAGATTAGTCCACAGATGGGTAGAAGAATAAAAGACAGAATTCAGGGTGTGCAAATAATTTAACTCATTAAGCCAAATATTCATTTATTCTTAAGTAAGCCATTAAATTTATATATATATATTCCAAACAATTGTAATATTCTATATCCATCTCACAATAATACTTTCAGTAATTAATTCACTCTCTTTCACTAGAGAACTTTATGCAAAGTAAATTAACATTCAGTTAACATTATATCAATCACACTCTTTAGAATCTTTATCAATCTAAATTTCTATATAGACAATTATCAATATATTTTCAATAAGAATTCCAATTAAAATACGTTAGATTATAAGCCTTAAATTTATACCAGTGCTTGGAATGAATAATTTAAAGTTCCACTGTTCATGCAATTGAATTTTAGTAATTTTACCTCACAGTTCTGTAAATAAATCAAATCCACATAATTTCAGAACATCCGATCCTAACTTTATAAACATGGCTGAAGGACATTTCCGCAAATTATATCCAAACTGAAGTATAACGACATCAGCATTCATAATTCAGTCGAGCAAGCAGCCACGCCCGGATTTCCGGAAAACGGTCAAATCACAACCTAAAACAGAAAATTAAAGCATTAAATTTTGAATAAAATTTTAGATCCTGGTGCATTTCTTCCTCGGGCATCTTCCCGGATTAGATTTTGGGAAAATCAATAATCCACAGCAATATGGGGCCACCGGCCCTACTCTCTTTGTTCCGTTTTCTCCTCCGAAAACTTACATCCGAACTTCTCAAAGTTCTTCTCCAAAAAGCCCCCGAACACGGCAATAAGCGCCCGACAACAGCCAAGAAGCTCTCCCATTGGCTGCCGAGCAGAGGAGAAGTTTCGCTTTTCGAAACTTCCCACAGACGAGGCAGGCGCCGCGAAAAAACAACAGCAGAACATTAAATCCACATTCTCGAACGAAACTAGACTTTCACACGTAAATGAATCTGGACAAGGCTTAACACAATGCAGGCGTTGAAAAGGAGAGATTTCCAAGCCGCGTTTCACAAACTGTCGAATCGAACATACATGCGATACGACATTGGCTCCTTCTCACGAACATAGATCTAAATCCCTGAACCACAAAATGTGTTTCGTCAGAAAATATAACTTTCTCCCAGTCCTTCTCAGTCCATGTTTTGTATTTCCGTGCCCATTCCAACCTTTTTTTCTTCATGCGAAGCGTCAGAAGCTGCTTCTTGTACGGTCGACGTGCTCTTCGTCCGCATTCTAACAGCCTGTATCGCACTGTTGAAGGTGCAATATCAACACCAGCTGCCACCATGGACTTAGACATGTCAAAACTGGTTAATCGAGGATTTTTAAGACTCATTCGATGTAAAGTTTTGTCGTCACCAGTCGAAGTTGATATTTTACGGCCGCATCCTCCAGAGCGGTTGGTTCCAGCATTTCCTGTTTCCTGAAACCGCTTCCAGATCCTCCCGACACTTGCTGTACTCACTCCACATATTTTACCTATTTCCTCGAACGTCTTAGAAGTGTGTTCTCTAAGCGCAATCACTTTAGCACGTGTTTCCGGGCTGATATCCATGACGCTAATGAGCCCCGCAACAACTGAGAAACTACCACTGCGAAACACCTGCCACCTGGCGGAGGAATTTGAACACCTGCTACTTACCAGGTGCATACGAACACCTGCTACTTTGATAATAACTGCAATTTGAACTCTGAGCTAATTTGGAGTGCTTCTTCCTAAGCTTACGTGTTGTTGTTGTTGAGACCCAGACCGTCCGACCTACCAGAAAGGTGTAAGGTAACTGTATGGACGGCCGGGAAGTGCCACCCAATTTAGACCGGAACCCAGTGGGGGAGGCATCCACAGGGACCGTACCCTCCTTCCCCTACCACCAACCTCTCGGAAGGACTTACGGACCCACATGTTTAACGTGATCGTACTCCGCATGAACACGGCGGCATTTGTGGCAGCGTGCAAATCTAGCGCGCAAACCAACGGGGATACCGCACCCGAGATGGCCAACAGCACGCGGCGTTCCGAGGTGGTCACCCACCAAGTACTAACCGCGCCCGATGCTGCTTCACTTCGGTGATCTAACGAGAACCGGTGTTTTCAGCACGGTACGGCCGTTGGCCCTCCTAAGCTTACGTGTGATAAAACGAAAAAAAAAAAAAAAAAAAATGACATTTCTCAATTAATTGCCACAATACCGTTGAGCTACTGAGACTGAATTGCAAGCTCTTATTGTCGAAGTTAACTATTTATTCATCTTTAAATGGGAAAAATTACACGGACTCTTTAGGTTGATTTAAAAAAATGAGGCAAGATCTTATAAAATCTCTGTTGGGCGAGAGAAAATTAAAGAAATTAGTTATGTTTGAGTAGGGCATAAGAATAGCGAGCATTAATACTAAACGAAAAATGCCAATTTTTTTGCAGGCATTGGAGGGAAGTTACATGAGACTAAATTTTTAGTTTTTCTTGGTTTTTAATAGTTATGAACGAAATAATCCGAAATATTTATTCATACATGAAACATCCCCCAAAATTTAGGCAAATATTGCGGACTCATGTTTAATGAGAAAAAGAGGGGCAGCAAAAGATTAATAAACATTTTTTGAACTGCGAAATCGTTAAAAAACTGCAGGGAAACTGGTATTTCAAAAATTATTTTAATTGGTGCGAAATAACATTTACACATACACTATTTTGTTACAAATGTTTGTACATATAGTTGTAAATAACATAAATATGTATCATATGTAACAGATTGCTTATAACCAGCTGTTCATAACACTTTAAATAATCTTCAGTTCTGATTCTTTTTAAAACAAGATTAAGTTTTCTATACAATAAAAATGTCTTATGTACCCAATATATGCTTCACATATTTTAAAAGGATGCCAAATTTGCAAGAAATGCAGCTTATAGCTTTAATTTATTTCCTGGTAATTCCTTATAAAAATAATACATTTTTTATACTTAATCTTTTACCTTAGCAGTTTGTTTTTAGTTTTTGTGGATCATAAAAATAAGATGTCAGTTTAAATTTGTGTTTTGTTTGAATTTGTGTTTAAGTTCCAGTTTTCCGTTTGTTCAAACAGCTTATTACCTCACGACTAACGCATAAAGTACTTTAACTGATAAATAGGATTTCGCTTTCATGTCAGATAGCAGAATCCTTGGATAGGTTTTGTGCTTAACTCGTCTATAAATGCTGGTATACGTAGCACAACAGCGGTTCATGGATGTACTGCTCTGCAATGGGAATGCAATTCTAACGTCTGGGGTATGTCCTCTATAAGTGGGTTCTATGAATATAAACTTGGTAGTTGCAGATTCATTTAGATTGAGATTAGTTTCGAAGACACTTGCAGCCGGTTACTTGGTAAAACTGAAAGTGTCGATCTCAGTGGTGGTATTTAAAATTGTGGTTCATAGCAAGTTTTCAAGAATTTGTAGGTATAGGTCATTCTATGCTGACAAACGCATAATATGTACGAAACCGCTCCATGAATGTAGATATTTGCAGTAAGAGCACGAATATGTTCAGTACATAGTTTTAAATGAGAATATGTATGCAATAATTTAAAGAGGGCATTGGGTACAAAAATATTACTTCTTTCAAGATAAGGAAAGGAATTTCCATATTTTGCAATATGTTGTTGCTGTTGATAAATACTGAGTATTTGGCTATGATGGTGTTAACACTGCAAGAAGCAAAGATGAAAAAATGTTTGCCCTGAATCGCTTTTCCCCGGTGCACTACAGTAGGTGATCTACATTACACTCTTAAGGATTTATATCTCTATGTGGATTCCACTTTAGCTGTATCTTTACGAGCATCCATCTCGTAACCCATCCATCTCGTAACCGGAATTGTAACTCAGTATCTGAAAGTCCGATTATCAGATTTGTAGTATCAAAATATGCTCTTAACATTGGTTGAGGTACAGGATACAAATAGTTAGATTAAAGTTAAAAAAACGCTCTGAAGTGAGACAAGTTTATGTAATAATTAAGGCAAATGATTCAATATTAGGCAAATGATTAAAAGTTGGGAAAATGCAACGTCACAAGGATGCTAGTTCAAATCGACTTTCTCTTATATTCGTATACCACACGCTACGCCTGTTTTGTTTACAAGCAGTATCCTAATGAAAAGGGAAGTAAATTTTTATTAAACTTTGATTTGAAGCTGGATTTAAAATTTTTTTTTTCTGAAAATTTGTAACATATCAACAAGTTACTCAAGCCTCTCAATCTAATTAACTAAACTGATGTGTGGCAATGCGTATAAATTTAATAACATTTATAAATAATACAAATTTCAAATAATCATTTACTTGAACTGATTATTCTACCATCATTCTTTCGAGATTAATAATGATTTCTCCATAGAAAATAATGCTGTATATTTTAATTTCGGATTTTTTTTTCAAATATATTCCGAAACATATCTAGTTCTATTTATTTATACAGAAGATTTCAGAGCATGACATACATTCGCACTTGAATTACTAGGTCTCTATTTCTCAGGTACCAAGCTAAATGTTTATTGATATGAGTGTCTGGAGAACTAGCTTCTTACCTCTTTTTGGATGGCAAAGGTGTAGGCCACAAGGTCTATTTTAAGACAAAAACAGACAAATGGAAGGTATAGAGAAGAGAAAGATGAAGACTGCTCCTCGAGCGGCGACAGAAAAAGGAAGTGGACCTGGGGTCAGTCTGAAAAGGATAGCACAGTACAATTTATGTTGTACTTCAAGGTGAATATTTAAATACTTTAGAGTACAGCACAAGGGAATCAATTGGGCGCGGAATCGAGATGAAGGGGACCACGTGTTCAACAGAATATGGCCTGGATAATCACAGATATCTTGTCAAGTGCAGCGATGCACGAGGAAGCATTTGACGATACTCACAAAATCAGCGATTTTGGAGAGGTCGAAGTCGTCAAAAAGGGTCTTGATTGTTCTAAAGGTCTGGACAAAATCCAAATGGACAGAACTGGTGTCAGGGTTGGGTCTCCCGATTTGTGGGGGGAGTATCAGAATGTGTAAAATTGTTCTATTCCGTTAAAGTATTGATTTTTCATATATCTAGGAAAACAATACTTTCTTTATACAATAATACGAGAAGATAAAAATCGGATCATTTATGGACTCATGAATCTATAAAGTTTTAATTGAATAGAACTACATAAAAAACAGTGATTGTAGAATTTTGTTAAATAGGTTGAAGCAATAGTTTATAAATAAATCAGAATTTTTATCAAGAAATTTTTATAATTTATGAAAGTATAAAAGTATGATTCATTTCATAAAAAATGTATAAAAATTATATATGTGAAAAAATTTAAGAATGTTTTAAAGACTTTCACACCCTATACAATCTCTATAACTCCTCATTTAGTTTTTTGCGCTAGGTATTTTTATTCCGCAATACATTTGTTATATTGTTTCAGAAAAAAATATAAGATGCGATTATGTAACTAAACATAATATAACGCAGTTTAAAATTCTTCGTATGCTTATGTTTTATGGAAATCTGATATTTTGCAATAAGTTTTGTATTTATATCTAAAATTTATACTAAAATTTATACTTAAATATATATTCATAATGCTAATTTATGATGAAATTGTGAGATGTATAATTTATTCCTTAGTGGTTTAACTGTTTAAAATTGTGTGTATTATAAAACTTCACCAACTGTTTAAATATGAAATATAATTTAACTTATAATAGTTTTACTAAATATATCTCTTATTACGAACAGAAATGTATGCGTATTATTCATAAATACACCCAGTTCTAATTTAAAAATTAGAATATCCAATGAAATTTTGCTCAGTAAATTAAAAACCTTTGTGTATTTAAAGAGATGCAAATAGTAACCAATTAAAAATGTATGTCAATGTTTTATACACATTAAAAGTTTAAAAAAATATTTTTAAACGGTAACTGCAAGTGCATATGTGGAAAAAATATGATAAACAAATTAATTACTTATCTGAACAATTTATTGAACAAATTTTTAATTTTGGTATTATTTGTCGAAACTTCTTGTCAATAATCACTATTCATTGCGTTGCGCTTTAAATTAAACTCGCATATTTTCTGCTGCTATAGAGAACAAACACCATGCGTATATACTTTCCTCTATAAGAGATTTCCATTATTGGGAAAGTCAATAACTACTCATAAATTAGTGTAATATGTTCATTATATTTATACTGAATTTTCACAACACAATACAAATATAGTCAAGTAACTTGGACCTTAGAGGACTTAAATATACCAAAACGTAAGTCATGATTAATTTTTGTTATGCCTTTGGAAACCTCATTAACGCACTAATGGATAAATAGTTACATTACCCCACATCATTGTTGCCATTCTCATTCTTAGCATATTGTCGAAGGACCTATGGTTGTCATCTTCTCCGGACTACAGCTTGTCACACTGCTTCAACGGCATTTGTGCTTATTTGGTCATTTTAGGATTCTAATTTTGCATATCATCACATCAGTTCACCTTCATCCAGTGACGACGTCAGTAGCCATACCCCAGTTTATGAAAAGGATACAAAAATCTTTGTATGGAACTGTGCGCTTCACAGTTCCAGCGGCGCAGTGTTTGACTATTGTGCGCATGCGCACATAAGAAGTTGCAAGCGAGGCTGCAAGAGAGGGAGAGCACTGTCGCCCCCGCAGTGCCACAGTGCTTATACGCGAGCCGCCACTGGCTTCATCGCATGTTTGATCTTCTCATCTCTTCATCTCGCTGTCATTCTTGAAATGTTAGCGAGATTCATCAGCTCCGCCTACTATGGGAAGGGACGATCATAATTGACCTGACTCCTAAATAATGGTCGGCAAAAAGCACTTTTTACGCAACATGACACGGGATCCGTTTGCAGGAATTTGCAGCGAGGCAGTTGTCCTGCATGACTCTCATGAAGTCACAAATATTATAGCTCTTAATTTCCCTTCATATTATAGCTTATACTATCTCTTTATATTTTAGCTTTTAATGTCATTTTATTATAGTGTCGGAATGGTGCCACCATTGTATTCTTCCTGGGCTCGTGAATTGTTGACTACAGTGCAAAATAGCACACCACACAAAGAAAATAGCACACCACACAAAGTTGCATGTCCGTATTTGGAAATTTGTGCAATTTCCGGAATCACAGTATATACTATATATACTGATAATTTAAAAGAATGTATAAAATTAGAATATGTTTGCCTAGTTCTTAATATTAAAACATGACATAATATCCAATATTTACTTACACTGTAAAAGTATCTTTGAGATTTCCTTACTGACCGTGAAATGGTAAAAATATAAAATTTTTTTTTAAATAATAAATTTCGAGACATGGAAATTCTTAAACATACATTTGAAATCGGTAATACCAATAGGAAACTTTCCGTCACTTACGGTTCCGTCACGTCAGTGCGGAGCAAATAGCACACCACACAAAGTTGCATGTCCGTATTTGGAAATTTGTGCAATTTCCTGCATCACAGTATATACAATATATACTGATAATTTAAAAGAATGTATAAAATTAGAATATTTTTGCCTGGTTCTTAATATTAAAACATGTCATAATATCCAATATTTACTTACACTGTAAAAGTATCTTTGAGATTTTATTACTGACCATGAAATGGTAAAAATATAAACTATTTTTTTTAAATAATAAATTTTGAGACAAGGAAATTTTTAAAAATACATTTGAAGTCACTAATTCCAATAGGAAACTTTCCGTCACTTAGAAAATCTACCTGTGGTCAAACGGTTGACTATTCACAGGAACCGGGTTTAAAATCCGGGTACAGACATGTACAGTATATATAGTATGCATACTTCCTCAAAATGACTCAAAATCGAGTTTCTTGCAGAAAGAAAACTGCTTTTAATCAAAGAGGCAAATTTGCCACGATTTATTGAGAAATACATTGAAAAACATTTCCTCTATATACTTTCACTCATTAAGTTTGTTTAGCTTGACAACTTTTCTTCACCTCAAACATTTTTATGGCTGACACATTTTGTAAAGCTCAAAAACTTGGCTTCCTTGACAAGTTTGTTTTTTATGGGGGTTACAGTCCTTTCTGTAGATTCCAAATACGACATTTGCGAATTTTTGAATGGTCGTTAAAGTTCTTTAAAATTCGAAAATTTATAGTTCCTCTTAGAGAGATTTTCTGTAGATTTTGATTTCAATTTACCTATTTGAGAGAATAATTGATAAATACGATAATTTCGAATTTTTAAATAGTTTTTAAGGTACCTATTTGTTTCATCCTATTTGAAAGATAAACTGAAAAAAATGATAAATAAGACATTTAGGAGATTTCGAGTAGTCATTACGGTTATTTAAAATTTGCTAATTGAAACATCTTTGTGTTTTTACTTAAGCGCAGCATTGGAATGATCAACATACCGAATCTTATCCTTCTAGCTTTATCAGTCGACTTAGAACTTAGGTGTAAAAGTAGAAATTTCATAGAAAACAAAATGTACCACCTTCGACTTATTGATTGATACAGAAAATTGGCTGCGTCAAAATGATCCAAATTGATAACGACTTGTATCACGCTTGCCTATTATAAAATTCAAAATTCAATATTCTACTCCTTTTAGTTTCTGAGATGCAGAAGGGTGAAAACAGTCACTTGATATCTTACGTAAAAGGTGTTCATCAGAGCCTTCAACATTGCCACGTTAAATTTTTATAATAACTTAGCTGGTACTCTGCCTCGCACTTTTATATAGTGATGATGATAATAATAGTAAATATATTTTTTATGCTCTTTCTTTCAAGTAATATATTGATTTTCGCTATCATTCGGTAGAACTAATTAGTGACTAAATTCTTTTAAAATGGAAATAGACGAAGGTGCGAGGGGTTATAAAAAGTAGTAGGAATAGAATATGAGAATTATATTAGTAGGACATATAGTTAGCATATACTAATTCCTACCAATATATATGTATATATATATATATATATATATATATATATATATATATATATATATATATATATATATATATATGATATATATATATATATGATATATATATATACATATATATATATATATATATATATATATATATATATATATATATATATATATATATATATATATATATATATATATATATATATATATATATATATATATATATATATATATATTAATTAATTTAGTAGAAAAAGGTGATAATTATTCTAAATCACAATTATGAAGATATATGTGATATTGAATGTCATAATTAGTTGTGTGATGTCCTACCCTACGGTAAGTTTAATCGTTGCAAAGTGTCAGGCATGGTGTTGCGTGATGTATTATTAGAGGATATGTGTGCGGAATGAATATAGTTCTAAACAACAGTTTTGATATCTGTGTTTATAAAACGCTGCTTCTACTTTTACATTCCATACAATGCACAATATGTGTATAGAGAACTGCTGTCATATCTATCAAATCTTAAAATATTAATTGGATGATATGTAAGATGGTTTGTGTTTTAAAAATAGCATTATTGATTAACACTCATAAAGAGAAGAAAGCACAATGGAGTCGCAAGCTTGGTGCTACGCTGGAGAGTTGTGTATTGAAATTATTTATGATGGAATATATGTTACAAAATAATGAACATGGTTTGCCTTTTCCTTCGGGTTAATTGATACAATTTGCGATCGAGAATGCAATTTATGGTCGGTGACATGTGATCCTACAGATGGGTCAATCAGAGTTAGAGGCGGTTCATTCTTCGCAGTCTATAACACTCCAGCAATGGTAACTTGGAAACGCTACCAAACATATATATCAAGAGGATAACATATATATTTATTTATACATTTATAAAGAATGCACGCTAGAGGATAAAGTACTAATAATAGCTTGCAAGATAAAATTCAATACAAAAAATACAGATAAAAATATTGTAAGATGCATTAAAATACAAAATATTTAAAAGAAAAATGATTTTTAAATTCATATGCGGAAGAATAAAAAATATCAATTATCAGAGAAACTGTTGTAAAAATTACAAAAGTTGTTAATGGTACAATAACAACCAATATTCATAATAAATTCCCTTTCAGCAAATAAACTCATAGTTCTAGTTGAGTACTGAGGAACATGAAAATCGATTTCCTTCAAGACTGGGACGCAATAAATTTCGTTATTGAAAACATTTTTGAAAGAAAATAGAATGAAATATCTTTTGTTCCGTAATATTTTAACATTAAACATATTTTGAAGAAAGGTAGCAGATGAAGTATAACAGTAAGTACATCTTTTCTTATAATATACGAGTAAATACCTCAAAATTTTAATTTGAATAATTTCAAATATAATAGAAAAAGCATAAAAAGACCTTCGCACGATGGAGACATATTCAAGCCTCGACCTAACCAAGGCATTTAAAAGAACAATAACGGTATACACATTTATAAAATCCTGAGTAATCCTCTGTCATCCGAGAGTAGTCGTTCATCTGAGAGTAGTCGTTCATCTGAGAGTAGTCAGGTTCATCCGAGCATAATAGACTTTGTCTTATTCTTTTTGACATCAAAATCTTTTTGACATCAATTCTTTTTGACATCATTGGAAATTTTTTTGTACAGGGGCCGTATGAAAATTTAAATTTGGTTTTCCTTCAAATTAATTCCCTTGAAAATTTAATTCGATTTCATAAAATGCTGTACCTTTTTATTCAACTTTTTAATTTATTATATATGTCAAAGATCAATATTTAAGGAATAAAAGCCGAGGGCAATGTTTCTGAGACACCCTGTATATATATATATATATATATATATATATATATATATATATATATATATATATATATATATATATATATATATATATATATATATATATAATCATAAATATTGGGCACCTTTCTCTCCATTACGGACAACTAATTTTCTTGAAACTTTCAGTAACATGCTTGCAAATGTTTTTCAGTGTACTGTGTCAAACAAATGGCTTCTGTAGCACTTTTTTTCAATGCCACCTAGCCCTGATGGTCCATTCCTATTCAGACAATGCTTTAGAACATTTGAGTTGGAGTGTCTCGTCTATCTCATATTGTAGTTTTGTAATTCTCACTTTTAAAATTATTCGATTAGAACGATGTAGCTCCGTTTATTCGATTGTGAGTGGTATTATTTACTATATACATACTTAACGTGTACAGTCATGCACCATTCCTTACAAAGTTATTGGGCTCTTTAAAATCGTTCCTAAGAACCCTCTCCTGGAAAATGTAGCATCTGCCATTGTTCGAGTGAAATTTATTCAATCTTTCCGTAGATAAATCAATATACACCAAACTCGAAGTGAAGCAATTATTGTCCCATGAACATGACTGGAATGTTGCTGCTTTGACAAAATTGGATACCCAATAACGAAACGTGAATATGCAGAATAATGCGCTTAATTCAACAGGAAATACTTTAAACATATCAGCAGCCTTGGTACATCTGTCAGGAATCAGTGCATATTAATCATGACATACGTGTAAATGTTTAGAGAGTGGAGTTAGAAATTCTCTGAGAGATTAAATATTTGACTGAATAGTTGAGGTGGAGTATATAGAAATTAATAAGAACAGCATAATTTGACTGTAAAAAGTTAAACATTTGATTGTCAGAAATACGGATATCATGGGAATCCAGATTTTTTTAAGAATCGAATATCCAGTTAAATTTTGTGTATTTTTTTAAACGAGTCACTATACTCTTTTCAAATATCTTTTCATGAACATGTTTTGTTAATAGATTTTTCATCAGTAAAAAATAAATTTTGCTTTCTGTCGATTGTTTAACGTAAAATAGTGTAGTAAAAATAAAGTACATCCCAATGTAAAATGTTGCGCAAGAAGGAAAACAACTCATCTTATAATCGCTTGATTTGTTTACATTCTACATGCTATAGAAATTAGGCTTCGTTGTAGGAATAATCAAAGTTTAGTGATCATTTAAAATAAAAAAATATTGCAATTGCGTTGGAACATAATTTAAATACACGTATAATACGTAAAAATAAAGCGGTTTTATGACGAAAGTAACATTAAATACAAATTTGAAAGATCTTTAAACATAACGATCTTTACACACCGGTAAGAAATGGATACCATATTTTATTTTAAAATGATCTCTTCATATAATATGGTTACGTGACCTCTTCATATAATATGGTTGTAATTATTATTTAAGTTTTATTTACAAAAACTACCTAACATGTTTTGCTAAAATTTTTTTTACACATTTTATGTGATAATTTGAATATTTCCTAAACTTTTCGAAGCAATATGTGGGCTTTAACTTTACTTAAAAAATGTTTGAAAAATAATGCCTTATAGGATCCAATGCATTACATATTTTTAACCAGGGTAAAATCCAAAATCAATTGGGTGATATTGTTCATTTTTATTATAAAGTCTATATTTATATTTAAAAGTCACTGTTTACAGTAGTTACCGTGCTGAAGGACAGACAGACAAAATCACCAAAATCATAAATACTTTTTAACTACGCTGTAAAGTGTTCATAATATGTAGAAAATATGAATGCGAAATGCGTTACAGAAAAAGAGGAAGAAAGGTAAAAATAATGAAACGTGGTCATACGTAGCGTACCTCGAAGAAATAATGTACCATTGATAAATAACTAACTTTATTGCTGGAATTTGTATTGATATGAAAAGCTTCAAGGAAATCCAAATCGAAAACTGAAGAGTATATTTTTAAATAATGAAGGCAGGTAAGAAATAAAACAGATAACTAGCTATTTATAAGTGATTAGCGATTGATGATTTATTAATTATGTTCCTTTTAGCGGTACGTTGAGGCACTGTTAGTATGACAAATATACGATAAGCTCGCATTCATAAGGAATAATGCTTCAAATAATGAATTTTTCAACAGGATCTTTGATAGGAGAAAAAATTATGGTACTATTAAGAGAGAATACCGCTTGTGAACGAAAGTTCTAATTCATGATGATTTACCACAATATCGAAATCCGTTAATGTTTAAGGAAAATTTATGCGTTGAGGACATTACATTTGTCTTTAAACTATAGAAATATTTAGACCATCAAATTTTAAAACATCATATTCTTATCAGAGGAACTTGTGGTAAAGTTGCATATTTGATTATTTGTACTGAAAATTCACCAGGTTGAATATAAATGTCACGTTGCTGTTAGTGTATTTGCGCCTTTGTTATACCAAATATTAAATTAGCTACATTTTTACTACAGTTTAAGTCAATTAAAGGTGCCTGCAGTGTGGGACAAACTGTTAAAATCTTTTGAATTGTTCCTCAAAGCTAATTACTTAAATCGTTCTTAGTTATGAATTATTCGGGTATCAAATATATTAATTATTAAAACCCCTGGTGAAGATTATATTTCTTGAAAATGCTTTTTTTTTCTCATTTAGAAGTTAATTTTCCATTTTGATAACACAACTTTTCTGTTTTTTTACAAACTATATACGATGGTTTCAATTATTTAAGTAATATGTGGAAGACGCTGTTTAAATAGTTGAAACATTGTCTGTAATGATTGCGTTGACGGCAGATGCTATTCAAGACAAAACGAGCTTCGACTACACGCTGAAAGCAAGTTCTGCGGCAGGTAATTGAGAATTTATATTGGTTAAGAAGTGACATATCAAGAATATCACATCACTTTAAACGCGCAGATCAGATTGCTGCTCTTATCTTAGTACTCATAAAAAAAATCTGATATGGGCAGCACATGACTTTCCTTATATAATGCAATGAATTTACTACATTTATAGTAAAAAAAATAGATTATTTTTGTAGTAGATATTTATATTCTTTCCAGGATATTGAATTTTCGTCAATGAGTCGTCATTTTCATTGATTTATCGTTATTTTTATCCATTTGGCGAGATTTTCGTTAATTTAGCAACATTTAAAAAAGTCGCCATGTTGGCGACATTCCACCAAATTCGTCGCCAAAATCTCGCCAAGCATTATGGACGAAGAAATAAGTTATTCTTACAGCAAATAAATGACTATTGGCGTTCAAATACAAAAGCATTATTCAAAGTATCTTTTTTCATGAATGGAACGAGCTAGATCCACAAGAATGATGCCACCAAATTTATCGCATGGTATTACATATGAAAAGTGAAAATGTTTCTCAATAGGAAATATTTTTTTTTTATTTTAAATGACTTTTTGATAATTCTTTTGAAAAATGTGCAATATCTCGAAAACGGTTCGTGTTAGCGTTCTAAATTTAATGTCACTCGTTTTCTAATGAAAAATTACATAAGAAATGTCAATTTGCGTAACTTTGTTAACGGTTTTGATTTTTTGACGATTTTTTCAAAATTTCACTCGAAAATTTAGGGGGGGGGGGGGGGTTCTGAACATTCGATTGTGTATAAAAACAATAGACTTTCAGTGTCTACGGATTGTGATTTTTGTACCAATTTCGTTCACATCGGTCCATTCGTTCGTCAGTTATCGTCTTCACAGCCTCACTGACACATACACACACACACACACACACACACATACATACTTTCACACACACACACATACATACTTTCACACACACACACATACTTTCACACACACACACACACAGACATTACTTCAAAAATGTTTGATTCGTGATCAGGGATGCTTGAAACGTGCTCTCCCGTCGAAAACTCGAATTCGAATTTTCGACCCCGTCACAATACTTTCCTTATACATTATGTATATAAGGAAAGTAATATATCAATGCACCAGGCTATTCTCCATCACTCTTGGCTAAAGTAGTGTATATATCACATATTGAACCATGTGAGAGTGTTAATTGTTAGATAATGCATATTCATGTTGTTTTATTTATTCTTCGAGTCTATTAATTATCAAGTCTATATGTATGTTAAAAATTATAAGATAAAGTAGTTATATTAATTTATTCTATGTAGAAGTATGTGTAAATTGCGTAATACTCATGTGCGACTTTCAGAATAAATTATAACCCTATAATTTCAGAATAAATTAAGACCCTATAAGTTTCAATTAAGTGAATATATCATAGTGTGTAAAAAAACTATCTTTATGACTTTTTCAGCTAGCAATGCGTAACACTACTTCGGAATATTAAAGTTTTTCGTTAGTTAAAACTTAAGACATTTCATTAAAGACAACCGACAGTTTCAAACGAAAAAATCTGATGTGGGCAGCACATAACTTTCCTTGTATAATGCAATGAAATTATATAATAATGATAATAATAGTACACTTTATTTTGCCACACAATATACATAATACATACACTTTATACTTATAATTAAATGTGTAACCATGGGGCATGGAACAGCTGGAAAAGACGCCTGACGGGTCCACAGGCCCTAACTAAACTGGCAACAGGCTAACATTAAAACCATGGTCAGTGGCAGAACAAAAGCCATAACAAAATAAACAAGAAACAACTAGCAGGAAAACATGTAACAAAGCAAATAAATAGTAGGCTAGAAAATCGCTCAGTCCTGTAACAGAAATATCTTTAAGTACTTCTTAAAACTATTTTCATGTTTCAGTGATTTTAAGAAAAGTGGAAAAGTATACCATAATCTTGAGCTAGTGGAATTGATATTTAGGTATAAGCTGTTTGAACGAGAAAAAGGGGGTGGCAATTGATTCTTATTACGAGTATCATAAGTATTATCGTGAAAATTAACGAAAAAGATACTACAATGCTGAGTATGATGAATATGCCGAAACATAAGCAAAGCCAAACGATAGTCGAAAATCCAGACCACTCGACTGGACCTAGGGCTTACAGTAGTAGTTTGAGTCGTCGGAGTCAAACGATAGTGAAAAATCTTAGTGGCGGGTGTCGTACGGCGTGCACGACATTTTGTAATTTCAATTACGGATGCCAACCAAAATAATGAACTATCTAAATGCTGCAGAGGGAACCAATGACAACACATGCATACATAAACAGTGGTCATCCCTTTCTGCATCAACAGCGAATGGTAGATGTGGTAGGGAACCAATGGGGGGAAGAAAAAAGCGCCCCAAAGCCGTATTCCAAAAAGTTGAGTCTACTTCAAATTTTCGAACGAGCTAACATCATGTTTCTTGGTTTTGTGAAAAAGGTATATCGAATGTGAGCGATAAAATGGAAGCTTGTTGCAGTTATGAGATGTGCAACAGTATCGTACATCATTGAGATTGCACGAATAAGTACTTAACCCAAAAGAGTAGAGGTAAATCAACTTTCAATTTGTCACTAAATAGCACGGAAGGCACACTTTTATCGATTATTCAAATAATGAACAATCAGTTCGTAAGAGTAGATTATATTAACGAGTTCTTAGATATTGAACTAAAAGAACTATTTTGAGTGTCGATTGCATAAAAGAAACCGTTTTAAAAAATATATGTCAATTTTATTATGTGTGTAAATATGTATTAATGAAATATTGTCTGTGTTATATGTCTTATAATAATAGATTTAATAATAGTATCATTAATCAAGATACAATGGATATCTATAACTTAAAATATTAAAATAAATTGATCAATTAAGTCAAGTGTATTTATTTATATTTTGTGTGTTCGTCTTTCCCGCTTGAGAACCTGGAGCTTACATGCTCCACCCTTAGTGTCGGCATCATAGGTAAGTTCTATAGTAATAATTTTGATAAGGACAATTTTACCTTATGACAGCGGGCAAAATGTTTGTAGCGAGAACACATATCATGGTGATGAATATTCAGATCAAAGGAATCCTCAAGAAGAGATATATACTTATTTCGTAGAATGCGAAGCCTAATTATATTTCTGGTAGTAGTGCTTCCCCAAACACGATTACAATAAGACAGATGAGGAAAACCGAAACTGTAATAGAGCATAATTAAAACAGACTTTTGCAACATATTATGAGATGCATATTTCCACAATACCAACCTAAATTTAGGTGTAAAATGTGAATACTTGTAAAATTGTGGTAGTTATTTGGCATCAATTTTTTTAAGCATGCATTTCAAAGCAATTTTCACTCTATATTTCTATTTAAAAAAAGTAGCTGCCTCCGTCGCTGTTTGACAAGTTTCCCAGTCACGTAGCATTCAAAAATTTGAAATTTGGTACATTTGTAGAGAAATAGTAAGGGATATAAACTGATATAAACCGTTTTTAGATTTAAAATTTAGTTTAGGAAATATTTAATGTCAGAGACAAAGGAAGAGTTTTTGATCTACGAGTTCACTTCCTGGATAGATTAACAATAGCAAACACTCGAATTTTTGGTGGCATGTACCTGCATAGTTGAATTTTTGCAAGACGGAGCCATGTTTTTAAATTTCTATTTAGTTAATGAGTTTTTTGTTTTAGATTCTTAAACTTTTGTCATGGCTTGAAGTTTAAATAAAAATTATTATTTTGAAGAAAAATTTTGTGGATAGCAAAATTTAATTAGTTATAAATATTTCAAATGTACCGTATTTCTATTTCCTATACATTTTCGATTGAAATGTAACGCAATAATTTTTTTTTATGTTTTGGCGATAAAATGTGTTACATATTAGTATTATCACCAGCATTAAAACTTTTAGGTTGACAGAATGACACTAACAAAACGCAGCCATATTTATTTTCACTGCTTTCATTTCTGCTTCTCCGAAGTTTAATCAAATGCAATATTCTACAAAAGTCGAATTTTTTATCAAATAAATGAAAATGCATGCAATTGATTTTGAACTCCGACCAATTTTATATACTTCAGACAAATGCTCTGTTTTATTACCGCAGTTTCATAAAATAATCTCGAAATATCTGTCACAGAAATAAATTTACTCACAAAGAGAGTTTCACTCTGAAAGTTTTGAGGTTTTCCCACAATTAATTATTCGAAGAAGTTTGGCTCTTTGCCAGACTTAATGAAATCTTATTTTTTCTCACAATAATGGCATGGGGGTAAGTGTAACCATATTTTTGCATTGTTTACTTTTAACCTTTCGAAACTTGCGTGGCATACTTATACTCGCGTGACATACATATTTTGATTTGGAACTCCGGTAAGTCACATAATAATAGCGTATACACACCGAGACGCCATCTCACTAAGGCTCTTAAATATATAGTCCCTCGCGGATCACGGCGAAATCCCAAGGTCGACCCATCAGTGGAAATTAATCTATATATATAAAAAAGAAATGTGTGTATGCATAATACACCATAACTAGAGAATGGCTGAACCGAATTTCATGAAATTTGTCTTGGTAGTCTTGAAATCACCCCGCAAAAACATAGACCATGTTTCGAGTTTCTACAACCAGTGGTTCTCAAGATATTAGTGAAAAACGACACTTTTCCCTAGGAGTTCTACTCTCTAACTCCATGATTCGCAACGAAAATGGTTGGACATTGTTGGTCTAAAACGTGAAAGTCAATTAAATCTCTGCGTTTGTGGGAGTTTATGGAACGTATTAGACACTTTTGAAAATCGCAGGTTTGAGATATGAATTTAAATGGAAAGTTTCACCATGGTTTATTTCTCACAGTCTTACTCAACACTGAGTTTTGTGGGATTTTATTGAACGTATTAGACATTTTGAAAATCGCAGGTTTGAGGTATGAATTTAAATGGAAACTTTCACCATGGTTTATTTCTCTCAGGTTTACTCAACACTGAGTTTTGTGGGAGTTTATTGAACGTATAAGACACTTTTTAAAATCGCAGGTTTGAGATATGAATTTAAATGGAAACTACCACCATGGCTTATTTCTCACAGGCTTACTCAACAACGAAAAGTATTAAGAAATCACAAGAAAGATCAATCATGCGTAAAGCATTCATTATGAAACACTTTCCAATATTAATTTTATTTAAACATCTCTAAAATGCGATACATTCAGCGGTAATATATCACAATTGGCCCTATATGTTCCGGTGTAATTTTTATCATAGTTTTGCCTGGTAAATCCCGAGCAACGCGGGTAATCGCTGCTAGTCTGAAATATATAGTGTTGAAGACCCAGACCGTCCGACTCGTCCAAAGGACTTGGAGCAACTATTTGGACGGCCGGATAAATATTGGACGGCCGGAAATATATAGTGTGTCATAACAGCGGCCATCCAGACTCCCAGTCTAAGTGATGGCTGTAAATGGAGAAAATAGTGTTACCTTTTCGTCCTTTTCAATTTTCTGAAATCAAAAGCGTTTATTTTACAGCTAAATTGTATATAAAATATCAGCCATTTAACATGCGCGTGTCATTGAAATAGCACAGGTCGACCATAACTGATCGGACTTGTTGGAGTCGAAATGGCGGTTGCTTCAGCCTCTATATTTAGGAGCCTTACATCTAACACCTCTTTAGACAAAATGTAACGTGATTAATTAAAGTTAAATATCACACTCTCAGCTTGTTTAGTTTCTTACATTAAAATTAAATTATAACACATCTGGGCAGGGAACAGCACTGTAAGGCGAAGAGGAAAAATAGGCAGATAGGCTGGTCGAACTGCTAAACATTACGCCTTCGATGGCTACTTCAGACATAGATTTTACTTTGCCATATAACCTGACATAGGTCCACGATTTCCGAATTACTTATGTTGAAACAAGGTACCAAATCCAAACAGGAAGCCATAATGACTATGCACTTCACTAGAAAGAACGACTACGTTGATCCAACATACCGTTTGTCATGGTCGACCGAATTATTACTAAAGTAGCAACTTCTGTATTGAAAAGGACTTGACTGCTTTTCTCCAAATTAATTCATCTCGAAATGCTATGAAATTGAACAACCTAACTTGTCATCCTACCCGAAGGGTACATTTTTTAATGATCAGGTTATGACAGCTCTATTGAAGCTATTCCGAGGCAGCACTTGCTGAGTAAGAAACTCCGTGATGCGACCCGTTCTATACTAGTCACTGGGGGACGTCACATTTCGTCCACGGTGAAAATAATTTATAAAAATAATTCATAGAAATAATCTTTATCACAGCTATACTTGCTAAATTTTTAATCCGATATTTAACCGAGTTATTTGCAAATGTCATGACAGTGCCGTTTCGATTTAAACAATGCCAAACCATTTAAAACCATTTAAACAGTGCCATTTCTACCATCTCTTCCTGTGCGTGTTCAGTTCTAATAAATTATTAACATGAAATTGTGGATTGTGTTCTGAATGCGTTATGTATATTCTTTTAAATATACAGCATTTTAGCTAAGGTAACTTTTGATTGCATTGACGGACTCAAAAGCCTATTATGCCGAAGTTCAAAGCAATGGCCAACTTCGGCATAATAGTTGCGTTCATCAAGGCGTTTCAAACTTGGTAGCAATACATGGAAAGATTTTGCAATTACATCAATGTAAATGGTATATGAGGGCCAGTACTTAGGTTTTAAGAATGTGGCAATACCAAAAATATCAGTTTTCATTGCAGAAGTTTTTTTTTAAATGTGAACTTTCACATTAACATTGGCTGTTAAAGAACCAGAAATGCTGTAACGTTCTTTCTACGGCGTCATTTTGAAGTTAATAAGGTAGTGAAAAACATGGATTTAAGTCTTAGGGATTTTCGAGCTATAATTTATTATGACGTTTGATATGGCTGAAGCAACAACAGTATGTAGATCGAATGAATTCAACTTTTAATGCTGAAGCACCACTCAAGGAACAATTTACAACTAGTTTAAAGAATTCCATTCTGGACGTAGAATCTCAGTGATGAATTTCGTGAAAGTCGACTAAAAACTTTTACCCCGGAAAACATTGATGCTGTGCAACAAATTATTCCTTTAGATCAGTGTTTCTTAACCTTTTTGGAACAATGGACCACTTTAAAAATTTTAAATATGTCACGGACCCCTCTGTGAAAAAAAAAATTCTTAAACATCATTTATTACAAAATATATTCTGTTTTATTATTTAATTATTTTAATATTTTTATTTCAATAGTATAACAAATTTGAAGAAATTAAAATTTTTAATGTGAAGGCTGTTGCTGCTTTTCCTTGATTAACAGATTGAATTGAGGGATGGTTTTCGACAAAGCAACGCGCATATCATGTTCGACATTCAGTCGATTTCGATGTTTTGTTTTTATTGTGACAAGTGTGGAAAATCCCGCTTCGCAAAGATATACTGTAGCAAACGGAATAATGTCTGCCATAGCTCGTTTTACAAGCAATGGGTAGGCTTCTCTTAAAGAATACCAAAACTCTCCAAGAGTTTTTGAATTGAAATCCATTTTTAACAACGACTTTGTTTTCAAATCAATTAGCTCATCTTTGGCAAGGTTCATGTCATCGATACAGTCAATATCACAAAGAAAAGGATTACGAATCCACAACTCATCTTTTATATTTATTCCATCCGAATTGAAATATTTTTCAAATGAAACTTGAAGTACTTCCAGGTGTTCACAGATTTCATTTTTCAAGTTATTCAATAACAAACTATCTTGCCGAGATCCATTTTCAAAAAGCACTTCGTCCAACATTTGAAAGTTTGCATATATCCCATTTAGAATTCTAATTTTCCAAAGTGACATTTTCAATAAAAATGCCTGCAGTTTCTCAGTGGCATCCATAATTGTTGTATCAGGCCCTTGAATTGAAAGACATATATCGTTCATGTGGTTAAAAATGTCTGCCAGGTAAGCCAATTTACATATAAAATCTTATTTCTTGAAATATTCGAAGAGGGAGTTATCTTTTTCTTCTAAAAAAAGTGATACTTCTGTCTTCAACATGAAAATTCGTTTCAAAACCTGCCCTCGTGACAGCCAGCGCACTTCCGTGTGGTACAGAAGTACCTCATGTTCTGCGTTCATTTCTTGACACAGTGTTTTAAAAAGACGAAGATTAAGAGCTCTACTTCTAATAAAATTCATAGTTTTAATAACTATTGACAATACTTCTTTTAAGCTGGTTGGAAGAGTTTTTGTAGCCAGTGCATGTCTATGTAAAAAACAATGTGTAACAATAACATTAGGAGCCTCTTTTTTTACTAAATGGGCAAAACCAGATTTATTGCCAAGCATCGCAGGTGCTCCATCCGTACAAAGTGAATGAAGTTTTTGTTTCCAGTCGAAGTCGTGTTTGGAAAAGAAAACATTTAAAATCGCTAAAACATCAACTGCCTTTGTAGTTTGCAAAAGAGGCTCACAAAATAAGAATTCTTCTTTGATAGTATCAGCAGACACGTAACGAACAAAAACAAGAAGTTGACTACAATTCGAGATGTCTGTAGTTTCATCCAGTTCAGGGCCGTCTTAACAACAGTGTGGGCCCTGGGCGAATAAATTTACTGAGGCCCCCTGCCCATCCATACAAATGAAAATTTAAACGGTAATAAAAACGTGTCTTTTTTTTGGGGGGGGGAGGGGGGCAGGAAATGAAACTAAAAATTTAAGCTACAGTATTGATACTTTTAACATTTATTTTGTTAAAAAAAATGTTTAAAAAAATATTACACTCTTAAACGTGAAAAAACAAAGATTGCTCAACATAAACTTTTGAGTAATCTAACATAAGCTTTAAAAAATCTGATGTGGGCAACACATGACTTTCCATATATCATGCAATGAATTTACTACTTTTACAGTTGAAAAATATGTTATTCTTATAGTAGATACTTATATTCTTTCCAAGATATTGAATTTTCTTCAATGAGTCGTCATTTTTATTGATTTAGCGTCATTTTTATCCATTTGGGAAGATTTTTGTTAATTTGGCAACAATTTAAAATGTCGCCAAGTTGGCGACATTCCGCCAAATTCGTCGCCAAAATCTCGCCAAGCGTTATGGAGGGAGAAATAAGTTTTCCTTACAGCAGATAAATGACTATTAGCGTTCAAATACAAAAGTATTACTCAAAATATCTTTTTACATGAATGGAACGAGCTAGATCCACTAGAATAATGTCACTAAGTTTATCGCATGTTATTACATATTAAAAGTGAACATGTTTCTCAATAGGAATTTTTTTTTTTTTATATAACTTTTTGATATTTTTTTTTAAAAAATGTAAAATATCTCCAGAACGGTTCATGTTAGCGTTCTAAAATTTATATCAATCGTTTTCTAATGAAAAATTACATAAGAAATGTCTACTTGTGTAACTTTATTGGCGTTTTTTATTTTTTGACGATTTTTTTCAAAATTTCACTCGAAAATTTAGGGGGTTCTGAACATTCGATTGCGTATAAAAACAATAGGCTTCCAGTGTTTACGGATTGTGATTTTTGTACCAAATTCCGTTCAAATCGGTCCATTCGTTCGTCAGTTATCGTCTCCACAGACTTACTGACACAGACACACACACACACTCTTTCACACACACACACACACTTTCACACACACACACATACTTTCACACACACACACACATACTTTCACACACACACACAGATACTTTCACACACCCACATACACATACTTTCACACACACATACTTTCATACACACACACACACAGACATCACTTCAAAAATGTTTGATTCGTGATCGGGGATGCTTGAAACGTGCTCTCCCGTCGAAAACTCGAATTCGAATTTTCGACTCCGTCACAGTACTTTCCTTATACATTATGTATATAAGGAAAGTAAGAATGAAAAAAAAATATTTCAAAATATAAATGATAACTGGTACATCGCATAGACGGAAATAACACCATGTGAATTATTTACGACTAATCCTCAACACAAACGTTTGCGAAATTTCTTTTCAATGAATTGATTTATAATTGGAATGAAGTCAATGGTTTTTAGGATATCATTTTCCATGCACATGAGAGAAAGCCAGTTTAAACGCTGCTGCCCCATTGCGTTGCGAAGCTGATTCTTTATAAGTTTTAATCTTGAGAAAGAACGTTCTCCCGTATACCATCATACCGTTACCGTCATACACATAAACAATCTGAGTGCCATTTCGACATCTGGAAACACGGATTTCAAGAATTCGGAAATTATTTTTCTGTATAAGACAGGGACAATTTCACACTTTTTATCAAGAACTATGTAGTGATTGAGATGTACGCATTTAGAAGATCTCGATCTCAAGGTCTTGGTGATACACATTAGTTAGATATTCACACTTTTTGCTTAATTACTCGGAAGTAATTGTTTTCAATTGACAGAAAGGAAAACAAATTTCCAATCGAAGAATAAGCTTCTGCACGTTTTGTTAATTCAGAGCTCAGAGAATCCAAAACAGGAAGGAATGTTTCCACTTTAAACTTGTCACTTTTGTGCATATATATCTTTTCTTCTGGTCCATCATATATAATAAGACACACACTTCGCTTTCTTTCTCGCTTTTTCACATCGCTATAATCCGATTCTGGACACCTATTCTTGGCCTTCAATTGATATTCACTAAACTTGCCTCTAATATCTTGAAGATACGTTTTCAGAGACTCAAGAAGATTTATGGCCACAAATATGTTCACATCTTTTGACTGCAAGACTTTGCTTGTTTTGTTCAGTCTTTACAGAATGTCATTCCATAAAATTGTCAGAAATATCGTTTCCAGTTTTTCCATTTCCTTGCTTAATCCTTCTGCCTCCCGCCTTGTGTTCGCTCCCTGGTCAGTATTAGCTGACAGAGAATTTAGTGCATTTTTGATTTTCTCGAAACCTCCATATAGAGCATAGACAGCATCAATATATGATGACCATCTCGTATCGGACAGACATTTGATCACAACATGATCTTTTCCTAAAGATGATGGTAGAATATTTCACCGATGTGTAGAACACGAGGAAAAGGAATATAGACGCTGAACAAAGTCAAAGAATTTTACAGTCTGTAGATAACACTTTGCCGCTGTTACTCCCACCAAATTCAGGCTGTGTCCAGCACAGGGAATATAAATGGCAAACTCGTTGAGTTCACTGATTCGTGCCTGCAATCTTGTATAGCGTCCAGACATACTGGAAGCATTGTCATATGACTAATCACGCAGGTTTGATATTGGAATTTTGTTCCCATTCAGAAAATGCACAACAATGTCTGCTAGATTCTTTGCTCCATGAGAAAAGATGGAAATGAACTGGATGAAATGCTCCACAGACTCATATCCTCGAATGTACCGGATAGTAAATGTCAATTGATCAAGATGTGCGATGTCTGGAGTAGAATCTACACTTCTTGAATAATACTTTGACTCTTTTATTTCTTCTAGAATAGTAGAAAGAGCATGTTGCCCCATAAATTGACTAAATTCTTCGCAAATATTTGCTGCTATGATGGGTTTCCCTTTCCAGCCTTTCCGTACAGTTTGAGATGCTCTTCCAAAAAAAGGTCAAATTTACTCAACAGCTCTAATACTAGCTACTACAGAATACCTAAAAGGTTTCCGTTTTTTGGCGACCCAATAATTCGATTATCCCCACGAAATTCCAAACCACTGGAGGCAAGAAAGCGAATGACAGAAATCACGTATCCACACTTTACGCCAGTACTCCTGCTCTGAGCGATGATGTTTGATCAACAAAGAATCTACACATCCAGTTTCTTTATGCCAAATAAAATATGCCGCCATGCACTTCATATGTTCTGCTCCATTTTCATGTTCTACAATAAGATTGCTGTGTTTCTAGTCATTAAATCCTGATGAAGCAAAGGGACATTCTTTATTGGACAATATGCGACATGCAAAACAGTACAAACAACCTTGCGATGATGAATACAGAAACTATTCGCGTTTAACACACTCACCATCCCGCAGTTCACGTTTGAACACATTCTTTGAAAAGTACCTTGTCTCTTTTCTGGCTCCATCATACACTCTACCTGGGTTTGAAAGGTTGAAGTCATGATTCTGAAATAATGTCGGCCCACTACGAATCCAGTATTCCACTGTTTTAGTATCCTTGATGTCCCATAGCCCGGGATCTGTGACGTTAGTTTCATAACCCTTTATCGTTCCAGATTTGTGTATTTCTTCTTGCAGAATGTCTCCAGCAACAGGTAGTGATATGTTTGGAACAAAGTGCTCTGACGCAGGAGTAGATGTAGACGCGTATCAGAAATTAGAAACACGTTTCTCATTTCTTGAGTTTGTCATACTAATCTTTCAGAATTTTAAATCAATCTATTTTCAAAAACAAGATTTTTATTTTAATTTGCGGACCTCTAAAAATCCGATGAGGCCCCCGAAATTAAAAAAAAGATTTTAAGACAAAAAATATGATATTCGATTTTTTTATAATGGAGGCCCCTAACCTTTTTTTAATTTGGAGGCCCCTAAAATCGTGAGGGCCCCTGGCGACTGCCCAGAGTGCCCATGCGTTAAGACGGCCCTGATCCAGTTGCATACTAAAGGGAAATGGCGATGCTTTCAATTCATCGATGATCTGTTTCAAGATATTGCAAGAAATTTCAACTATTCTTGAATGTATCACATCCTTGGACAATGGAATAGCCTCAAGTTTTTTTCTCTGTTCCAGTCCACAAACTAATTCAACCATTTCCAGCGCACATGGCTTAATTAATGTCTCTCCAATAGTATGCGGTTTCTTACTTTTGGCAATACGATATGCAACTCTGAAAGATGCCTCAACCAAATGCTTTTGTGGAATACCAAATCCAAGTTTGGTTAATGTTCCAGATTTCGAAAACTGGGCTTTCTTCTTTGTAAAAAATTCTAGATCTTTAGATGCATTTTCAGGATGAAGAGATTTGAGATGCTCTATCAATTTTGCCGGTTTCATACTGGCGTTTGCTAAAACTATTCCACACAGAAAGCATTGTGGCTTTTCAACACCGTCCGATTCCTTCATGCAGCAGAATCCATATTTTACATAATTTTCATCATACTTCCTTTTTTTGGACATTTTGGGCTACAAAAAATATCAAATAATCAAATGAAACATTAAGAACAAACATTAAGAACACATCATTAAGAACACATCATTCCCTCTTTCATACATTATTCTAACAACGCTTTCTTACCCATGACTGGTAAAACACTAAAATAGCCAACTGAATATTTATTTTTCGCATTCAAAACTTCAGCAAGAGCTAATTACATAGTGAAATCAAGCATTTAGCAATAATATAAGCTAAGAAAACACCAAAAAATATGCTACTCTCAAACAGATGAAAGACAAAAATAAATGTACGTCTTACCTCCAGGGCAGATCCAACGGAAATAAAATCGTGAATCAAGTTTAAAATTATACCGCTATTTCAAACTCAAACAAATTATCGACCAATGAAAAGGCTAAAACAAAAGAGAAATAAATGAGCATGCGCGAAAAAGCGCCTCAAATTCTCTTCTCCGGAGGAGCGGAAAAAGAAACAGGGTTGCCATACAGAGCGCGCTAAGGATGAAGTAGGTCCGGGTTACCACTGCTGGCTAAATATTGATGCAAACATTTTAAAAATTAGGATCAGTCGGCGGACCCCCAAAATATGACCCATGGGCCCCCAAGGGGTCCATGAACCACAGGTTAAGAAACCCTGCTTTAGATCGTTATGTTCCATATGATAAAGTTGATGCATCTTTGAACATTTTAAGTTCCATTTTACATGATCATTTAAAAGTCACAAGGATTGGATACCACACAATTTAACTGAAGTTCAAAGATGCTCGTGTTAAATGGTGCAAGGATAATCTTAAAAGATTCAACTTTGGTGCCTCAAAAAATTCTTTGACATTATAACATATAACAGGTGACGAAATGTGGATTTATTCCTATGGACATGAAACAAAACAACAAGGTATTTCAAAATGAACCAAATCCTACAAAAGTTGTACTTGCGCGATGTGTTTCAAAGGAGAAGATTGCTTCGATTTTTGATATATCCGATCATGTTACAACCGTTGCTTTGGGTGATCCTAGAAGAGTAAATGCTGGTTGGTGTAATTTGTTTGACAATAATAGTTGCTCAGATCAGAAACACTAATGTGAAACAACGCATTATTATTCTGCATGGCAATACAAGTTCACACGCTGCATTTCAAACTATCAATTATTTGATGCAAGAAAAATTTGACTTGATGAGTCATTGTCCTTATTTGACTGATTTAGCACCTAATGATTCCTTATTGTTCCCAACAATTAAAAATAAATTGCATGGCCAACGATTTAACAGCCCAGAAGAAGCAGTTGAAGCTTATAAATCCCATATTTCTGCTATACCAACTTCTAATTGGCATAACTGTCTTGAAATTGGTTTATTCAAATGAAAAAAGGTATTGATTCTAAAAGAAAATATTTTGAGAAGCAATAAAGAGATTTATTTCTATACAAAAATATTTTGAGGATTATTTCTTAGATATGTGAATACTAGTCTAAGTAAAAGATGAAAATAGGATGAAATCTATATTTCTCACTGTAATTGAACCTACAGTGTACATACGGCTGCAAAGTTTGCTGGCACCTAATACAGCGGCAAGTAAAACCTATTCATAGTTGATAAATTTATTGTCAGATCTTTGCAGTTCAACTCGAGCCGTCTGACATGTTCAAATTCAGTACAAGAGTTAATAAACCGGAAGAAACTGTTTCGCGGCATTCTGAATATGTGCGTCGACTGCCATAGAGATTAAATATGTAAATTCTTTAGAAAGATAAGAGTGTCATAGATCATTGCTTCACAATTTCGGGTCGCGGACCCCTACGACGGATTCATGTTAGGAAGTCGCGAAATATCTCAGCATATGAAAGAAAAATAAACCGAGTAGTGAATTGAATAGTTTTACGCGGAGACCAATAAAACATAACTTTCTGTCTGCCATTCTCAAATGAAATATCACTCTCGATTTCAGTTAAAAGTGTTTCACTTGATTGCTTTGCCGAATCACGATAATTTTTCAACACATATATCCTAAATGGTAATAAGGATCAAACGTAAGAAGGGAAACGAACAACATTTGATAAATCCTTAAAATTTGATCATATTTACGCGAGGAGAGTTTAAGAACTGATTGATATTCGATGAGATGATTAAAGTGGAATTTTATAAAATATCTATTGCAGAATTTTAAAAGATGGCAACAAGAGTATTCGTCAATGTCAAAAGCAGCATTGATAACCCTTATTACTTTCCATATATACATAATGTATAAGGGAAGTATTATGACGGGGTCGAAAATTAGAATTCGAGTTTTCGACGGGAGGCACGTTTCAAGTATCCCTGCTCACGAATCAAACATTTTTGAGGTGATGTCTGTGTGTGTGTGTCAGTGAGCCTGTGGAGACGATATTTCACGAACGAAGAGAGCGATACGAATGAAATTCGGTACAAAAATATTACAATCCGTGAATACTGGAAGCCTATTGTAACTTTATATATTGTATAACCCTTATTGTATAAACTATAATAAAGTTATGCAAAGAGACATTTCTTATGTAATTTTTCCTTAGAAGACGATTGACATAAACTTTAAAACGCTAGCATGAACTATTCTTGAGATATTGCACATTTTTAAATACATTTATCAAAAATCCCATAAATAAAAAAGATATATATATTAACTGTTGAGAAACATGTTCACTTTTCATATGTAATATCATGCGATAAATAGGGTGACATCATTCTACATTAGCCTTACTATGATACCTCCACTATTTTGTATATCTTACTGTAGAATATTACATTCTAATGCCTTTTCGCATTACTGTTATTTATTTCTTACGATTAGCAACAGTAGATCTTTACTTTTATCCCTTGCGAATGGCAACATTGATCTCTTCATTCTGGATTCCAGTGTCTTGGACATATGTAGAGTTTTTTTCCAGGTATTCTTGGTTCCTTTATTATTTTTCTATCTTTTTGTGTGTAGTCCAAGTTTCTAGAGTTTATAGATATAATCTATCTCCAATATCAGAAACACATATTTTGTATTCATTTCGAGAAAATACTTGGACATGATATTTTTTTTTAGGATGAAAAATTCAATTATTTAGGTCTAGATCTTTTCCACGCGCATAGCTTTGGTGCTTGGATTTTATTTATTTTTCAATTATCGATTCTATTCCATTGATATTTGTTGATTATCTTCAGCTTGATACTAGAAATTTGCTTTTTTCCTATTTGATTGGTGAATCTCTATTTAATACATCTTTTTATTATGTAGGAAATTTTTGAAGTTAAGGTTTTTTGAGTTGCAACTTCTTTCTATCCTATCATTGGAATTATTATAATTGTATATATATATATATATATATATATATATATATATATATATATATATATATATATATATATATACTTAAACCTGTTTTGTGTGGTCTTTTTTGGTGCGATTTTTTTTGTGCGTTATATGAAAATTTCAATCAAATTGGAACATAATTGACGAAGTTATCAATGAAAAAGAATTAGTAGGTTTGATCGGCCATTTAGTTTTTCGATGACAATTCTGAAAGAACTTCAAAATTCCAAAAGGAGCTTCAATCTTGTATATCTGGCTACCGAGACTTATACAAGCGTCTAGTGAAACAACAGTCGTCGCAAAAACTGATCACTAACTACATGGTAACTGAAAAAAAGTCAACTCTAAACGAGTGCGAGTTAGTATCTTCAAGTGACGAAAGCGATTTTGAACCAGTTTACCACAAGAAAGTTCGCGTATTGCCAGAGTACGAAGGATAATGGTTATACGTTTTGAAAAGTTTTGTATGTGTAAAATAAGTACATATGTAATTAAAATATTTAAAAACATTCGCATGTGTATTTTCTAAATCAGATTCCAAAAGGTTTGGCGAGATTCCAAGTAGCTGCCTAGCCTCCTGTCTTGATTTCGTTTTAAAAAGCAATTCCTAGTTATTTCGTAAGGTTTTGAGTTATTTTCTACGTGAGACTTTTTTTATGCAGTCCCTATTCACCGCATAAAAAATAATTTTTAATTGTGTTGCGAAAACTATTTTTTATAGCTCTTCGTGAAGTTTTGTGCGATTTTTTTTTTATGCGTTTTCTTTTATGCGGTCCCTATCCACCGCACAAAAATAGGTTTGAGTGTATATATATATATATATATATATATATATATATATATGCATATATATATATATATATATATATATATATATATCATTGACTTGTTGATTCGATATTTATTTTATTTATTTGTTTTTTATTTTTTTCCATTTGCTTGAGGATTTGTTGATTTGTACTTTTATTTCGTAAGCCTGTTAGATATTTGAATTTTCGTGTTACAGATTCTCGCTTTTCTTTCATTGGATCTTCAAACCTTTTTTTCTTATATACACATATATATATACATATATATATTTTTTATTATATATATATATATATATATCAACTTCTTCAGTCTCTATCATTTGATTTTGATAAATTCATATATCAACTTGCTTGTTCACATTCTATTCCTATTGAAGCATTCAATCTATGGAAGTATACGACCTTACATCTACTTAAAAATGTTATTATAAACACTAAATTAACGAAGCCTAGGTATCCTTATAAACAACTCCTATCTGCTATCAAAGAACTACAACAACATTTTGTAATAACTTATGTAGATAAAGCTTCTAATAATTATGCCATCATTTGTAAAAAATATTATGTTTCTCTGTTACAGAATTACTTAAAAGTTAATCAAATTTTTAAACCCATTCATAATCAGTCTATCCAAATCAAAACTAAAATGCTAAAATTATATACACAATTAAATATTAATTGTAAGTTTTTTAAATTTCCTTATGTTACTTTGGTTCCTAAATTCCACAAATCACCTCTCAGTTTTAGAACAGTCACTTGTGGACATAATACCTTTACCACTACAGCTAGTAAGTACTTGCTTAACTGTTTAATTCGAATTAATGAATCTCTTAAATTCAGGAATTCAGGATATTTCATTTTGAACAATAGTTTTGATTTAGTTAATCACCTTAGCAAGTTACCACAAATTCTTGGTTTCCAAACCTTTGATTTTAAAGACCTATTTAATAATATTGTCATTAAAGATTTACATAAAGTTATTATCTCTCTTTATCATGACTATATATCTTCCAATCATGATGCTTTTAATGTCAAAAATTTTCCTATGCTCTTGCACTTTGTGTTATACAACAATTATATTATATTATCCAAGGTGATAACATTTATTTACAAACATCTGGTGTACCACAAGGTGGCTGTAGTAGTAGTATACTCGCTAACTTATATCTTTATTATTATGAATGTCATTTTAACTCTAATTCATATATTATATATAGATATGTTGACGACTTAATTTGTATTATCATTGATGATTCCTATCCCATTAATATTGATTTTTACCCGTCTAACCTAGAATTAATTCCTAATGAGCCTTGCGTTAGTCAAACTGTTAATTTTTTAGACCTAAATTTAGATACCCTCAATAATCATGTAATCACCAATCTATATGATAAAAAAGATTCTTACAACTTCACTATCATAAAGCTGCTATCATATCATTCTTGTAATTCTATTCAATTGTTTAGAAACATCATTTTAAACCAGCTATTTCGAATACATCGACTTTCTGATCCTCAGTTTCACTTTCTCCACATCAATAATCTTAAACGCATTTGTCAAAACTACCTATATCCGGAAGTATTTGTAAATAATATTATTAATAATTTCAAATATACCACGTAATAATTTTACATATGCATTATTTATCTTTGATTGGTTAACTCATTTTTGAAAATTCACCCATTCTTATCACCTCACTTACCACTTGGCCTGAGTCTCATACTGTTTACTATTTTCGTATGACTATTTTCCGCTTTTCCTGAGTCCTATTCTGTTTACTATTTTCGAAAGTCTCCATACATATTATGTATCGTTCAATTGTATTCATTCCCACTCGCATTGACGAAGTGAGGTGAAATGCTCGCCCACTCGCTTTGACGAAGTGAGGTGAAATGCACAGTCACTAGTTTATCTTACACGTGGTGCTATTCTTGTGATTTCATATTACAGTTCGAGGAGGTATTGTTTTTCAGCTTTGTATAATTCAATTGATTTATTTTTCTCCTTCCACTAGCCAGTAGACAGTTCCAATGGTGTCTATAGTTAAATACTATCGCCATTGTCAGAAACTGGCTATTCTATCGGTTTTAATTCGAATTGTATGGCTGTCCTGATGAGAATGCAATTTCGAACTAACCGCCATTTTTTGTGTAGTTTCAATTGATTGTTCTCTATTCTTAATCTCTTATCTTGAGCTGATTATTATTGCCTATTCTCATTTTTGCCGAGTTTTATTTTTATTTACTTTTATATACTTTTAATTGTGATTTTTGAATCCTAATATTCTTCTCATCCCCCTTTCCATTGTAGTGATATGTTACCTTCTATCTTTATCCCTAGTCTTGGCTTATAGTTACTCATTTGTAACAGTTATGCTAGAGAGGGTTTTTTTTGTACATACAGTAGTTTATGCATAATTTTCGATTAAAATCCTTCAATTTTTATTTATATATATATATATATATATATATATATATATATATATATATATATTAAATATAATATATTTATGTAATTGAAGATTCGTTTTATAGTCAAATGTGATACATATAGTATTTTTATTAATGTTTTTTTACATAAACACCCTCTCTCTCAACTATGTTTGGTGGTTAGACCCCTGAGTGAGTTACAATGTCTGTGCAGACGTTGAACTCCTTTAAAGCAAATCTTATTTTTAGAGTAAAACTTGTTTAAAACAACCATGTGAAGCATAAATTTGCTCGCATACTAAATATTACTAATAAAATTACAATAGATAAAATTTTGAACTCATTTCTTATTTATAAAGCTCATCTGTTCATTTTCCAAATAATATGCAAAATATTCTGGGTATTTTAATCTTCTTTATGCATGAGCGCTGATTTTATATCATGCTAAAACCTGTAAAGCTGTTAAACTGGCTTAACATATGTAGATGCAGGAGTATGAAGATACTATGCTGTCATCATTTATCACGAAAGATTTAAATTGTACATAGATGAATTGCAGTAGGGTTGAAATTTATAGGTGTATCTATCTGGATTTTCTCATCATGCAAGGTAGACTAGGATTTAAAGTAATTAAAGGTAATTATTTGTATGACCGAAGTGTGGTGATTATTAATATACTCGGGTGAAAGTCTGGAATTAAATCTAATACTCATTAACACATTACAATTGATGTGGGCAGCACATGACTTGATGTACATGATATTTGATGTGGGCAGCACATGACTTACCCTACAAATTCAAATTCATTTTCTTATTACTTTCCTTATATACATATAATGTATAAGGAAAGTATTGTGACAGGGTCTAAAATTCGAATTCGTGTTTTCGACGGGAGAGCACGTTTCAAGCATCCCTGATCACGAATCGAACATTTTTGAGGTGATTGAACAATTTTGAGGTCTGTGTGTGTGTGTGTGTGCAAGTGTGTGTGTGTGTGTGTGACTTTGAAGACGATATCTCACGAACAAATGGTGCGATTCGAAAAAATTTGGTACAAAAATTACAATTCATGAATACTTGAAGCCTATTGTTTTTATACGCAATCGAATGTTCAGAACCCCCTAAATTTTCGAGTGAAATTTTGAAAAATTCATCAAAAAATCATAACCTTATATAAAGTTACGCCAATAGAGACATTTCTTATGTAATGTTTCCTTAGAAAACGATTGACATAAACTTTAGAACGCTAGCATGAATTGTTCTCGAGATATTGCACATTTTTCAAATAAATTAAAAAAAACCCATTAATTAAAAGAATATTAACTATTGAGAAAGATGTTCACTTTCCATATGTAATATCATGCTATAAATTTGGTGACACCATTCTCGTGGATCTAGTTCGTTCCATTCACGTGAAAATATACTTTGAGTAATACTTTTGTATTTGAACGGCAATCTGCCATAAGAATAACTTAGTTATCCGTCCATAACGCTTGGTGAGATTTTGGCGACGAGTTCGGCGCAATGTCGCCAACTTGGCGTTTTTTTTTTAAATGTTGCCAAATTAACGATAATCTCGCCAAATGGATAAAAATGGCGCTAAATAAAAAAAATGACGACTAATTGACGAAATGTCAATATCTTGGAAATAATATAAGTATCGACTATAAGAATAACCTATTTTCATTTACTCTAAAAGTAGTAAATTCATTGCATTATATAAGGAAAATCATGTGCTGTCCACATCAGATTTTTTTTAATTTCAGGCTGCATTAAATTGAGTTTAATTGCTGAAAATAACTAGGATACTCATCTGATATTATATCTAATTTACAGTTTTAATGCGTGTTTGTTTAATTTGGAAACTTAATGCTTTTTAAAGTCTTCGGCTTTTCAAAATTCCAAAAAAAAATAAAATTTCTCAAGAAAGGTTCATCCAAGTAATCATGGGGTCAGTTTTATTAGCTATATGTAAAAAATTACACGAAGAACAAGTACTTAATTAAGGGGATCGGAAATGTTCTATCTCCGCCATGTTAAATTCATAATTTTCATTTCTTTTTCTCAGAAACTACAAGGGTTAGTTATATAAAATTTTTATTGTAGTTAGAGTGATATGTTTTATACATTTTAACATCTCAATTTTTTTATATTTAAAAATTATAATTTTATAAAAAATTTGAATTGAAGGTCACTCTTCAGCTTGCATTTATCATTACATTAAATAAAAAAAAAATCATTTCTCAACAAATCACAAAATCCTTGCATTAAAATATGCAAAGTTATATAACATATATATCATGAAAATTCTAATTCATTAGGTTCCATAGGTAATGAGGAAAAGGTAGACAAACCTTAAAAATCGACATTTTGAGGAAAACAGGTTTGAACATATTGCTGGCATTTCTATAAAAAATTATTGATAGTAATTTAATGAAATCCTGATTTAAGAAGGATCATCTATTTTCTATTCATTTAAAGTGTCTTCGAGATTACTTTTGGTAATTTGATTCTTTTGTCTGGCCTTTTTTTTATGGAATTTTGATATTTTGCGCTCTCTATCAACGTTCCTTATCAAGTTGTTTAAGTATGTTCAGCGAGGAACCTGGATTGATTCCAACTCTAGCTAATGTACAAACACTTTATTATATTTCCTCCATTAAAGCAGGAAACATCACCAAACACTCCAGATTTTAAAGTTTAAGTGACACAAACACAGTTTTCGGTAAACGAGTTCAGATAACACAATTCACAGATTCATTAGGGTTTGGGGTTTTTACATGAAGGCATTTTTTTAACACGTCTGGATTAGCTAAGCCTCTGAAAATAGATTTAATTGTCTCTATAATAGACAGGACAATATGTGTTCACTTATCATGGTCATAAATTTCTCCTTCAGCAAGCGCACGTTGAAATTTTCACCAGCTTTCATTTCCAACTGGACAAAGTCCCTGATTATGATTTGTATTGATTGATAGCAAGTGGAAGTACTCTGCCCATACAGCTTGTTGTAAATTTATGAAGAAAACCAACATTTCGTCTAATTTCTAAGCCATAGTGTTTTAGAATTTTCAAAATTGAAACATCAGTGAGTTTGATTTTTCCCCCTAATGGTTTTCCATCAGTAAGTTTTTGCCACTGAATTTATTTTTCAGCACATGCAAGCCGCATCCCATCCTTTTTTGAACATGCCCTATGCACTCTAATTTTTCAACTTGTGTATCGCCATATATTTTTGAAGCCACAATTGCTTTATAAGCTTTTGAATCCCCACCACCCAGATATTTCACATATCGTGCACCATACAGAGTTTCTGATCTATTAAAAATTTCTCTGACCTCAACAACGCCCAGACCCCAACTTACTCCACTGTAATTAGCAATACATGTATGAACATGTATGCTTGATTCCCTTTTTGGGCATCTGCAAAATTTTGACATAACAGCAATGTCTATTACTTTTCCCGTGTCAACACTTGTTGTTGTAACTGCACCATTATGTGACAAATGGCCACATTTCTGCCATGCACCATCAAATGCAACACAGAAATCCGTGTTATCATTATTCAGAGAAATACATTCTTTAAGTATTTCTCTGAATAATGATAACACGGCAGCTTTAAGGTAAGGCAGCTTTATCCATCTCTTGAGAACAAACATGCTCTGATGCTGAACACAAATCATCAGCATATGCAGTAAATTTTGCTGGTGGAAGTGGTAAGTTCATGACAGCACAAAACAGTCGTCCTGATGTGTGCCCTTTGCCTATTATACGTAAAGCGTAAACAATTCTGATATTTAAATCATTTAAATTTGTATTGCATTCAGAATTGTTTACCTTTTCTGTATTCATAAAATCAACATTGTTTTCACAATTGTTACAACTTATATGTATTTTAGATGCAAGACCTGTTAGCTTTTTCACCCACATAGAAATGGTTCCTTTACATTGTTTACACTCAGCAATTTTATTTACAGCTTCTTGAGACACACTCAGGGAAATAATTTCATTACCACAATGTTCAAATTTTGTAAATTCATCATATTGTGCAAATGAAGTTTGGAATTTACTGTAATTACTGTCCTTATCAGTATCAAGGGTTCCATCCGACTTCATTTTTAATGCACTTTCCTTCGTCCTAGAGAGTTAATATTTGGTGCAGAGCTTAAATTTGCTGAACATTTTATTCTACAAAAATTTGGTGGATCTCTAAATATAGATCCTACATTTTTTTCGAAATGGCCTGCAAATAATTCCCGTTCACTTCTATAAATCATTGTTATAATATTGTTAAAAATTATGATGTGGGCAGCACATGTCTTTCCCTGCAGACTCATATTCACATTCTCTTTATTTATTCAATAATGAATTGAGTTTATCTGCACAAAATAACATAAGTATTTTAAATGACATTGAATTTGCACGTTAAACTTAAATTTGGTTCTCATTTGATAGCTGGACTTATTGTCAAAGGTGGTGTAGCGAAAACGCGAAAAAACTAGAATATCTCAAGAACGGCTAGTCCTAGAGTAATGGGGTTAGTCTTATTCTTTGTGTTCTCAAAAATCACGTATAAAATAGGAATTTAATTGATATAATTGAGCACACGTAGTATTTTATTTATTTTATATTTAACGATTTTTGCGAGCCATTTCGTAAAAATAACTCGTTCCTTTTTCCCGAATCATACTAGAATAACCTACAAATGATTTATATACCAAATTTTGTTAAATTTGGTTTGGTGAATGGGAAAATGTTATGAATGAAATGCTGCATTTATAGAGAGAGCCAGTCGTGTTATTTTTTCTATGACGTCATTTGAACGAATTTCAGTTGTTTTCGATGAAGTTTTCAAATATAATAAATTATTGTAGTATTATGATTACCGAGGAATGCATTGCATTTTAGAGATGTTTAAACCAGGCAATTTTTATTTCAATGCCGTCATTTGAATGAAGTTCATTTTTTTCGATGAAGGTTTAAGTTTTCAAATATAATAAATTAATGTAGTATTGTGATAAGTTTTAAAATATTACTTAGGAATGTATTGCATTTTAGAGATGTTTAAATAAAATTGCATTAAAGTTAGAAAGTGTTTCATAACCAATACTTTAAGCATGATTGATCTTTCTTGTTAATATATATGTATGCCTAGTTAGTGTAGAAAACTCAATGTCAAGTTAGGCTTAAATGCAAATAAAACTCATAAACTCAGAAAGTAAAATCACGTGATTTGTCATTCCCCTGTCGTCATTTACCTGTTTTCTTCGTAGACAAGGAAATGACATTAGAACAGATGAATTACCTTAAAACTAGATTTTCTTTTATATATATATATGTATATATATATAAAAGAATATGTTTATATATATATGTATATATATATAAAAGAATATGTCTCTATATATATATGTATATATATATATATATATATATATATATTTATATATATATATATATATATATATATATATATATATATATATATGTACATATATATATATGTACATATATATATATATATATGCCTATATTAAGTATATTAAGTTTTTCATTCCCCTGCCATGCTGTATTTACTTGTCTTGGAACTAAAAATTTGTATTTTCTATTTAATTTCCCCAAAATGACCACTGTTACTGTTTTATTTAGTTTAAACACCCATGTTAAAATATAATGCAGAGAATAGGTTGAAAGAAATGGAAAAAAAAATATATTGTAACTAGAAAGATGAAGAAAATGTCCGTTTAGAGGAAATGACCTATATGCGAGTTTTGAAAATGTTGAAATCAAAACTTAAAAAATATTGCAAATGATTATAAAATTATAAGAATCAAAAATGAATTTCAATATTTGAGAACGCTAATACAAAAGTGCATATACTTTTTTAGAATTTTAATATTAAATTAAACAAATTAGAATACAGGAAAACAATAGTGTTAAAGCATAGCCACTTTTATCTAAAATGTCCATTCATTTCCCTCTTTTTTGTTGTTAAAAAGAGAAAACCACAATACGCTTATAAAAATGCTATGTACAGCCATCTATCGGTAACAGCTAGAACAAGATGAAGATTTAAAAATCATAGACTATGTGAATTTGATATCTTGATATATATACATTGACATATACATTGTTAGATAGAAATTTCAGCTTTGCTCAGGGTTATTGTAAAATTAAATCTGATTTGAGTTTGCATACAATAAGATGTAAACAAACTTAAAAAATTCTTTATAGATATCAATATGAAACTATTAATAAAACTTTTAAATTTATAGTGCTATATACAAAGTATATAAACTACAGCCAATATTTCTCATGTTTGATTGTGTCAACTAGCAGTGATAGTTCTTTTTTGATCAATTGCTTATAGCAGAGTTTAATAGTGTAATTTGTGCCGAAATTATACAAATATGCGAACTTACTTTGAAAAGTCAACAACTTCTTAATTATTAAGGACAATATATAGATATAGAATGTTCACACTTTAATCTAGCCGGCCATTTATTTTGTTACTCTATGTCTTCGGATGAGTCGGCTGGCCTGGGCTTTCGACACTTTAATTTAGGTATGTTGACAGTTTATTTTGTGCCGAAATTATGCACGCATACAAGCTTTTTCTGAAAAGTATCTTCTTTAAACCATTTCTACCGACCCCTCAGTCAATCTCAGTCAACCTCTCAGTCAATCTCTCAGTCTCCCGACCTCTCAGTCTTAAACCTCTCAGTCAATCCGAAACGACAAGTTACACACAAGATTTGCAAATGCAAAAAGACAACAGGAATAGCCCGATGGGACGAGTCAAGTCAGAAGAATAACTGAGACCCAAAGGAATATGACGAAGAGTAAAGGGTGGGTGGGTTACAGGGCGTTCTGCCAGACCGCGGACAAAAATGAAGTACTGGACAAGTCAATTATTTAATTACTAGGATTTTTATGGATATGGAAGGCTTCAGAGAAATCAAGATCATAGATCGACGTGCATTTTCGTATGAGACTTTCTGAAAAAAACATCTCAAAACGGTAGCCAAATTAATAGCTGTGTTGAGCAATTGAATATTTATTAAAATATTGTTTTTTGACATAGTTTTCATGTTCTTTAATACGAAATTTTAAAGCCCCTTTAGTTTGGCCAATATAAGAAAGACTACACAGGCAAGAAATACCGTAAATGTCCCAACTGTTAGGAATTTCTACAGGATCTTTAAGATTAGGAAATCTGAGTTTATTAAAAGGTTTAAACGCAATATTGAATTTGAATTTTTTAAGGATTTGGTAATCTGCTTACTGATTATTGGGAAAAATGATAAAATGGTAGAGTTATTGAAATCTTTTCAGAAGAAAATAGGTTTGTAAAACTTAATATTGGGCTCTTTTTAACGTTTGTACAACAATGACTATTCATATTCAACATATTCAAAGTGCCGCTGGGCCTATATTTTACATGTTATTTGTGAGAATCGTAGTGAGCACGCGTAGTATAAAAATGGGCGTTTTTCCCTGTTACACTTCGTTTTAATAATTGGAATTGTGATTTTGCAAATTTGCGTACAATTTTACGTACGTATGCAAAATATCATTTTCCTACCTATTGTAGTTTTCGAGTGAGAGGGATTACAAAATTCAGGTAAATATTGATTTGGCTTCGTTAGGAATGGTAAATGGCCTTCGCTTTGCTCGTTCATGATAACTGGAACACATTTTATTCAATTTTGAGTGATTCCCCAAAATTAGAACGTTCCAGTACCTTATAGTATCTAATGTGTGCAGCAACCTTTCTATCAATTTAACAAATTTCAATATTTGGAGACAATAGCAAAAATTTTATGACTCGATTTTTCTAAAATTTAAATTAGACTTTTACAGTTCTAAACTACAAGTACGTTCTCCGATAGATGCCTTTGACTCTAAAATGGTATAAAATGGTAGCAACAGTTATGTTAGAATTCTTTACCCCATTTCAACAATCATGTAAACACTTGCAACAACGTAATGATGTTTCGGAATTGTAATGATGGTATTGCAATGATGTTTCGGAATTGTAATGATGGTATTGCAATGATGTTTCGGAATTGTAATGATGGTATTGTAATGATGTTTCGGAAGCATTTATCTGTCAGATCAACCATCCCACTTGGCGACAAATTTGGCGAGTTTTTTAAACGTCGCCAAATTTGAAAAACATCGTCAAATTGACGAAAATGTTGCCAAATAGATAAAATGTGGAAAAAATTGATAAAAATTTTGCCTATTGATGAATATGACGCAAAATTAATAAAAGTAATTGTGTTTGATAGGGGATAGTAATGTAATGATATTTCGCTAGCATTTGCCTGCCAGTCCATTCGTCCCACTTGGCGACAAATTTGACGAAATTTTAAAATGCCGCAAAATTGCTTAAAATATCGCCAAATTAACGACAACGTTGGTAAATCGATAAAAATGTCTCCAAATTGATAAACATGTCCCCAAATCAATAAAAATATTGTGTTTTGCAAGGGGATAGTATTATAATGCTTCGGCAGCGTTTGTTTGTCAGTCCAGCTGTCCTACTTGGCGACAATTTTGGAAAATGTCTCAATTGAACAAAATATCACAAAAGTTAACGAAAATGTCACCAAATCGAAGAAAATTCAATATCTTGGAAAGAAAATAAGACTACTATAAGAAAAAGCCTATTATCTGTTCGCTCATAAAATGTGTAAAATAAATTCTGCAAAATATGTTGGGTGGTTATAGAAATAAAAATTGAAATAATAATTACACTCATATTATATGAAGAGATCACGTGACTCATTTCTTAGTAAAATATGACGTGCATTTTTCCCCGTTGTGTTAAGATCGTGATTTTTAAATATATATTTAGTATGGCATCCGTCCTAAAACCGCTTTATTTTTGCGCATTATCTGCGTATTTAACTTTTGTGCTATCGCAATTACAAAATTTTTATTTTAAATTATCATTAAACTTATTTATTTCTACAACGAAGCTTAATTTTAAAGCTATAGAGAATGTAAATAAATCAAGTGATTGTAAGATGAGAGGTATAAGAATTGCTGAATTTTTTTTTCACGCAAAATTTAACTCTGGAGTTTGGAATGTAAGTGATATGAATGAAGTAGGATTCTACATTGCGAGGCAGATGATTTATATTTTGATGACATCATTTGAAGAAAATTCATTTTGTGTAATTAGCATTGTCTTTTTTCGATGAAGTCTTGAGTTTTTAAATGACAGTACTATGCTAATTTTAAAAATGTCGCCGCTGGATGCATCACATTTAAGGAATGATTACATAAAATTGCATTTCAGTTGGAAAGTTCTTCATAACCAATGCTTTATGCATGATTGATCTATCTTGTTACTTTTATGTAATCGTACCCTTGATTTTATTTCATTTGTGAGAATGGAGCATCTATTGCTAAATAGAGAGATTTGTTTTATATTTGGGAATTACTGTGCAGAAATGAAAAAAAAGTTCACACAATAAAAATATTTAGTACAAATAAAATGTAGCAATACGCTGTAACACCAACGTTATTAGAAGGACGAAATCGGAAAAAATCAGACCTTGAGAACAACAGCGGCACCAAATATGAGCTATACTGTGTACATATTGTGATGCCAATTTTCCTAAAAGTCACCCCTTTCGATTCCCCTCCTGTTCTCCGACCTTCATGCCAAATGCATCCAAATGTGTAAGTAGGCTGTTGACAACAAATAACTTCGATACTAAATTTGGAAAAAATAATTATGGGGGAAATATCCTTTCAAGTGTAAAATAATTACCCACTATGGCATATGAATATATGAAGTTGAGAGTATGCAATCAATATATTTATTTGGACCTATAATTTTGTAAAAAGACTTATTGTGTTAAATTTTCTTCCCAAGAAAGGTGTTCCATTCTTTAATTGAGCTTAAGGTTTAGAAATTTGCAATTAAGGCTGCGGAAAAAAACGTTTGCCAACCTTTTTGTGGATCAATAGCACTTGGCAAAACTTGATGTTCTTTAACGAAATTTAGTTGAGCAGTATAAGTTTAAACTGTTTTTAAGTAAAAAGTAGATCACGATAATGCAGTTGTTGCCAGTCGGGAAAGATTAAAAAATAAAACAAGAAAGATCAGTCATGCTTAAAGCATTGATTATGAAACACTTTCCAACTTCAATGCAATTTTATTTAAAAAAGTCGAAAATGCAATACATTCCTCGGTAATATTTTAAAACTTATCACAATACTACATTGATTTATTATATTTGAAAACTTAAATCTTCATTGAAAAAAATGAACTTCATTCAAATGACGGCATTGAAATATAAATTGCCTGGTTTAAATATCTCTAAAATGAAATACATTCCACGGTAATATTTTTAAAACTATCATAATACTACGATAATTTATTATATTTGAAAACTTCATCGAAAACAACTGAAATAAATTCAAATGACGTCATAGAAAAAATAACACGCCTGGATCTCTCTATAAAAGCAGGATTTCATTCATAACTTTCTCCTATTCATTTCATTCATCACAATAGTATAATAATTTATTTTATTTAAAAATTAAGACCATGGAGCTACAATTCATAAACTCTATGCTTAAAACTTCATCGAAAAAAATCGTCCTTCTGTTTATAAAATCAATTAATATTTCATTCATATCAGCCATGCAGACTCCATGGACTGAATTATTTTGTGTTAAAGAAATACAGTAATTCTAATACAACTCATTCTACATATTTTGCTGTTTACATTTTACATAGATGAAAAATAGGCTTAGTTGTAAAAATAATCAAATTTGAATGAGAATTTAAACTCAAATATATTGTCATTGTGTTGCTTTAGTATGTAGATGCACAGAATTTAAGCAAAAATAAAGTAGTTTTAGGACGGATACAACACTCAATATGAATTAAAAAGAACTTTAAAAAATCACGATTTTGAAACAAGATGGATGCCATATATCATTTTGAAGTGGGTCATGTGATCGTTTCATATCATAGTCACGTGATCGTTTCATATAAAATGTGTAATTATTATTTTAATTTTTATTTAAAAAACTACTGAATATATTTCGCTGAATTTTTTTTATATATTTTATGGAACAATTTGACTATTACCTAAAATTTTCGAAGCAATTTGTGAATTTTAAATCCGCTTAAAAAATGTTTGAAAAATTAGGTCCCATAGGGCTCAATGTATTTCATTTTTTCAACCCGGGTTCAATCCAAAACTAATTGGGTTTTATTTTTCATTTTTATTCCCATAGGTCCTACAGACCGTCTGAACAACATACTAAAATTTCACTTTGATTAAGTCATTATTACGGCAGTTATCGTGCTAACGGACAAACAGACAGACAGACAGACAGACAGACAGAATGAACAAAGTCATAAACACTTTTCAACTTTGTTGTAAAGTGTTAAAAAGCACTTGATATCAAATAATTTTGAAGTCATATTTTTTTCTTGAGAAAACATTTCCAATTTAGTACATTACTTCTTTCTTGATTTATTGAGGAAAAAAGAAATATCTTTAACCGTTGTAAAAAATAGTAGAAATTTAAAAATTCGAGGAAAGTGAAATAAAGAGAAATTGGACGCGAAGCAAGAAATGATGTAAATTAAAAATAAGTCTACATTTTTCTTTGAAAGAATGATTTCGATTAAGATTTAGGGAAAATACACCAATTGAGGAGCGCACAATATTCGGTATCGCTTAAATCAGTGTTATAGAACATATAATACTATCGAAATCCATTTGAAAAATATCGGAAAACATAACAATCTTAGATTCTGTGTGTTAGGCCTGTTTTACACTGCTCCGCTAAAATTGTTTACACGTGTTCATACGAGAAGCAAGCGCGTAAATTAGTTTCCAAAAATGCTTTGGGTACATAAATTAATCTGATGTTGTCAGTACATGACTTCTTTACTGACTCAAATTGTCAGGCAGACTCAAATTGACCTGCAAAAAATTGTCTGTATCCACTCTAGCTGTTAAACCAATAGGCCATATTTCACAAAATTTGGTAGATAAATCCCTTGTAAGTTCACCTGGTGTTGATTAGATTTTGGTACTATCGGAAAAAAAAAACCTGCCTCTTTTTGCGAAATGGTCCTTAGAAATCGTAATATCTATAAATAACAGACCACGTATGCTCAAATGTAACAATTAAATGTAACAATTATAACAATAAAAAATGTAATTATTAAATGTAACAAATGTAACAATTATTGTATATGTAATTTTTGACGACAAAAATAATAAGACAAGTCTCAGTATACCAGGACTAGCCGTTCTCGAGATATTTTAGTTTTTTCGCCTTTTCGCTAAGCCACTTTTGAAAAAAAAAAGTCCAGTTGCCAAATGAAAATAAAAATTGCATTAAAAGTGCAAATTCAGTGTAATCTAAAATAATTATGGCTGTTATTTTAGGAAATTAGACTCAATTTAATGAATTATTGAAGAAATGAAGAAAACTTGAATATGATTCTGCAGAGAAAGTCATGCGCTGCCCAGATCAGACTTTTTTTAATTAATTAGAACTAAAAAATAAATACATTTAAAATAATGAAATTTGGAAACAACTGAAGCAAAAGAAAAATCTATATTCATATAAATAAAAAACTTAAGAGTTACAATTTATTACCGAGTTCTTATACCAGTAACCCAAAGACCATGGTAGAATGAATGCAAAATCTGTGAGAGGGAAAATACTTAATTGGATTTAAAATATTCAGAATTCCAAGGTCGATCCTAATAAATTTCAATTTTTGTGGGTAAATGTAAGTCTTTTTTAAGAGTATGTGTAAGAAACAGCTTTTATTGAAAAATTAAGAATAAAAGGTAGTAGTATAGTTACTGATAAATAAGTATAGAAAAAATATATGTGTTTTAAATACAGTAACTTCCATTGCAATTGCTCCTCAAGAATACATTTGTATCTGCCAATGGAAGACAGTCCTGAATAAAGGTGTCATAGAAGCAAAATAGTATGACTGAGGTATTGAAGGAGACATGGGCAACATGTGTCCGTGCATTATTATGTTGGAAATGGTGGTGCGTGAGGTCCCTAGATATGTAGAGAAATCAGAGCATTGTGCAGTTTTAACGTATCTTGTCACTGTCCGTTAATAAAAATACCATTAATAACAAGAAAGATCAATCATGCTTAAAGCATTGATTATAAAACACTTTCCAACTTCCATGCAATTTTATTTGAACATTTCTAAAATGCATTACATTCCTCGATAATATTTTAAAACTTATCACAATACTACATTAATTTATTATATTTGAAAACTTAAACCTTCATCGAAAAAAATGAACTTCATTTAAATGACGGCATTGAAATATAAATTGCCTGGTTTAAACATCTCTGAAATGCGATACATTGTTTCGTAATATTTTTTAAATTATCATAATACTACGATAATTTATTATATTTGAAAACTTCATCGAAAACAACTGAAATTCATTCAAATGACGTCATAGAAAAAATATGACGTTTGGCCCTCTCTATAAAAGCAGCATTTCATTCATTAACAATTTCACATACATTCTTTTCATTCATCAGAATACTATAATAATTTATTTATTTAACAATTAAGGCCATGGAGCTACAATTAATTAAACTCTATGCTTAAAAGTTCATCGAAAAAAATCGTCCTTCTCTCTGTAAAATCAATGAATATTTCATTCACATCAGCTATGCAGACTCCATGAGCTAAATAATTTTGCGTTAAAGAAATACAGCAATTCTTATACAACTCATTCTACATATTTTGCTGTTTACATGTTACATAAGTAAAAAATAGGCTTCGTTGTAGAAATAATCAAATTTGGATGATCATTTAAACTCAAATATATTGTAATTGCATTGTTTTAGTATGTAGATGCACAGAATTTAAGCAAAAATAAAGTGGTTTTAGGACGGACACAACACTCAATATGAATTAAAAAGAACTTTAAAAATCACGATTTTGAGACAAGGTGGATGTCATATTTCATTTTGAAGTGGGTCACGTGATCGCTTCATATAAGAGGTGTAATTATTATTTTAAATTTTATTTAAAAAACTACTGAATATATTTCGCTGATTTTTTTTTATATATTTTATGGAACAATTTGAATATTACCTAAAATTTTCGAAGCAATTTGTGAATTTTAAATCCGCTTAAAAATGTTTGAAAAATTAGGTGTTCTGGGGTTCAATGTATTTCATTTTTTCAACCCGGGTTCAATCCAAAACTAATTGGGTGATATTATTCATTTATATTCCCATAGGTTCTACAGACCGTCTGAACAACATACTAAAATTTCATTTTGATTAAGTCATTTTTACGGCAGTTATCGTGCTAACGGACTGACAGACAGTCAGACAGACAGACAGACAGAATGAACAAAGTCATAAACACTTTTCAACTTTGTTGTAAAGTGTTAAAAAAAGAGATAATTAAGTGTATTTTTTTAAATCCTGCTCTATGATATTGTGTGTTGGCCCACAATAGAACTTCGGAATACACAGATTGTGTATTCCGAAGTTCTATTGTGGCCAGCACTCAATACCCTAGTACTGATATTTTAAAAAGAAATCAAGTGCTATGCATTAACACCTACATGGATAAGTAGTTTTTGATATAAAACATCGCGCAGGGTGGAGAATATCTTAAAAGAAATGCGATTTAGATGAAACGTAAATGACATCATATTGTTATGAACGCCTAACATAAAATTGATGTTATCATTTTAAAGTTTGGATCCCTTGAATTTGGCAAGAAATTTGATTACCTTACGAATTTGGTGAAATATCGCCAATTTGGGGAGGTTCAACGGGTTCTGGAAGCTTCTCGAATTTTAAAGATTGGTTAAGAACATTCCGAGTAACGTACTTTTTCTAGAACTTTCCACAGAGTATATGGTACATAACCCGTCATTGCTCAGTTGAGTTGTTGACTTAATACGAGAGGAGAAGTATCTGCTAAACTCAATACAAACCTCAATGTATACTTTTTTTAATTATATATACACATTAAGGTACATGATAAAACAATACTGGTAAAAAAAATTAGATCTGCTATATTTGTGAATGAACATCAGCGCTATACGACAGTATACACTTATGTTTTGCGTCGACCGCACGCTCGCCCGTTGTAGTGAGTTCAGATGTTATTTACAAATGATTCATCATTGATGATTTCGTCGTTTGTGGTCACATTTGCACGAAATAAACTGCATTCTATTAATATATCAAAGTTGTATAATTCAATAAAAGTCAAAACTTTCTCTAGGTAAAGCTTACTTATCGGCACACACTACCCATCAACTTTTTACCATTCAAAATATGAGAAACTACATCAATCTATAATGAGTAACAGAGTTACCCTTTTAAAACACTTTCCAACACAGTTGTAAAGTGTTAATGACTTTGTTCATTCTGTCTGTCTGTCTGCCCGTTAGCACGATAACTGCCGTAAAAATGAGTGTATTAAATAGTAATTTTAGTATGTTGTTGAGACGGTCTGTGGGACATATAGAATGTAAAAGAATAATATGACACAATTTGTTTTGGATTTAACCCGGGTTGAAAATGTAAAGTACATTGAACGCTATGGGACCTAATTTTCCAAAAATTTTTTAAGCGGAGTTAACATTCACAAATTGCTTTGAAAATTTTAGAAAATATTCAAATTATCAAGTAAAATGTGTAAAAAAATGCATCAAAATGTGTTAAGTAGTTTTTTAAGCAAAAATTGAAATAATACATGCATATTATATGAAGAGATCACGTGACTCATTGCAAAATAAAATATGGCATCCATTTTTTCTTCGCTTAGTGAAAATCGTGATGTTAAAGGAACGATTATACTTATATTTAGTATTGCATCCGCCCTGAAACTGCTTTCATTTTGCATATTCTCTGTGTACTAGAAGATATGCCCGTCATACGACGAAATTAAAAATTTGCAAATCATTACCTCCCATTTTGTAACATTTTTAACACGTTACAACATAGTTGAAAAGTGTTTATGAGATTGCTCATTCTGTTTGTCTGTCTGCTTGCCTGTCTGTCCGTTTACCATGATAATTGACGTAAAAATGACTTTATCAAAATTAAATTTTAGTATGTTGTTCAGGAGGTCTGTGGGACCTATGGTGATATAAATAAATAATATCACCCAATTAATTTTGGATTGAACTCGGGTTGAAAAAATGAAATACATTGAACCCTAAGGGACATAATTTTTCAAATATTTTTAAGCGAATTTAAGTTTCACAAATTTCTTCGAAAGCTTTAGAAAATATTCAAATTATCCCATAAAATATATAAAAGAATTTTCAGCAAAATATATTCAAAAGCTTTTTAAATAAAAATTAAAATATTCATTAAACCCTTTATATGAATAGATCGCGTTATCATTATATGGGCAGATCACGTGACCCACTTCAAAATAAAATATGGTATCCATCTTGTGTCAAAATCGTGATTTTTCAAATTTCTTTTTAATTTATATTTAGTGTCGTATCCGTCCTAAAACCGCTTTATTTTTGCTTCATTTCTGTGCGTCTGTATTCTGAAACAGTGCAATTACAATACATTTGAGTTTAAATGATCACAGCCATCCATCTTGTGTAAAATTGTGATTTTTAAAGTTCATTTTAATTTAAATGTAGTGTTGTATCCGTTCTAAAACCGCTTTATTTTTGCTTAATTTCTGTGCATCTGTATTCTGAAACAACACGATTACAATATATTCCAGTTTAAATGATCATCAAACTTTGATTATTTCTACAACGAAACCTAATTTTTACTCTTGGAGATCTGCAATACAGATGACATGAATGAAACATTCATTGATTTTACATAGAGAAGCATACGGTTTAATGGCAGACTTCTTCGATGAAGTTCTTTGCATAGAGTTAAATTACTTTTACCGCCATGGTTTTAAGTTTTTAAGTAGAATAAATTAATGTAGTACTGTTATGAATGAAATAACAAGAAAGATCAATTATGCTTAAAGCATTGATTATGAAACACTTTCCAACTTCAATGCAATTTTGTTTAAACATGTCTAAAATGCAACACATTCCTCGGTAATATTTTAAAACTTATCACAATACTACATTAATTTATTATATTTTAAACCTTAAACCTCCATAAAAAAAAAATTAACTTCCATCAAATGACGGCATTAAAGTATAAATTGCCTGGTTTAAACATCTCTAAAATGTGATACATTCCTCGGTCATAATTTTAGAATTGTCATAATACTACGATAATTTATTATATTTGAAAACTTCATCGAAAACAACTGAAATCCATTCAAATGACGTCATAGAAAAAATAACACGCCTGGCTCTCTCTATAAAAGCAACATTTCATTCATAAATAATTCCCCCATTCATGTAATTCATCACAATACTATAATAATTTATTTTATTTAAAAATTAAGACCATGGAGCTACAAGTAATTAAACTATATGCGTAAAACTTCATCGAAAAATATCGTCCTTCTCTTTCTAAAATCAATGAATATTTCATTCATATCAGCTAAGCAGACTCCATGGACTAAATGATTTTGTGTTAAAGAATTACAGCAATTCTAATACAAATCATTCTACATATTTTGCTGTTTACATTTTACATAGGTGAAAAATAGGCTTAGTTGTAGAAATAATCAAATTTGGGATAAGCATTTAAACACAAATATATTGTCATTGCGTTGTTTCAGTATGTAGATGCACAGAATTTAGGCAAAAATAAAGTAGTTTTAGGACGGATACATCACTCAATATGAATAAAAAAGAACTTTAAAAATCATGATTTTGAGACAAGATGGATGCCATATATCATTTTGAAGTATGTCACGTGATCGTTTCCTATCATGGTCACGTGATCGCTTCATATAAGAGGTGTTACTATTATTTTAATTTTTATTTAAAAAACTACTGAATATATTTCATTGAATTTTTTTTTATATATTTTATGGAACAATTTGAATATTGCCTAAAATTTTCGAAGCAATTTGTGAATTTTAAATCCGCTTAAAAAATGCTTGAAAAATTAGGTCCCATAGGCCTCAATGTATTTCATTTTTTCAACCCAGGTTCAATCCAAAACTAATTGGGTGATATTATGCATTTATATTCCCATAAGTGCTACAGACCGTCTGAACAACATACTAAAATTTCATTTTGATTAAGTCATTTTTACGGCAGTTATCGTGCTAACGGACAGACAGGCAGACAGACAGACAGACAGACAGACAGAATGAACAAAGTCATAAACACTTTTCAACTTTGCTGTAAAGTGTTAAGAATGTATAAATTAAATATTTACTACTTTTACACAGAGCACCAGACGATTTATATTTCGATGACGTCATTTGAATCAAGTTCGTTTTTTATTAACACTTTACAACAAAGTTGAAAAGTGTTTATGACTTTGTTCATTCTGTCTGTCTGTCTGTCTGTCTGTCTGTCTGTCTGTCTGTCTGTCTGTCTGTCCGTTAGCACGATAACTGCCGTAAAAATGAGTTTATCAAAATGAAATTTTAGTATGTTGTTCAGACGGTCTGTAGGACCTATGGGAATATAAATAAATAATATCACCCAATTAGTTTTTTATTGAACCCGGGTTGAAAAAATGAAATACATTGAACCCTATGGGACCTAATTTTTCAAACATTTTTTAAGTAAATTTAAAATTCACGAATTGCTTCGAAATTTTTAGGAAATATTCACATTATCCCATAGAATATATAAAAAAAAATTCAGTAAAATATGTTAAGTAGTTTTTTAATTAAAAAAATTATTTAAAATAGGGAAAAAAATAAATTCAATTAAATTCTGACTTTGGGATATCTTCCAGAAAGAAAAGAGAGAGATATTATATAATAAATATCTCTCCATTTGTTTAAACGTTTTGCATATGGGAGTGGCTTCATATTTTAAAATAAATTTGGTAGATAACAATTTTTCATTTTTTTAAAATTTTATATAACTCTTCATGATAAATTTAATTGATGGCATTTTAAATGCACTTTCCTACGTCCTAGAGAGTTAAAATTTGGTACACAGCTTAAATTTGTTGAACATTTTATTCGACAAAAATTTGATGGATCTTTAAATATAGATCATACATTTTTTTCGAAATGGCCTGAAAATAATCCCCGTTCACTTCTATAAATCATTGGTGTAATATTGTTAAAAATTTTCTGATGTGGACAGCACATGTCTTTCTCTGCAGACTCATATTCGTTCTCTTTATTTATTCAATGATAATTTGAGTTTATCTGCACAACATAAGTATTTTAAATGACATTGAATTTACACGTTAAACTTATATTTGGTTCTCATTTGATAGCTAGTCTTATTGTCAAAGGTGGCGTAGCGAAAACGCGAAAAAACTAGAATATCTCAAGAACGGCTAGTCCTAGAGTAATGGGGTTAGTCTTATTCTTTTTGTTTTCAAAAATCACATATAAAATAGGAATTGAATTGATATAATTGAGCACACGTAGTCTTTTATTTTTATATATAACGATTTTTGCTGGCCATTTCGCAAAAATAGCCCGTTCCTTTTTCCCGAATCGTAGTAGAATAACCTACAAATGATTTATATACAAAATTTTGTTAAATTTGGTATATAAATCACTTGTAGGTTATTGAAATATTATACTCTAAATTTTGTTAAATTTGGTTCATTAGTTTTTAGCTAGAGTGGATAAAGGCAATTTCTGCGGCCATTTCGCAAAGAAGGCAGATTCTTTTATTACGAATCGTACTATAATCTAATGAACATCAGGATTTCCCACAAAAAACATACCTACCAAATTGTATGAAATTCGGTCCATTAGTTTTTCAATTAGAGTGGATGTAATATCCACACAGACACACAGAAACATACACAGATACACCCTTACACACACAGACGTCTTCCTAAAAGTAGTTTTTTCGTGTTCTAGAAGTCCCAAAACGTGTAGATACTTTGAAAATTCGAGTTCCGATCTTCGGCACGATTCCAATACTTTGAGTACATACACATACACATATATATTATCTGTGTATTATCTGTGTATCTAAATTCCGTGCCTATGCAATTACAATAGTTGTGATTTTAAATGATCCCTAAACTTTTATTATTTCTTCAAGGAAGCCTAATTTTAACATATGCAGAATGCAAATATCTCAAGCGATTGTAAGATGAATTACATAAGAATTGCTGAATTTTTTTCCCACAAAATTATTTAGCTCTGGAGTCTGGAATACAAGTTATATGAATGAAATATTCATTGATTTTGCATAAAGAATCAGATGATTTATATTTCGATACAGTTTTAAATATTTAAGTATAATAAATTACTGTAGTACTGTGATAATGTAAAATATATTACCACTGAATGAATCACATTTTAGAAATTTTTAAATGAAATTACATTTCAGTTGGAAAGTGTTTCATAATCAATGCTTATGCATGATTGATCTTTCTTGTTTTCTATGAAGTTTTAAATTTTCAAATATAATTAATTATTGCAGTATTGTGATAATTTTAAAAGTATCACCGCCAAATGTATCGCATTTTCGAAATGTTTAAATAAAATAGCATTGCTGTCGGAAAGTGTTTCATAATCAATGCTTCATGCATGATTGATCTTTCTTGTTATCAATTTGTCGATGGATTTATGATTGCTGTACAGTTTCCTGCTCAATTTGGAGCCTATCTACTTCGGCCATTTCTTTTTGATTTTTTTCCCAAACATTCTTGACTTTGGCGTGCTCGCCATCTTCTCACTCTTCCTCTGTTTAACTTATGTTTCTTTTCTTTTCTATCCTCTTCATTTTCCAGTGACCAACACGCTTGTTAAATAAAATTTATTCTGAATGCCAAAAACTGATTTTTTTGGTTCAATATTTATTAATTTTAATTTAAATCTGCTGACACCATTCAAAGGAAAAGGAAAGAAAGAAAAAAAATCCGAGTTCAAGCAAAAATTTAATTAGCTAAGAAGAATGCTCCGGTTTTTAATATGAACTCTGAATTGAAGCAGCAGTGAACGTGGAAAGTCAATGGGTGACCGGAAAAATTTAGTGTTCGCGTACAGAGTTATGAAAATACTGGTGGTTTGCTTTAGTATCTAAATTGAAATTTTTATTCGTGATTGAAGCATGTTTGGGAACATTTTGTAGCAACGTTACCCAGAGATGGATAGATAAACAGACAGATAAATCAAGATGCTTGTAAAATTAATCTAAATTCTGTTCTTACGAAATTACCATCTTTTTTATTAACACTTTACAACAAAGTTGAAAAGTGTTTATGACTTTGTTCATTCTGTCTGCCTGTCTGTCTGACCTTTAGCACGAAAACTGCCGTAAAAATGACTTAATCAAAATGAAATTTTAGTATGTTGTTCAGACGGTCTATAGGACCTATGGGAATATAAATGAATAATACCATCGAATTAGTTTTGGATTGAACCCGGGTTGAAAAAATGAAATACATTGAGCCCTATGGGACCTAATTTTTCAAACATTTTTTAAGCGGATTTCAAATTCACAAATTGCTTCAAAAATTTTAGGTAGTATTCAAATTGTTCAATAAAATATATAAAAAAAAAAATCAGCGAAATATATTCAGCACTTTTTTAAATAGAAATTAAAATAATAATAACACCTCTTATATGAAGCGATCACGTGACCATGATATGAAAATATCACGTGACCCACTTCAAAATAAAATATGGCATCCATCTTGTCCCAAAATCGTGATTTTTAAAGTTCTTTTTAATTCATATTGAGTGTTGTATCCGTCCTAAAACTACTTTATTTTTGCTTAAATTCTGTGCATTTACATACTGAAACAACGCAATTACAATATATTTAAGTTTAAATGCTTATCCAAATTTGATTATTTCTACAACGAAGCCTATTTTTCACCTATGTAAAATGTAAACAGCAAAATATGTAGAATGAGTTGTATTAGAATTGCTGTATTTCCTTAATACAAAATCATTTTGTTTATGGAGTCTGCGTAGCTAATATGAATGAAATATTCATTGATTTTATAAAGAGAAGAACGATTTTTTTCGATGAAGTTTTACGCATAGAGTTTAATTACTTGTAGCTCCATGGTCTTAATTTTTAAATAAAATAAATTATTATAGTTGTGGCAAAAAGAAAATAATATAAGTGAAGTTTAAGTTAATGTTTATCATTAACATTAATTATTATTAAGCATTAAAGACTCAGTCTTATACTGCCATAACTCTGTGGTGTGAAAGCCCCAGGCCGTCCGGCTCGTCCAGAGTGGCTCCTCCTCGTATTTTTAATGCACTCGCCATTTGATCTATCTCCATCAATTTGGAACCTCTACGGGACACTCTACAAATCTGTTGGGTTTTTTATGCATCTCTATCCGTGCTCTAGTTAAAATCGTGATCGTTTTACTTTTCATGTTTGATCTCCATCTCTGCTTCTCGTTCTCTACATCTCTGATTTCGTCCACTACTGAACTCTTTTTCTTTTCGTCTGTGGTTCCTTCGGTGTGCGTGTGTGGGGTGGGGGTGGTGTGTGTGGGGGGGGTAGCTTCGCCTTTCTTCTTTTTGGCGCTTATTGGTTCTTCTTAACCCAATGGCATCATTTCACATTTAGTATGGCCTAGCTCAGCCCCTCTGGTATTGCACCCCTAAATTTATAGTATTTTGATCTTAAAGTTCAAGTTGTCATAAACCCCGGCGCCAGCCAGACTATAGCTTTGTTTGCCATTCTAGGCATCATAAATACTCACATAAAATTGTCTCATCAAATGTGAGAACACTTTCTGGTCTCACAATAGTATTCTGATGAATGACATGAATGGGAAATTATTTATGAATGAAATGCTGCTTTTATAGAGAGAGCCAGGCGTGATATTTTTTCTATGATGTCATTTGAATGAATTTTAGTTGTTTTCGATGAAGTTTTCAAACATAAATTTAACGTAGTATTATGATAATTTTAAAATTATTACCGAGGAATGTATCACATTTTAGAGATGTTTAAACCAGGCAATTTATATTTCAATGTCGTCATTTGAATGAAGTTCATTTTTTTCGATGAAGGTTTAAGTTTTCAAATATAATAAATGAATGTAGTATTGTGATAAGTTTTAAAATATTACCGAGGAATGTATTGCATTTTAGACATGTTTGAATAAAATTGCATTGAAGTTGGAAAGTGTTTCATAATCAATGCTTTAAGCATGATTGATCTTTGTTGTTTTAAATGATCACTAAAATTTGATTACTTCTACAGCGAAGCTCAATTTTATCGCATGTAGAATATAAACATATCAAGCCATTCAAACATGAGATTATAAGAGCAAGCCATTGGGAGAATTGCTGCATTTTTTGAACACAAATTATTTAGCCCTGAAGTCTGGAATACAAATCATATGCATGAAAGATTCATTCCTTTTGCATAGAGAAGTAGACGATTCCACAGCATTGCCTTTTCTGGCGAACTTTTATGTTTCCAAGAAAATAAATTATTGTAGTACTGTGATAACTTAAAAAATATCACGACTGAATGTTTCGCATTTTACAGATGTTTAAATGAAATTGTATTTTCATCGAAAAGTGTTCCACAATCAATGGTTTATGCATGATTAATCTTCCTTGTTTTTCTTAAAGTGTTATCCCGGCTCACAAAGCCATTTTAGTATCCAGCAGATCCTTTTCCTGCGCAATTGCCTTCATTTATTAACACTTTACAGCAAAGTTGAAAAGTGTTTATGACTTTGTTCATTCTGTCTGTCTGTTTGTCCGTTAGCATGATAACTGCTGTAAAAATAACTTAATCGAAATGAAATTTTAGTATGTTGTTCAGACGGTCTGTAGAACCTATGGGAATATAAATGAATAATATCACCCAATTAGTTTTGGATTGAACCCGGGTTGAAAAAATGAAATACATTGAACCCCATAGCACCTAATTTTTCAAACATTTTTAAGCGGATTTAAAATTCACAAATTGCTTCGAAAATTTTAGATAGTATTCAAATTATTCCATAAAATATATAAAAAAAAATTAGTAGTTTTCAGTAGTAAATATATTCAGTAATAATTTAAATAAAAATTAAAATAATAAAATTACACCTCTTATATGAAGCGATCACGTGACCCACTTCAAAATATAATACGGCATCCATCTTGTCTCAAAATCGTGATTTTTAAAGTTCTTTTTAATTCATATTGAGTGTTGTATTCGTCCTAAAACCTCTTTATTTTTGCTTAAATTCTGTGCATCTACATACTGAAACAACACAATGACAATATATCATCCAAATTTGATTATTTCTACAACGAAGCCTATTTGTCACTTATGTAAAATGTAAACAGAAAAATATGTAGGATGATTTGTATAAGAATTACTGTATTTTTTTAACGCAAAAGTATTTAGATCATGGAGTCTGCATAGCTGACATGAATGAAATATTCATTAAACTTACACAGAGAAGAACGATTTTTTTCGATGAAGTTTTAAGCATAGAGTTTAATTACTTGTAGCTCCATGGTCTTACGTTTTTAAATAAAATAAATTATTTTATTACTGTGATGAATGAAATGATTGGGAAAATGTTATGAATGAAATGCTGCTTTTATAGAGTGAGCCAGGTCTGTTATTTTTTCTATGACGTCATTTGAATGGATATCAGTTGTTTTCGATGAAGTTTTCAAATACAATAAATTTTTGTAGTATTATGATGGTTTTAAAAATATTACCAAGGAATGTATCGCATTTTAGAGATGTTTAAACCAAGCAATTTATATTTCAATGCCGTCATTTGAATGAAGTTCATTTTTTTCGATGAAGGTTTATGTTTTCAAATATAGTAAATTAATATAGTATTGTGATAAGTTGTAAAATATTACTTAGAAATGTATTGCATTTTAGAGATGTTTAAATAAAATTGCAATGGAGTTGGAAAGTGTTTCATAATCAATGCTTTAAACATTATGGATCTTTCTTGTTATTTATATAGAGCTATTTCAAGGAAGGCGGTGTACAAAATTTTTCATTATTTTTACTTTGCAATACATGATAATGTATAGGGGAAGTATTGGAATCATGCGAAAATCGCAACTCGAGTTTTCCATGGATATACACGTTTTGGGACCTCTAGAACACTGAACTACTATTTTTAGCGGGACGTCTGTATGCGTGTCTGTCTGTCTGTGTGTATTCACTCTAACTCAAAAAGTAATGAACCGAATTTCAGAAAATTTGGTAGGCAAGTCACTTATGTATGACCGTGGTACTGATTAGTTTTTGGTACGATTCGGTGAAAAGCAACTTGTATTTTTTGTGAAATGACCTACAAAAATTTTCTGTATCTACTTTAGTTGAAAAACTAATTGATCACATTTTACAAAAATTTGGTAGAGAAGTCACTGGTGGGTCATCTTGGTGCTGATTAGATTTTGATACGATTCGAAAAAGAAGAACATGCATTTTTTGACGAAATGGCCCGCAAAAATTATGTACAAAATTTAGTAGGTTAGTCATTTGTGATTTACCCTGGTGTTGATTCATTGGTTCGATTCGGAAAAAAATAACCTGCCTTTTTTGCTAATTGGTCTGCAAAATCGTCAAAATCTAACATAAAAACTACGTTTGCTCATATTTATCAGTTAAATGCTTGTTTTATATGCAATTTTAACGATGAAAAGAATAAGGCTAATCCCATTACACTAGGTCTAGCCGTTCTCGAGGCAGTTTAGTTTTTTTGCATTTTCGCTACTCTACCTTTGAAAAAAAAGTCCAGTTACCAACTGAAAACGAAAATAGAATTAAAAGAGCAAATTCAGTGTCATTTTGAATAATTATGGACGTTATTTTGTGCAATTAAACTCAATGAATTTTTGAAGAAACAAAGAGAACGTGAATATGAGTCTGTAGGGAATGTCAAGTGCTGTCCACATCGGATTTTTCAGTGAGGAGGATTTACGTAAAATTGTCGCTTTAATAAAAGCACCAGTAATCTTAAACAGGAACAATGTACAACTAATAAGTCACTAGCTATTTTCTAAATCATGTGACTTGGACTTTCAAATATTAACAACTAGCCGCCTTTGGCGACCAGCCTGTTCGCTACCCTTGAAAATTCTGACCGTGGCAAACTCGTTGGCGCGACCTACCAGAAAGGTGTAAGGTAACTGCTTGGAAGGCCAGGAAGTGCCACACAATTTAGACCGGAACCCAATGGGGGAGGCATCCAAAGAGACCGTACCCTCCTTCCCCTACCACAAACCTCTCGGAAGGACTTGCAGTCCCACACGTTTAACGTGATCGTACTCCGCGTGAACACGGCTGCAGTTTTGGCAATGGCGGGAATCGAACCAGGGCCTACCGAGTGAAATTCCCGCGCGCTAACCACTGGGCTACCGTGCCATCCGCGACAATCTCCATAACTTTATTTTTATTCGGCAATTTTGGGAATCGAACCCGGGCCTACCAAGTGCAAATCCCGCGCACTAACCACTGGGGTACTTCACCCTCCGCGATATTCTTCATAACTTTCTTTTTATTCACCCAATTTAGACCGGAACCAAGTGGGAGAAGCATCCACAGGGACCGTACCCTTCTTCCCCTACCACCAACCTCTCGGAAGGACTTACAGACCCACATGTTTAACGTGATCGTACTCCGCGTAAACACGGCGGCAATTTTGGGAATCGAACCCGGGCCTACCGAGTGCAATTTCCGCTCGCTAACCATTGGGCTACTTTGCCCTACGCGACAATCTCCATAACTTTCTTTTTATTCATCCAATTTAGACCGTACCCTCCTTCCCCTACCACCAACTTCTCGGAAGGACTCACGGACCCACATGTTTAACGTGCTCGTACTCCGCGTAAACACGGCGGCAATTTTGGGAATCGAACCCGGGCCTGGTAACTGGTTGGACGGCCAGGATGTGCCACCCAATTTAGACCGGAACCCAGTGGGGGAGGCATCCACAGGGAACGTACCCTCCTTCCCCTACCACCAACCTCTCGGAAAAACATACGGACCCATATGTTTAACGTGATCGTACTCCATGTCAGTGGCGGAAATCGAACCCGGGCCTACCGCGTGCAATTCCCGCGCTAACCACTGGGCTACTTCGCCCTCCGCGACAATCTCCATAACTTTCTTTTTATTCACCCAATTTAGACCGTACCCTCCTTCCCCTACCACCAACCTCTCGGAAGGACTCACGAACCCACATGTTTAACGTGATCGTACTCTGCGTGAACGTGGCGTAAGTTTTGGCAGTGGCGGGAATCGAACCCGGGCCTACTGAGTGCAATTCCCGCGCGTTAACCACTGGGCTGCCGCGCCCTCCGCGACAATCTCCATAACTTTCTACATATTCACCCAATTTAGACGGGAACCCAGTGGGGGAGGCATCCACAGGGGCCGTATCCTCCTTCCCCTACCACCAACCTCTCGGAAGGACTTACGGACCCACATATTTAACGTGATCGTATTCCACGTAAACACGGCGGCAGTTTTGGCAGTGGCGGGAATCGAACTCGGGCCTACCGCTAACTTCCCGCGCGCTAATTTGCAATTTAAAATGACCATATGCTTAATTCCATCATCCTCATTCCATTGTTTCATTGTTCCATCATTTAAAATATCCATAAAATTAAAATATCCAAAAGTTAAAATATACATTTAAAAAATCCAGATCGTCCCATCATTTAAAATATAAATATAATAATTTATATAGAGCAAAGGCGCTCTATTCAGAACCGTGACGTTACCTCCACCTTGACGTCCCCACCCACCAGCTTCCCTGCTTCAGCGGGGGAGAAACGAAGCGGTACGCCGAGCGGAATGCCGAGAAATATAAAATCATGACGTCTTTAAAATTGCCATCCTGAAGGCAATTTTCATTATTTCTGGACCAGATTGGACTTGTAAGAATGCCAGATGTTTGACCTTTCTGAAAATGTAAATTATTAGTCGAAATTATGAGTACTTTTCACGATGCGAGAATTTAAAAACCAAAAATCGTTTTCTTGAGCAAAAAGTGACTTTTGTTTTAAAATCTTTAAAAAATATTAGAAATCGAAATTCAGATTTGAAATTGATATATTTTTACTCGAAATTCTCTGCTCTTTCCGATGGTGTAATTTGTTTTTTTCTACGATGTCTGGATCGTGGAGAAAAAAGGGCAAAAAGGGCAAAAAACGGTCGAAATCGCATAAAACATTAAATAAATAAAAAAATAATTAAAATTTTAAAAATCGGTTTTCACGTGTCCCCTTCCCTCCCCCCCGGGTCTCCGATTGCCAAATTTCGTAGCTCTCCGACGCGCGGTCGCGAAACGTATAGTGTATAAGACAGACACACAGACACACAGACATTGCCTTTTATTATATAGATGGGTGGGTGTAAATGCCGTTTATCCTGCGGGACGGACAATAAGCTGTGAAAATTTTTGAGCTGTTCAGATTGGGCATTGGTGTTACAATTGGTGTTACAATTGGTGTAGCAAGACTAGGCATTGGTGTTACACAACTGGCGATAGAGCTTCCTTTGTTATGAGTATATTCAGAAGACAGTGGTAAATATTTTAAAGTGCGCTCATTTATGAAGTGAATTGCAAAATGATTGATAGAAAAGATAGAACCGTTTGGCGTGAAATGGAAGTGGGAATTAAAAGAAATAATCCTGTGTCACATAATGCATACAGTTACGGCATATCCTCTAGAATTCTGTGTGTCCTCTCAGGATACAAGAATGAGTTCAAATTTCTGGATAACTAACACGTTTATTTACAAGTACAGCTTAAACAGAAACAATATACAGTGCAACTTGGATAAAAAAGACGTCTCTAATTCAAAATCGTAGTTAATTCGAAGATTTCTCTTGGTTCCTTGAACTTTGTATTAAATCAATGTTAAAAAATCGTGGATAATTGGAAGTTTTTTATAAAAACTTTCGAACCATAACATCTTTGCGGCATTTCATCCTTAAGAAATCATCGCCGGAATGCCCCACATGATCGACACGTGACAGCTGAAACCCCCTCCCCTCTACCTGTTCGACCGGTTCCAGCATTCAACCTACAGAGAGTGTTGGTTCAACCTAGAGCTCCTCTACTACAGGCTAACTTATCAAGCATATTGAAGCCCATAGGGTCGCATACTACAGTTACAGAAATTATAAAATAAGTGTTTAAAATAAATACTTTATATAAAACAAGAAGTTTCAATTAGAATATTGTAGAACTTAGCAAGCACAAGTATGCTCCAGTACCGGGTATCCAATTATTTATTAGCCATTGTTTTCTTCTTTCTTCATTTCTAGGAAAGCAAAATAGCCTAAGACCCTTTCTAGAATGATTAGAGCAGTTCGGTTGAGAACCACCACCCATAATTATTTCAATAGTACTTCCTAAATTGAAAATACGAATCGAGTTAATGCTAATGGAATGCGCTTCCAGCTATGGTGGGCCTCAATATGCTTGATGAGTCAGCTCGTATATAGAGGAGCCTTAGTTCAACCGGCTTCAGACGTCATTTGAGATTCCTACTGTTAGTGTGTCTGTAGTATTGTGAGAGTTTCGCTAGTGAGCAGTCACGATGTATTTGAGTAAACCACGCGTTCAATAAAAGAATTTAACGTTTGCTGAAAAGGTCGCCGTCATTCGCGATGTGGAAAAGGGTGTGAAGAGGAAATGTCAAATCGCCAATGAGTACGGGATAACGTCGAACACTTTGTCTAATTTTACATTTATCAGACATCTTAAGACATTACATCTTAAGACATTTTATCAGTAGTGTTTTATGTTATTACTGTCTGCAATTTAATGCATCTGTTCTCGCTATACAAAATTATCTTCACGAGCAGATCTGAAGAAAAAAACATCCTGTCCCGGTTTGTAAACAAATTTACAAAAAAAAAAAAAATAAATAAAAATAACGGATTTGAATCAATACATGTAAAATAAAAGCGCTAAAATTGTATGGGACGCGTACAACTTACATTCGCGAATATTAGATATAGCCTGCATTAATAGATTACATGTATAAATTGAGAATAACAACAAATCCGTAATCTTTACACCTGACGGCAGTAATTGATTCCAATATATGCCAAAGTGAAAGTGCTGAAATTATAAAGATATACCAGTACTTCTTACCTTCTCGTAAATTCAAAAATATGACCGTGTGTTAGTAGAAGATTGCCTGTTTTACAATATGAGCCTGAATAATCTATGTCAAAATAGCACAGTTGACGTAATAAAATGAAAATACCAAGGCCGTAATTGATTCCAATATATGCCAATATATGACAAAATATATGCTAAAATACATGTACTACTTATATTCTCGTAGAATAAAAGATATACCCATACATTTGTAACAGATTACCCGTACTACATACAATATATGAGTTTTTGCCAAAATAAAACAATGGCGTAATAACCTGAAAATATCAACTATAATAAAGTTTGAAAGTGAAGACCGTAGTTGATATTATCCAGTCAAAAATGCAATATCAATGAAATTTATTTTATGTACATGTCTTTAAAATTTAAATCTGAAAATATCTAATTAAAACCGTCTGCCGCATAAACGCATTGGATTTAATCCGTTGCTAAGGGACATGATATCATTTTCTTCAAATAAATTGGTGAAAAATATATCGTCCTCATACTGCTATCGCTATAGAATTTTTAATATTTTACACAATATTTGGGCAACTCCTGGTCCTAGAACCTCGAAACGTGGACTAAATTTTAAGTGGGGTTATTCCAAGTCTACCCCGAAAATTTCATCCAATTAGGTACAGACGTTCTCACGCGATGATGAGGCAAATATAAGGAAACTTAACATTCACAATTATTTCTAAATTCCTGTAGTATTCTAAATGATTTTGTAATTTAAAATATTCTATCAAAATATGTAACTTAATTCTTCTAAAAATTATACAACAATCTCTGGGCTCAATATACAAAATTATCTTCACAGGCAGATCTGAAGAATAAAGTATCTTGGTTCAGTTTGTAAACAAATTTAGAAAAAAATATTTTTTAATTCTCATAAAACGACAGAGATTATCTAGAAAATCGTACTTAATTATGTAAACTATTGAATTTTCATCGATTCGGTGTCATTTTGATAAATTTATCGTCATTTTTCAATTTAGCGACACTTTCGTCAATTTAGCGACATTTTAAAAAATCGCCAAATTGATCTCCAAGTAGGACTTGCAGCCCCACTTGGCGAAAAATTGACAAAACGTCATCACAATGCCATCCCCTAACAAAACGCAATTCATTTCAATTATTTAGCACAATTTTATCAATTTCAAGATGATTTTATGGATTTACAAACATTGTTATTAGTTTAGCGACATTATCAAAATTCGCGAAATGTGTTACTAAGTAGGACGGTTGGACTGACAGACAAATGCTACTGAAAAATCATTTCAGTACACCCTTCTAACAAATTGCATTGATTTAACATCGTTTTTATCAATTTGGCAACCTTTAAGAAAATTTCCCAAATTAGCGATATCCCGCCAAATTCGTAGAGCTGAATTTGCAGATCTGAAGAATAAAACATCCGGATTCCGTTTGTATATATGAAATAAAAACAGTAAAATTTTAATAGAAGATATACCCATTCTACTTATTCATATATATTCTACGGATTCATATATTTTCTAGCAACCTCAATACCTTGCGATTTGGCGATATTTTATGGTATTGGAGCGCCGTAAATTGGCATTGGAATGGAACTTTGTTGTTTAAGCCTATTGCCTATACCAATATAGTGCACGTTACTTTTAATATTTCACATCGCATCTTTAAATTGTTACAGTTTCCTTTTCCTGATAATTATTGACATTATAATGTCAGAAAACGATAAGAAAGATGTTAATAACATCGTTTGCAGTTATTGTGAGCGAATATTTACTCAACGGAAGAACATGTATGCTCATATAAGGAAATTTCATCCTGGGGAAAAATAGATTTTCAACAGAAATCAACGAACATTTGTTGTTTATGTGATTGATTGTCAGTGCTTTTCAATGGCAGCTCTTACTGAACACATACAAGTTGAACATAGGGATGTTAAACTGTCATTTACTAAAAAATTGTTTTATAGTGTAGAAAGTTAGGTTTTGCAGTGCTTATCAATGGCAGCTCTTATTGAACACATACAAGTTGAATGTAGGGATGTTAAACTGTCATTTAATAAAAAATTGTTTTATAGTGTAGAAGATTTTGATTACTTTTGTTGCTCAAAACATTCGAAATTCTTAGATAACTTAAAAAAAGGTGGATACTGAAAATGTGCTGCTATTAGAGCATAATTAAACACCATAAAATATTTAAATAGTTTAAAATATGAAATTTTATAATTCTTCGAATAGATTTAAAAGTCCCAAAATGTCGGTTTTGAATATTTTCTGGGTTTTTACATTTTGTATAATCTTATTACATTCTTTAACATTAATTTCTGAGTTTAGAATTTTAATGGATCAAGTACAACTAAATAATTGTTTAATTCGATGGTGTACAATCCAATCATACATATTGAACTAAAGAAAAAAATCAATATTTTTAAACTGATTTAAACAGGGACTGGAAAGAATATTTCAATTATGTATCATAGATGCCGCCACTGAACAACATTACAGTAAAGTAACAGTTAAAACATACATCGCCAAATGAGCGATTTTGTGCCAAATATGTTTTCCAACCTGCAAAAGTTCTTTCCTTCCAACTCCATGAGCATGCGCAGTATAGGTTTTCATATCAACCATAGCCCACCAGCGCAGGGAGCAGACACTAGTGTGTTTTGTTCGTAACTTGCTCCCCCTTCAGTTAGGAGAAACTTGAAGGAAGGGCTGCAGGCATTCTTTAAGGCACTCAACTGGGTATAATAGGCGCTCTCCTCCTTTCCCAGAAAAATGGGGGTGAAAAAAACTGGTACAGCAGTTGAACCAGCGCCGTTCAAGAAGAGATTTTCAGTGGTACAACTGTTATACCGCCGTAAAGAAAAGGTCAAAAACAATCCAATCATCTCGAAATTTCGCATGCAAATTCCTTTATACCAAGTATGCAAATGACTAAATTTGCAAGGCCAATTTGGTCAATTAGTTTTTCAGCTAGAGTGTATGCATACATTCCACAGACACAGAGACGCCACGCTGAAACATTTTTTTCCAGTTCAAGAGTGCGTGGAACTTGTGGATTTGTCGAAAACTCGAGTTGCGATTTTCGACACGATTTTAATAATTTCCTTACACATTGTCATGTACTGCAAGGAAAGTAAAACCAGTAGCTTCGGGAAACAATGTCAGTATTCGCTAGTATTAACAGTGATGTACTGGTAGAAGGAAGCAAGAGTTAGTACTTACAGTTTCACTTGCAAGTACTGATTGTAAGCGTACTTGGCACTGTCAGTGTACTTTGTACGCTGCAACAATAACAACAAAGAAAATATTGTCCACTGCACATGCTCTATTCTAAGCTAGAATTAATATCTCCTTATATACTTTAAAAATCAAGACAACCAAAAAAATTATCAATAATTAAACGTATTTTATTAAAATCTCCTTTTACGACATAATACAATTGCACAACCATTGCGTTTTCGGGCAGGACTATGCTCTGGTTTTAATTATGGTCTTTTAATTAAGGCTAATTTTTTTGGTTGTCTTTATTTTTATTATATTAATTATTTTGACATATTTCCATACAATTTTATTAATATACCCCGCCTGTATTGCTGACAACAAAAGTAATTTTAAGGAAAAGTGGTTTGAAACTGAAATAATGTTAGCGCCTTCATAAGTTACGGTTTTACTTCTTATGTTAATCGGAAATTTGCATATTTCATGAAACCTTGTGTAAAAGCTAACCATAAAGCAAAGTTTAGTGTTTAAACATTAAGGGTTACTTCAGGATTGTTTTGATGTTTTTATGAGAGAAGTGCAGTTTTATTTGTTTCATTTCTACACAACGCGCCACTTGCTTTAATTTGTGGTGGGTTAGAAAAGTATATTTGGACGTGTCAGAGTTTTGAATTTAAAATTCTTTGAAAATATTACAACGCAATATGATCTTTCTTTAAATTAAATGCTGAAAACTTTATGGATACGAACACATTTCTGCGTGCTTCTGCTATAAAGTGCTCACCTATTTAGAAAAGAAATATTTTAAAATGTTTGTCTTGATGCTTGATGTATGCACATTTAATAAACATTGTATTTACAATACTTTCAAATGCTTGTCATCATAATTTAAAAAATCTGATGTAGGCAGCACATCACTTTCACTATAATACAAGGAATTTACTATTGCACTGTGAGACCAGAAATAGATCTCACACTGTAATTGTAAGACAGTTTTATGTGCATTATTTATTGTGTCTGAAACATCAGACAATACCTCCAGTTTGAATGCCGCCAAGGTTTACAGTGTGCTAACCCAAAGGTCAGAAAAAACCATAAATTTAGGGACATCGAGACAAGGGGTCGGAGGACTGTTGAGAAAATGTGAAGAAACGACATTGGATAAGAGACTGACCAATGGAGAAGATGCTTGTGGCGTCGCTGTGAAGACTGCCAATCGAAACAAAGGGGAAGTGCCAGACCTGAGGCAAAAGAGCCACAACATGTGACATAAGAACGACGATTAACGTGAAGAACGATGACGCTTGAAAAATACAGCACAATGACTAGACGACAATTACTTAACAGATTAACAGCTCGAAATTTAGGAGCAAAAATTTAGAAAGATGTGTTGACAACGAGTGTGACTAGAGATGTAGAGAACGACTTCGATGGCTAGATCAATTTTCAGTGCAATCAGAAGTACGAGATGGAGCCAAACACGCAGAGTTACGGCCAGTACGAGTTACTGGTGCAATCATTATGGTCTATGATCAATACCGAAATTGAAGGTATGTGTTCCTCAAATATTTACAGTTCGTCAAGGCATTTTAGGCATTTTAATACTGGTCTCACATGGTCTCTTTCCGCCGGAATAATTAATAAGATGAATAATTGTTGTAATTGAGTATTGAAGTATTTTATGTTTTTAATAAATGTTTTATTGTTAAAGTTAAAAATGGTGCAATCAATTTAGGTATTAATTAATATTCTTTTACAGAACTCGTGCGAAAGATATTTAATTGGAGCGGCAAACAATGCAATGAACAAATAATAATGAGTTCCACGAATACGATCAATTTACGACAATGTCAATTTAGCAGTAGTACAAATAAATAATATTATTCTTAATTTTAAAAGCGCACCACATGCACATTTGACGATTTTCTGGATGACAACAATTAAAACTATTTCAAAGAATCCAATTAACTTATATTTCGAGTAACTCTAAGTAAACAATTATCAATAATGTCCAATTGATAATGTAAACAATTATCAATAATCCTCAATAAGCGACATATTTCATATATTAAAATATTTTAGTAATTAATTCATCAATTATTCGTTATTTTCATTAATTTAATGCCATTTTTGCAATTTTGACGCTATTTTCGTCAATCTGAGATGAAATATCACCAAATTGGTGATACGTTACTAGATTATTCACCAAGTTCGACAAATGCATCAGCAAGTGTTGCAGACATGCGGAGAAAAAAGCATTTCTTATATTCCAGAAGGTATGCCCGTCATTTGACGGAAATCAGATATTGCGAAACATTACTTTTCCTTTCACGTCATTTTTATTAATTTGGCGACAATTTTTGTCACTTTGACAATATTTAAAAAGTCGCTAAGTTGGCAAAATCACACCAAATTTATCTTCAAGCGTTAGGGACAGAGGACGAAGAAATGGGTTATTCTTGTAGTCTACTCTCATATTCTTTCCAAGATATTGAACTCATCAATTATTCGTCATTTCTTTCATTGATTTAGATCGGTTTCATCAATTTGGCGAAATTTGGTAACATTTTCATCAATTTGGCAACATTTAGAAAGTCAGCAAGTTGGAGATATTTCGACAAATTGGTCATCAAAAATTTGTCAAGCGTTACGTATGGAAAAATAGGTTATTCTTAAAGTATATTTCTATTTTCTTTCCAAAATATTGAATTTTCATCAATTAGTCGTCAATTTCAGTAATTTGGCGTTAATATCATCAATTTGGTGACATTTTCGCGAATTTGAAAACATTTAAAAAAGTCACAAAGTTGGCTATATTTCACCAAATTCGTCGCCTAAATCTCGTCAAGCGTTATGGACGGAGAAATAAGTTATGGTTATAGTAGGTTATTGTTATAGTAGGTATAAATGGCTATGGGCGTTCAAATACAAAAGTATTACCCAAAGTATATTTTCTTATAAATGGAACGTTTTCAATCCACGAGAATGATGTCACCAAATTTATAGCATGCTATTACATATGAAAAGTGAAGAGTTTTTACAATAGTTAACATTTTTAACACTTTACAACAAAGTTGAAAAGTGTTTATGACTTTGTTCATTCTGTCTGTCTGTCTGTCTGTCTGTCTGTCCGTTAGCACGATAACTGCCGTAAAAATGAGTTTATCAAAATGAAATTTTAGTATGTTGTTCAGACGGTCTGTAGGACCTATGGGAATATAAATAAATAATATCACCCAATTAGTTTTTTATTGAACCCGGGTTGAAAAAATGAAATACATTGAACCCTATGGGACCTAATTTTTCAAACATTTTTTAAGTAAATTTAAAATTCACGAATTGCTTCGAAATTTTTAGGAAATATTCACATTATCCCATAGAATATATATAAAAAAATTCAGTAAAATATGTTAAGTAGTTTTTTAATTAAAAAAATTATTTAATATAGGGAAAAAAACAAATTCAATTAAATTCTGACTTTTGGATATCTTCCAGAAAGAAAAGAGAGAGATATTATATAATAAATATCTCTCCATTTGTTTAAACGTTTTGCATATGGGAGTGGCTTCATATTTTAAAATAAATTTGGTAGATAACAATTTTTCATTTTTTTTAAATTTTATATAACTCTTCATGATAAATTTAATTGATGGCATTTTAAATGCACTTTCCTACGTCCTAGAGAGTTAAAATTTGGTACACAGCTTAAATTTGTTGAACATTTTATTCGACAAAAATTTGATGGATCTTTAAATATAGATCATACATTTTTTTCGAAATGGCCAAAAAATAATCCCCGTTCACTTCTATAAACCATTGGTGTAATATTGTTAAAAATTCTGATGTGGACAGCACATGTCTTTCTCTGCAGACTCATATTCACGTTATCTTTATTTCTTCAATAATAATTTGAGTTTATCTGCACAAAATAACAGCCATAAGTATTTTAAATGACATTGAATTTGCACGTTAAACTTAAATTTGGTTCTCATTTGATAGCTGGACTTATTGTCAAAGGTGGCGTAGCGAAAACGCGAAAAAACTAGAATATCTCAAGAACGGCTAGTCCTAGAGTAATGGGGTTAGTCTTATTCTTTTTGTTGTCAAAAATCACATATAAAATAGGAATTGAATTGATATAATTGAGCACACGTAGTCTTTTATTTTTATATATAACGATTTTTGCTGGCCATTTCGCAAAAATAGCCCGTTCCTTTTTCCCGAATCGTAGTAGAATAACCTACAAATGATTTATATACAAAATTTTGTTAAATTTGGTATATAAATCACTTGTAGGTTATTGAAATATTATACTCCAAATTTTGTTAAATTTGGTTCATTAGTTTTTAGCTAGAGTGGATAAAGGCAATTTCTGCGGCCATTTCGCAAAGAAGGCAGATTCTTTTATTACGAATCGTACTATAATCTAATGAACATCAGGATTTCCCACAAAAAACATACCTACCAAATTGTATGAAATTCGGTCCATTAGTTTTTCAATTAGAGTGGATGTAATATCCACACAGACACACAGAAACATACACAGATACACCCTTACACACACAGACGTCTTCCTAAAAGTAGTTTTTTCGTGTTCTAGAAGTCCCAAAACGTGTAGATCCTTTGAAAATTCGAGTTCCGATCTTCGGCACGATTCCAATACTTTGAGTACATACACATACACATATTTATTATCTGTGTATTATCTGTGTATCTAAATTCCGTGCCTATGCAATTACAATAGTTGTGATTTTAAATGATCCCTAAACTTTTATTATTTCTTCAAGGAAGCCTAATTTTAACATATGCAGAATGCAAATATCTCAAGCGATTGTAAGATGAATTACATAAGAATTGCTGAATTTTTTTCACACAAAATTATTTAGCTCTGGAGTCTGGAATACAAGTTATATGAATGAAATATTCATTGATTTTGCATAAAGAATCAGATGATTTATATTTCGATACAGTTTTAAATATTTAAGTATAATAAATTACTGTAGTACTGTGATAATGTAAAAGATATTACCACTGAATGAATCACATTTTAGAAATTTTTAAATGAAATTACATTTCAGTTGGAAAGTGTTTCATAATCAATGCTTATGCATGATTGATCTTTCTTGTTTTATTTGATATGATTTTTTGATACCTTTATTTGAAAATGTCCAATATTTCAAGAATGGTTCATGTTAGCGTTCTAAAGTTTATGTTAATAGTTTCATTAGGAAGCTTTACATAAGAAATGATTATTTGCGTAACTTTATTGAAGGTTTTGAATTTTCGATTATTTTTTCAAAATTTCACTCGAAAATGTAGGGGATTCTAAACATTCGATTGTGTTTAAAAACAACAGGTATTCAGTATTTGCGTATTGTAATTCTGTACCAAATTTTGTTCGAATCGCTCCACTCGTTCGTGAAATATTGTCTCCACAGATTCACACACACACACACTGTCATCACCTCAAAAACGTTTGATACGTATTCAGGGATGCTGGAAACTTGGTCTCCCTTCAAAAATTCGAATTCTAACCTTCGACCCCGATACAATGCTTTCCTTATATATTATACTATGTATATTATGAATGTAAAAATTTGGTGTGGGCAGCACATGACTTTCCTTATATAATGCAATGAATTTACTTCTTTCATGGTGAAAAAGTGATGAAAAGATCAACGGCACAGTGTTTGTAACGTTAAATTGCACATTTGACGCGGTAACTTGTACATCCGGATGACAACATCTGAAACTATTTCGTACCCAATTAACTTATAATTTACGCAACTCTAAATAACAATGATCAATATTGATAGCATCCTAAATAAGCAATATAGTCCATATATTTAAATATTTTAATTCATCAATTAGGCGTCAATTTAATTAACTGGGAGTCATTTTTGTAATTTTGAGGACATTTTTGTCAATGTGGGGCCAAATATTGCTAAGTTGGAAATATTTAGAAGAGCATTTCTTATACTGTATAATGAAAGGTATGAACATCATATGACGAAATAAAAAATTTGCAAAATATTGCATACCATTTGGTGATATTTTTGTCAATTTAGCAACAGTTTTGTTAATTTGCCAACATTTACAAAAGTCGCCAAGTTGGCGATATTCCGGCAAATCGTCGCCAGAATTTTGTCAAGCGTTACAGAAGGAGTATGTATTCTTTCCAAAATATTGATTTTTAATAATTTAGCTGCCATTTTTCATGATTTAGCTCCATTCTTATCAATTTGGCGACATTTTTCTCACTTTAGCGACATTTGCTTAAATTTGGTGATATTTAAAAACTCGCCAAGCTTGTGATATTCCGCCAAATTCGTTGCTAAAATGTCGTCAAGCATTATGGTCTGAGAAATAGGTTATTCTTATAGCAGATAAACGGATAATGGCGTACCATATACAAAACTATTACCCAAAGTATCTTCTTTTATAAGAGTTTCTTATTCGTTCTAAGTTGATGAATTTTCAATAATTAGTCTTCATTTTCATTGTTTTAGCTTCATTTTTATCAATTTGGTGACATTTTTTAAATCAATTTAGCGATATATTCGTCAATTTGCTTTATTCAAAACACTCGCCAAGTTGGCGATATTCCGCCAAATTCACCATCCAAATTTCGTCAAGCATTATTTATGAGGAAATAGGTTTGTCGTACGGTAGATAGACGACTAATGGCGTCAAATTACAAAGCTATTACCCAAAGTGTTTTCTCTCGAGAATGGAATGAACTAAATCTACAAGAATGATGATAATATATTTATCGCGTACTATTATATATGAAAAGTGAACAGATTGTTTCAATAGTTGATATTTTTTTTATAATTTTATGTAATTTTTTGATACATTTATTTGAAAAATGTGCAATATCTCGAAAACGGTTCAAAATCTTATGTCAATCGTTTTCTAATGAAAAATTACACAATAAATTATCATTTACGTAACATTATTGAATGTTTTAAATTTTGATGATTTTTTTAAAATTTCATTTCAAAATTTAGGAGGATTTTGAACTTTCGATTGCGTGTAAAAACAATAGACTTTCAGTATTAACTGATTGTAGTTTTTGTATCAAATTTTATCCGGATAGCTTTATTCATTCATGGTATATCGTTTCGAGAGTCTCACTGACACACACACACACACACACACACAGACAATACCTCAAAAACGCGTGATTCGTGTTCAAGGATGCTTGAAACGAAACGTGCTCTCCCTTCGAAAACTCGAATCCGTATTTTCGAACCCTTCATAATATTTTCTTTATACATTATACTATAACTATGCATATAAGGAAAGTAATTATACATTATGCTATGTATGTAAGGAAAGTAAAAATACATGAGACAAATTTTGAGAAAACGTTTTGGGGGAAATAAATTTTATAAATTATAAATAATTCTGAGAAAGAAAAGGGTCAATCTGGATGCTGTGTTGTACACTAACATTGAATGGCATTTGTTGTGACGGGATTTCATAATCTCACCAAACCCTTATAAAAATCGCAAATTATATATTAATTATCAAGATTCTATATTTTTACATCATTTAAACCCTGTTTTATTATCCCTCTTGTCTTTGAAATATGTATTATACAAAATATTCTATACTAAAAGGAAAGCTTTTAGCCATTTTATTAATCCGTGAAAACCGCATTCAGAGAGAAGTTTCGTTATTATTTGACCGTTAAAGTCAAGGTCTTTATACCCGGGCAGAGCAGATGGTGGCTTGCTCGAGGCCTGGTAATGTTAGTGCAAGGCATGCACTTTTCTGCACAATAGATTTTGGAGAGAAACTTCTGGATGAATTTGAGACCTTGCAGCGAGGGTCTGATGTATCAGCATATTTCTTTTTCGGGACCCCGCTCTGGTCTGGCGAGGCTATGTCTGTGGTGTTTTCCATTGGTTAATATCGATAAATAAGTCCTCTGCCAGGTCCGAATGATTCTGGGGCCCGAATCCGCATGGTTACATAAGAGCTGTTGCAAAGAATATTCGTAGCTTTTCTTCCTGTCTAGTTGTCGACGCTCTCAGATCGGCCTGGGCCATTTTTCAGTGTTGCCCACCACGGAGTGCGGGAGTCGGCCCCAAGTCGACTTCTGGCTTCTTGTGGGCATGGGAAGGAAAGCCGAAGATGCCTACATCGCCGAAGAACATCGATGGAGAGCCCGACGTCTAGCTGAGAGAGCTGCGACGAGGAAGGTACGATGGGGCCCGAGGTCTATGTGCCGGGTCGAGATGTTGGAATGGTACGGAATGCAACTATGAAACCAAATTCCCTACCATATGAGGCGGATGTTCGATTCCGAACCTTCTGCAACTCCGACTGGGGGAGGTAAGGTTTGACTGCCCTCTGCATCTACGCCTGTCTTACGGAAACATAAATATAAAGAATTTTCTTCTTAAATTACGTAAACTCTGACTTCCGTTCCTAAATTATATCAACTTGTTTAATTATCAATTCTAATTTGCCTATCTCTGAGTGCGAGTTTTCTCCTGTTGCTTTGAGACCGTACCTTAAAATATTATATCATGTTGTTTATTATATACTTAAATGTTGCTGTGCCACTTTATTTATATCGTTGATCATATTATTATCATTGAACTACTTTCGTGGCAGCAAACAAATTAATTGCGGTCCTGAGTCCAGGGTACGGTGTTACAGAAGTATCTGTTGATTGGCTGATAATGATTCAGTTATAATTTTAACTTCTGCTTTTCTTAAATACAATGTTGTATAAAGAAAGTGATTTATATTTAAACCTGTGTGGTTATTTAACATCTTTGTCTCTTGAAATTGTGCATCTGTCTTTTCAGGAGTGGACGCCTTACAAGGTGAGGGTTTATTGCATCTTTGTATTTATTGCACTGCAGGTCATCCGGGGATTTATTCCTGGACGAGAGAACTTCGAAATAGAACCTGGGTTGTGCCAAGAATATCACGGCATTAGCATATTTGCTTCTTACTAATTACAAACTTCAAATATCTTAATTTCGTATCACATATAACACGCTTGGTGCTTGGCACCGTGATTCCACTATACGTATTTTCCGTCGTCACACTAAAACCTGCGTGACACATTTGAAGAACACATCAAAATTCAGTAAGAAATAACATTTGCACTGAATAAAATATTGAATACAAATGTCATTGAATAAAATACACAATAACTATAATAAATTCTGAATTTAAACTCGAAAATTGGAAAGCAAAATGCTATTACTTCTTGTACTAGCATTAATAGCTTTCAAGGGAGTGAAAATAATTTATAATATTTATGATATGAAGTAATTTTGATAAGAGGATTTTTAATAAGGCATTTATTCTAAAACACAATAATTCACTTAATTTCCGAAACAGCAAGTTTCAAAGTTTAATGATGCATACAAGTGTATATCAAAATTTCGATTAGTACTTTTATATCTCTGAATAAAAGACATATGACTTAAATAGATGTGACAATGGAATCCTTAGTGAATACTAAAGTTACATAAAACTCTTGAATTTGCAAGTTTCTTTGTAAAGTACTCTCGAAGAAGGAACTGGAAATACATTGTTTGACGAAAGTTTCTAAGAATTGTGGAAACATTGTATCATAGAGAATGTAGTATTGTCTGCTGTAGAATACGAGTATCAATCGTAAGATTTTCTCGGTTGCATAACATACATCATGAAATGTTTATATATAGCATATAAGATAATGTTTGATAAAATTCTATTAAAGCTTTTCGTTAAAAATCTTAAAAGGAGAAAAAAGTGGAAAATTGAATGTCATTTCTGGGACTTTATTATGTAAGTGGAAATATATATATATATATATATATATGTTTCATAAGCAAAAATTAATATCTAATGATTAAATTATACTTTCCTTATATACTTAGTATAACATGTAAGGAAAGTACACGTTATACTAAGTATATAAGGAAAGTTTTGTGACTGGGTCAAAAATTCGAAATCGAGTTTTCGACGGGAGAGCATGTTTCAAGCATCACTGAACATGAATCGAATGTTCTGTATGAGGTGTATATGTGTGTGTGTGTCGGTGAGACTGTGGAGACGATATCTCATGAACGAATAAAACGATTCGCACGAAATTTGGTACATAAATTACAATAGGTAAACACTAGAAGGCTATTGTTTTTAAACGCAATCGAATGTTCAGAACACCGCCAAATTCTGAAAAACATCATTAAAAATTAAAATTTTTAATAAAATTAAGTAAAAAGTTATTTCTTATGTAATATTTTATTAGAAAGCGATTGACACCAATTTTAGAACGTTAGCATAAACCGTTCTCGAAATATTGCTCATTTTTTATTACATTTATCAAAAAACTATAATAAAATTAAAAAAAATAAAATTAACTATCTTGAAATATTTTCACTTTCTTGTGTAGTATTATGCAATTATGTTATCATTCTCGTGGACCTGGCGCGTTCCATTCAAGAGGGAAGATACTTTGGATAATAGTTTTGTATTTGGACGCTATTATTAGTTTAACTACTAAAAGAATAACCTATTTCTCCGTCCGTAACGCCTGGCGAAATTTTTACGACGAATTTGGCGGAGTATCGCCAAATTGGCTACATTTTGTTAATGGTGTCAGATTGACGAAAATGTCGCCAAAATGATAAAAGTGTCGACAATTCCTATAATTGACTCTAAATCCAAGAAAATGACATCTAATTGATGAATCTTTAATATTTTGGAAAAAATATAAGAATCTACTATAAGAATAACTTGTTCATCCTTCTGTAATGCTTGAAAAATTATGGCGACGAATTTTGGCGGCATATTACCAAATTGACAACTTTTTTACATGTTTCCAAATTGACGAAAATGTCGCGAAATTGATAAAAATGTCACCATAGTAGTATATGGGGCTGACTCTGGGACACCCAGAGTCAGCCCCATATACTACATATTCCTATCATATTTCAAAGATTTAGGACAACCTCTGAGACCAAACATGTATAAAATCATTAAAAAATGGGTATTTTTTAAAAAATCAAAAATCAAGAGAGTTTTAAGACTCTAAAATTTCATGTTTTTTAACTTAAAAATGAATTATATGGATATTATTGAGACCAAATTTTAACTTTTTTAAGATAAATGATCAAGGGAGCCCCATTTTAGAGCTACCTTATTTTGAGAGTTATGAGGGGACCATTAGCCCAAAATCATTAAAAAATGGGTATTTTTAAAAAAATCAAAAATCAAGAGAGTTTTAAGAATGTTTTTTAACTTAGAAAATGAATTATATGAATATTATTGAGACTGAATATTAACTTTTTTTAGATAAATATCAAGGGAGCCCCATTTTGGAGCTACCTTGATATATATGAGGTTAGTCCCCCATAGGGATGAAATTAAATAAAAATGCGTGAAAAAAAAGAAATAAACTTTAAAAGAGATCCTAGGATTACAAAGTGACTTAAAATATATCGAAACGCGTCCGTAATTTACGGACGCATTTTATGGACTGAGTTTTTTTAAGACTCTCGATATGGAAATCCTACATTATTTATAAATCTTCTTAACATTATAGGTATTTTATCTTCATCATATCGTATTTCATTTATTCTAGGTAAATATATTAATTCAGTTAAAGATGTAATATCGTTTTCTCTACAATATATTTTTTTTAAATTAGTTAAATTTTTTATACCTTTAAGAGATGTAATATCGTTTTCACTACAAGATAGTATTTCTAAATTAGTTAAGTTTTCTATACCTTCAAGTGAAGTTAATCTATTATCTACACAATATAATTCTTTTAAATTAGTTAAATTTTTTATTCCTTCAAGAGATGTAATATCGTTTTCACTACAAGATAGTATTTCTAAATTTATTAAATTTTTTATTCCTTCAAGTGAAGTTAATCTATTATCATTACAATTTAATTCTTTTAAATTAGTTTCTATTCCTTCAAGAGATTTTAATATAATTCCCTCACAATCTAATACTTTTAAATTAGTTAAGTTTTCTATACCTTTAAGTGAAGTTAATTTATTTTTATTACAATTTAATGTTTCTAAATTAGTTAAATTTTTTATTCCTTCAAGAGATGTTAATTTATTACCTCTACATTTTAATACTTTTAAATTCGTTAAATTTTCTATTCCATCAAGAGATTTTAATCTATTATTTTTACAATCTAATGTTTCTAAATTTATTAAATTTTTTATTTCATCAAGAGATGTTAATTTATATCCCTCACAATATAATTCTTTTAAATTAGTTAAATTTTCTATTCCTTCTAGAGATGTATCAAAATATAATATAAAAATAGATTTCACTTCAGTAGGATTCTCTATATTTAAGAAAGACATAGTTTTTTTTTCCATACCATTATTATATACAACATCCATTTATATAGAAACATTTTTATTAAATATTTATTTATCCTCTTTGTTAGTTAATTGTCTCAAAAGATAAACACTCTCTCTCAAGACTGATTTAACTTCATATATCTCTTCAAAAATTTTCTCTTGGTAAGGTTCTATTTCATTATGACCAAACTTTTTATTTAATTCACTCATCTGTATAGCTTGTACTTTTTTCCAATAAACATTAAAAAAGTGATCAGGTAATAGCTCAAATTATATATTTAATCAAATAACAAAAATCTAATTTATGCATAAATTCTTCTATAAAATTTTCACTAAATGTTTGATATCTAGTTATATACAACCAATTTAAATCATCTTTTAATTCTCTCATTGTATCTTCTGTAAGATTTTGAAATATTGATACTTTATATAAATCTAAATTATCAGAAAATTTTATAATAAATTCGTTACTTAAAGTTTGATATTGAGATATGTTTACCCAATCTACTTTATCTTTACATTTTTCAATAAAATCTTCTGATAATTTTTGATATCTAGAAATTTTAGGCCAATCATCAGGTTGAGCAAATTCTTCAATAAAAGATTCAGACAGTGTTGAATATTGTAAAACTAAATCCCAATTTACATGACTAATAAGATTTCTAATTACATCTTCAGATAAATTTTTTCTGGAAAATTCATTCCAATCAATATCCATTTATTAGAAAGAAATTTTTTCAATATGCATATAAGGTTTTAAAGCGTTACCATCAGATTTTATCCATAATGTAATGATATCATCACGTTTACCGTAAGCAAAACATGTTACTGTATTTGTATTAGCATTTTAAATTTCCTTACCATTGATTTCTAGAGATATCAGTGAACTTTTATCATATATATATATATTTTCTACATATATAGCTATATATATAGATATTTTCATATACATATCTGTAGTTAATCGCATCTCTGAATTCAGTAATTTAGAACTCATCATATTGAAATTTACTTTTTTATAATCCCCATCTGTATGAAAATCATCTAGTATAGTAACCCAGATATCTCTATTGTTTAAATATATTTTATTGACAACATCGTTATCATTTTCAGGTTCAGAAACATTTGTAATTATTTTATTTTTTACATCAAATTTATCATTCTGTAATATTAACGAATTTTTTTCAAAATATCTTTTATTCACAACATTTTTTTCATCTTTAGGATCTGCAACATTTCCTATTCTTTTTCCTTTTGCATCAAAAGCTTTTCCTTCTGAAGAATGTAAAGTTGTATCATTTAATTCTTTTATTCTCTTGCCTGTTTCTTCAGTAAAGGTTAAAAAACCCTCATCATATTTAGTTTTTATAAGATCTCTCAATTCATGATGATTATTCTCTATTTTATTCAAAACAAAACTTTTAGTGGTTAAATCTAAATCATCTATAGGATTTTCACAATTTTTTAAAATTCTATTTTCCATATCATAATTTCCGTCATTCATTAATTTAAAACCTATACCTGGAAGTCCAATAGGTCCTTCTTTCATTTGATCATCATAAGGTAGATAATAAGCACTCATTTATTTAATTTTAAGATTTTAAACTCTTAACCATTGTTATAGTTTTATTTTTTAAATTTATAAAACATCTCTTTCTTTCTTTAAAAATAAAATAAAACTTATATTCCTTTTGACTATTCGTTATCCAATTAAATTCAATATCTAAATTATTTAAATCGGTATAGTTTTCATGATTTGATGAGTCAAAATGAAAAATAGGATACAGTTTACCAAAATTCTCCTTATTTATCAAAGGTCCTGTTTCTGTATTATTATCATAAAATCCTTCATGTAAAAGAGCTTCATACACTCTATTATAATCTTTATTGGTAAAATTTGTTTTATAACGCATAAGAGGAACTTGTTTATTATTAATCATCAACCAGCATTCTGCCATATCTATATGATCAAATATCATATTATTTTTTTCATAATTATTATCTCTTTCAACATATTGAGGAATAACATAGACACTTAAAACTTCATCTGACGCTGTTGTTGCTGTCACAGATCCGCTGTTGCTTCTATAAGGGCCTACCATCTTAAATCTATGTCGATCCCAATTTACCTCTATATCTTTATCAGATAGATATGATTCCAGAAACAAACTTTCTGCAGAATTTTTTAATTCTATATAAGGTAATGTAAGGTTAAACCTTCAACTACTACCTTATAATTTTCGTTTCTTATATTAGTATATATCATATTTTTATTTTCATTTCTTTGAATTTCTATTTTCACTTCAAAACCTGAAATTATCTTTTCATATTCTCTAAAGAAATCGATTATATCTTTTAAAGGTGTCCATATTTTAATGACACTGCTATCTTTCGTTAGTTCCCATCTCTTTACAAATCCTTCATTATAATCTTTATTCATTTTCAAATTATTAAAAAATTCAGTTATTTTAGTAGTATCTTCTAAAGTACCATCATATTTGAACTCATTACGGTCAGATGAATCAGATGTATCTAGATAAAAAAATTCATTTTGAGCTTGTGATGTTACATAATCAGGAGTATAATGAATTAATCTTAAAACATGATTCATGATTGAAAAATTTGACTGTGTATTTGATTCAATTTCAGTATCTCCTATATGTACTTTTAAAGTTTTGATAAAACCTCCACCATTTACCAGACTCACATTTTCGTTTCCGATGGATGATTTATCATTTTTTGTAATTTTTAATTTTAGTTCAAGATATCCTCTAGAATATAAAATTTTTGCTTTAGTATCATTAATATGAAAAACATAGGTAGCATTCTCATCTGAACTATGTTCTTTTGGATGAATTTCTCTTAATTCATAACTTTTAATGTGATCATTATAATAATAACGAGTATCACTTAAATCATAAATCATTTATTTAGGAAGAATTTTTAAACCACCTCCTTTCTTTTTCATAGAAAATATTACATTTAATATATTCTTAGGTTTCAATAAAACCTTTAAAAATCCTTTTATTTTTTTACTTTTTCTCATTTATTTAAGAAGAAATAAAATTAAATTCTACAGCTCCTTTATTTAAATCTATTAATTCACCTTTTTGATTAGTAATCCTCATTTTTATTCTTTCAACAGGATCCACTTTAACAGGAAAAAATATCCAATTATTAAATTCTTTTGAAATTATACTACCTGGAGGGTTTTTATTAGTGAAAGAATATATAACTTCTGAATTATATTGATTTATTAAAGATCCTTTTACAACATCACAGTGAATATAAATATTATCATTCCCATTAGATATATCAGCAATATGTTCACCTTCAACCTCTGTTTCTTCATCATAACTTCCATATGTAGGATTTAAAAAGCCTATAATTTTATGAAAGTTACTTTTTGTAAAATCTATTATCCAACCATTTTTCAGTTTAATAGATATTCTTTGTCTTGCTTCAATAATACCAAATTTGACAGGTGGATCCTCACCGAATATTTTCATCATATACTCATTTAATCCTCTTATAGTATAATTACCATTTGAGATAGTAATTGTTATATCTGTGTCTAATGTATACAATCTAAATATGTTATTTCCATAATTCTTACTTATATTAAACCAGGAAACTTCCATAGAGAATGAGTGTAAAGCTAATTTTTTTTATTTTAAGAGGTGTAATAAAATTTACAGTAAATTCTTCTGATTTCTCATGACCTTCAGATTTTAATTTTATCATTTATACATAACAAAATTTTCATTATAGTCACTAGGTTTTTGTGTAGGAAATGATTTGAGAACATTTTTAGGTGATATACCTTTATTCCTTTCTCTTATATATTTCATACAAAATATACCACATTTCACAGATGAAGGTTTCTGTAAAAAACTATCATTATAACCTATTTTTTTATTGGATGTAACAAGAAATGATTTAATATTTTGAGGAATATAGTCCTTCTTCATATTGTCATATTCACCAAACGGATCAAAATATTCCACATATTTATATTTAGGATTGATTTGTTATTTATAAAAAATTATAGTAAATATAATGATGGAACTAATTATTTGTTAACGGTTATAGATGCTTTTAATAAATATGCTTGGGCTTTTCCTATAAAAAGAAAAACATCTGAAGAAGAAACATCTGTTGTACATCATTATAAGTCATTTCTTTATTTTTTAATAACATATCTAACAATAAAGTTACTTGATTTACAATTTCTTTGATTTACTTCCGTTACATATTTTTTCTGTTAAATTTGATAATACATTCAATCCTTTACCTACCTTCATTTCTTTGCTACTTCGAATCATATTTAATCTATGCATATAATTTTGCAACATATTTTCTTTATTTTTAATTTCTTTTATATCATTCTTTTTCTGGTTTAATTCCTCCTCTGAAAATTTTTTAGCTCTAGAAATTATACTTTTTAAGTTGCCTCTTTTCTTAGATAATCCTTCTTTTAACTGTTTAGCTCTTCCATACATCTCCTCTAATTTTTCTTGATCATTTAAAAATACTGACGGTCTGTATAATTTTTCCTCTTTTAAATATTTTGAATTTAAATTTTGATCGATATCATAAGTATAAGATACTAATTCTTTCACAGCTTCAATAGGCTCTTCTATAGATGGAAATGTAATATTTTCTACAACATTTTGAATACTTTTCACAATATCTTTATTTGATTTTTCATATTTTTCAATTTCTTGAGTGATTGGTTTATGAAATTCCTCTAAGGTTTTTTGAATACCTATTTTTTCTTTTAGTTGATCTTCATTATTCTTTCTTACTTCTTTTTCTATTTTTACTATTTTAATTGAATCTTTTATTTGCTTTAAAAACTTGTGTTTCCGTTCTTTTTCTAATTCATTCATTTATATAATATTATTTTTTTACTGCAGCTAATTTTACTCTTATGATAAAGATTACACAGATGACTTCTTGACTATTCTTATTTCTTTTTCTTATTTGTTTTATAAGCTTTCGTCCTTTTTTACCCATTTATATAATATTATTTTTTTACTGCAGCTAATTTTATTTTTACTGCAGCAAATTTTATTTTTACTGCTGGTAAATTATGATAAAAATTAAAGATTACACAGAACCAGAAGAATTACCTGATCCTAAACAACATCCTTTGTTACCTAAACATCCATTTAGATTACTTATAGTAGGATCTTCAGGTTCAGGTAAAACAAATTTACTGTTAAATTTGATTTATGATTTATTATTTTTTGATACATTATATATATGTGCAAAAGATTTATACGAACCTAAATATTCTAAATTACAAGAAAAATATACATTGTTTGAAGATATAGAAAGAGCAGATATTTTGAAATGTAAGAATATAAAGAATAAGAAAAAATTATTAAAATTATATGATAAATTCAAAAAAAAAAAGTATTATTTTCTTCAGATCATAATTTTATTAATGTAGATGATTTAAATCCTACATTAAAGAATTTAGTTATTTTTGATGATTGTGTGATTGAGAAAGATCAAAAAAACATCGAAGAATTATTTATTAGAGGTAGAAAGAAAAACGCATCCTTTATTTATTTAACTCAGTCATATTATTTAACACCTATCAATATAAGAAGGAACTGTAATTACGATATATTTTTCACTCTACAATCAAAAGAAATTCAACAGATTATAAGAGAGATAGATGGTTTATTAAGTACTGAAGAATTCAAACAAATGTATAATAAAAGTGTTCAAGAAAAATATGATTTTTTTATGTTAGATTTAGTCAATCCTGATATGAGATACAGGAAAAAATTTAATCCTTTATAAATGGATGTATATTTAGAAAAAAGATTATATGTTTACAGAAAGAGTAGAAATATGTATCAAAAGATAAGTATTTCATTATCATTAAGTAAGGTTATTCTAAGTGGAACGGGTTTATCAGCTATAGCCTTTCTACCGCTTGCATTTTTAAGTCTATCAGTTGGTATAGTAGAAGCCATAGATCTTGCATTAAAAATAGCGGAAAGGAAAGAAGAATATAGACATTGTTATAATTTTTATAAAGAACTCATTAATTCGTTTAAAGCTAAGGATATGACAGAAGAAGAAATTTATATACGTGAAAAGGATTTCATAAAAAGTTTAAAATTTAATCCAGTTGAAAAATACGTAAAACAAATGCAATTGAATGGATATAAATTTCTAAATAAATAAATGGTTTGTAAAAAGAAAGGTGGTGATATTGTTGGATGGATACAAGATAAAGTAAATCCTCCAGAATTACATTTACCAGGATGTCAATATTGTGGTCCATTTACAAAATTAGAAAAAAGATTAAAAAGAGGTGATCCTGGAATAAATAGAGTTGATAAAGCATGTAAAAAACATGATATTGAATATAATAAAACAAAAGATACAAAACAGAGACATGTTGCTGATCAAGAATTAATAGACGATTTAAATGCTATACAAGATCCAACATTTCGAGAAAGATTAGATAGAGGAATTATTAAACCTATTATTAAAGCTAAAAAAACTTTTGGATTAGGTCTTTCTATATATTGTGTCAAGTGTAAAGATAAAACCCCAACTAAAAATTATTATAAAACTACTTCTAAAAATAATAAACCGGTTGGTAAAGGTATCTGTACTATTTGTGGAAGTAAAAAGAATACTTTTATAGGGGTTTAAAAGAGACATATTATAATCCAGAAACAGGTTATTGTGGAATTAATGAATTGAAAAGAAAAACAGGGTTACCTAATGTTGAAGAATTTTTACATGAACAAGATGTATATACTAGATATAAACCTGTCATTCGTAAATTTAAAAGAAGAAGAGTTTATGTTCCAAACAGTAATAATCAATTTGGTCTGATTTGTTATTTATAAAAAATTATAGTAAATATAATGATGGAACTAATTATTTGTTAACGGTTATAGATGCTTTTAATAAATATGCTTGGGCTTTTCCTATAAAAAGAAAAACATCTGAAGAAGTTGTACAAGGTTTTAAACAAGTTTTAAAGAAATAATACCAAAATTCATTTTGACAGATGAAGGTACTGAATTTACAGGAAAACAGACACAAAAATTATTTAAAGATAATAATATACATTGGTTTACAACTAAAAATAAAGAAATAAAATCTGCAATAGCTGAGAGATTTAATAGAAGTGTAAGAGAAAAAATTATAAAATATATGCATGCTAACAATACTAAAAGATATATTGATGTATTACCCAAATTACTTAAAAATTATAACAATTCATATCATAGATCAATAAAAATGACACCTGTTGAGGCTAGAGAAAATGAATCTCAAGTTTATAAAAATTTATATACTAAAAAGATCATGAAAAAACCTAAATTTAAGATAGGAGATAGTGTTAGAATATCTACAATTAAGAAAACATTCAGGAAAGTAGATGATTCTACATTCACTGAAGAGATTTTTATAGTTTCTGAAGTATTGAAAACAGATCCAATTACTTATCGATTAAAAGATTTAAACAGTAAAGAAATTGAAGGAACTTTTTATGAAAATGAAATGGTAAAATATAATAAAAAATATGATGTATATAAAATTGAAAAAATCATAAAAAAGAAAGGAAATAAGTAATGTAGAATTAGTTTAAATATAAATGGAGATGAAATTAATCTATGATTCAGAAGAAGAAGAACATTTTTATGTTATCGATTGCGAAAGTTTAAAACAAAGATATAATAGTAGAGTTTGTTATTTTAACCGATTAAGAAGGAGATATAATATTTCTCAAGAAATTGAGGATATGTTTTTAAAATTTTTAGATTTTATGTATTATGAGAAATCGATTAACTATTACTATTTTATGAAAAAGATTTGTGATATTTTTAATATTGAAAATAATATAAAAGTTCAAAAAGTTAAAAAGAAATATGAAAAAATATGGAATGATTTTTTACAATCCTTTTATAAAAATGTTTCCTAATAAATGGAGCTTACAAAAAAGTGCATACACTGTTTGACTATGAAATCGGTAAATGAGTTTTACATATATCATAGAAATGAAAAAATTTATTTCCAAAGTCATTGCAAATGTTGTGATTCCATAATCAAATATAAAAAATTTAAATGTGAATGTGGTATGCAATATACCTATACACACAAAAAGCGGCATTTAAAAAGTATTTATCACAGTAAGCATCTTGGAAAAAGTATTTAAAAAAATGTTTCCTAATAAATGGAGCTCAACTTAAAGTCAAAGACTATTAATGAACTTAGAAAAGTAGTAAAATTATTGAATATTAAACAACCTAAAGACTGTAAGAAGGATGAATTAATTAAATTATTAATTAAATATATAAAAGAAACTGGAGAATATAAATATGTTTTAGTAGATTTATTAAATTTAGATATATCAAAATACTTGGAAAAAAAGAAGAAAATATTTATTAGAAAACCTCAAAAACGTAATAAAATTAAAAAAATTTTTGATTCTTTTAATTTGAAATTTGATAATAATGAATTTAAACCAAAAGTAGAAAAGAAGATTAAAACAGAAGTGAATCTTAAAAAATTATTTACAGTTAAGGATATATTTGGTTTGAAGTCAAAGACTATTGGTGAGCTTAGAAAAGTAGTAAAACAATTGAATATTAAGCAATCTAAAGGTTGTAAGAAAGATGATTTAATTAGATTATTAATTAAATATATAAAAGAAACAGGTGAATATAAACCTGTTTTAGTAGATTTATTAAATTTAGATATATCAAAATACGTAGAAAAAAAGAAGAAAATATTTATTAAAAAACCTGAAAAACGTAATAAAATTAAAAAAATTTTTGATTCATTTAATTTGAAATTTGATAATAAGGAATTTAAACCAAAAGTAGAAAAGAAGATTAAAACAGAAGTGAATCTTAAAAAAATATTTACTCCTGATCTTACAGAACAATTGAAACAATTTATTAATGAACCTAAAAATAGACGTAAACTTAATAATATATTTAATTATTTTGGTTTGAAATATAAAGATGGTGTATTGGTAAAAAAGAAAGAAAAGATAGTAGAAGAAGTTAATCTTGAAGATTTATTTAAATCTGATTATGAAATTGTTCAAATTAGTCAAAAATATATTAAAAAATATAACACATACAGATATATTTATAAAATTGTAGAAATCAATGAACTTAGACCTGAACAATATTATAACATCTTAAAGGATTTATTCAGAAAAGCTATTGGAAAAATAGAAGGAAAAGTAGATATTATAGTACACAATCCTATATTAAGTCAACCTTTTCATCCTAAAATGATGTCAACTAGAGAGGCTTATGATACCTATTTAGATGTTTTAACACATAAAATTGAATACAAAGAATTAGATATTAAAGAATGTACATTCAATTTTCATGTCATAGAATTACCACACGGTGGAAAACATCTAAAAATTCTCAAAGATGATGATATCATAAACAAAAAGAGTATTTGTCAAATTAAAAATAACGATAATATATGTTTAGCTAGATCTATTGTAGTTGCTCTATCTATTCAAAATCCTGAACTTTTATGTAAAAAATTAAATCATGAAACATTAACTAAAAATGACATTATATATATTAAAAAAGGTAGAATATTACAAAAAAAGTTAGCTGAAAAATTACATGAAATGTGTGAAATACCATTAGATATATGTAATTTAGAGCATGTTAAAATATTTGAAAAATTCTTAAATATTCAAATTACTATATTTTGTAGAGAAAATTTTAATGAAAGAATATACAATGGCACTTATAAAACTACTTGTATTTACATTTTAAAAAATAGAAATCACTTTGATGTGATTACATCTGTTACAGGATTTTTAGGAAAAAACAATTATTGTGATTACTGTAAGGTGAGTTATAAAAGAAGCGATCAGCATAAATGTTTATTAAAATGTGATAGATGTTTTATAAAAGATAGTAATTGTGAAGGAGATGATATCCAGTGTAATGAATGTTTTCGAAGTTTTAAAGGTGAAAACTGTTTTGAAAATCATAAATTGTCTGTTTGTGAAAGACTATGGAAATGTTTAAAATGTAAGAGAAATATTAACAGAAATAAAAGAACACCTAAAGATCATAAATGTGGAGAAAGAGAGTGTAAAAATTGTAGACAATTGGTCTAAAAAAATCATAGATGTTATATGAAAACAAAAAAAGCTAAGGGTAGTCCATGTATAAATATTTGTTCTACTCAAGAAAGGTGTAATATATGTCAAAGATTTCCTGATGGTAGTATGTGTAAAAACAAATGTAATTATAAAAGTAATGACAGATATAGTTGGTGTAATGCATGTAAATATTCAGGATTTACACAAAAATATATGTTTTTTGATGTTGAAACGAATCAAGAAACAGGAAACCATGAAGTTAATTTAATTATAAATCAAGAATTTTATGGAGAAGAAAACATATTTAAGAATGAAAACGATTATTGTAAGTGGTTATTTGATAAGAAACATGCAGGTTATACCCTATTAGCTCATTATGGAAAAGGATTTGACTTTCAATTTATATCTAAATACTGCTTTAAAAATAAAATTAAAGTTTTTACAATCTATCAAGGAAATAAACTCATTTATATGCATGCAAACAAATATAATATAAGATTTATAGATTCTATAAATTTTACATTGATTCCATTAAGAAAATTCCCTAAAACGTTTGGATTAACAGAATTAGCAAAAGGATATTTTCCTCATTTGTTTAACACTATTAAAAATCAAAATTATGTTGGAAAATATCCAGATAAATATTATTATGGTTATAATACTATGACTTTAGAAGATAGAGAATTGTTTAATAAATGGTACATATCTGTAAAAAATGAAATCTTTGATTTTCGAAAAGAAATTATAAAATACTGTAGGTCTGATGTAGATATTTTAAGAAAAGGATGTTTGGAATTGAGAAGATTATTTTTAGAAATAGCTAATATTGATCCTTTTAAATATGTTACATTAGCGGGTGTTTGTATGGCTATATTTAGAGATAAATTCATATCTGAAGGTACAATAGCTATAGATGAAGAGATCATCAAACAAGATCAATACAGTAAAAAATCTATTGCTTGGTTAGATTATTTATCTCAAAAACATAAAATAAATATACAGCATGCTTTAAATGGAAGAGAGAAAAAAATAAAATTAGATAATAAAACTTATAAAGTAGATGGTTTTTACGATAATACAGTATATCAATTTCAAGGTTGTCATTGGCATGGATGTAATAGTTGTTACAGAAAATCTACTTTAAATAAACAAAATCAAATATGTATGGCTGATTTATATGAAAAAGCAAAAAAGATAAATAATAAGATAAAAGACGCAGGATATGAGTTAATTGAAATATTGGAATGTGATTTTGATAAAGATAAAGAAATTAAAAAATATATGAAAAAAGAATGGAAAAGAGATTTTATAGAACCATTAAATCCTAGAGATGCCTTCTATGGTGGTAGATGTGAACCAACCAAATTAAAATATGAAATGAAAAATAAAGAGAAAGGTCGATATATTGATGTATGTTCACTCTATCCGACTGTAAATTATTTTGATTATTATCCAATTGGACATCCTAAAAAGATCTATAATCCTGAAAAATATGATGAGAATTGGTATGGAATGATACAGTGTAAAGTACTTCCTCCTAGAAAATTATATCATCCTGTATTACCTTATAAAGAAGAAAAATTGATATTTAGTTTATGTAAATCATGTTCAAAAACATTTAAATGTTGTCATAATGAAAAGAAAAAATGTAAAAAGTGTTATGAAATAAGAAATAAATTATGTAATCATACAGATGATGAAAGAAGTTTTATAGGTACTTGGACTACGGATGAAATCAATTTAGCTATAGAAAAAGGATATAAAATTTTAAATATATATGAAGTTTGGCATTTTGAAAAGAAAACAGATAAACTATTCAAAGAGTATGTCAAAATGTTTTTAAAAATTAAATTAGAAACAGATGATAAATTACCAAAAGACATTAATAATTATAAAAAGATTGTTAAAGAAAAATTAGATATTGAATTAGGTGAAATAAAAGAAAATCCTGGTATGAGATTTATAGCTAAAATCTGTTTAAACTCTTTATGGGGTAAGTTTGGACAAAGAAATAATATGAAACAAACTGAATATGTAATAGATTTGGAAGATTTTTATAGAATTATATTGAATGATGAAATTAAAGATTTGAATATGATATTTTTAAATGATGATTGTGTACAAATGGATTATAAGATGAGAGATGAGTATACCCAGAATAATTTTAATACGAATATTTATATAGCAGCTTTTACAACTAGTTCTGCTAGAATAAGATTATATAAAATGCTTGATAAATTAGGAGATAAAGTAATGTATTATGATACAGATAGTATCGTTTATATTGATGATGGTACTAATAAAGTAAAAACAGGTTGTATGTTAGGAGAATGGACAGATGAATTAGGAGAAGATAAATATATGACAACCTGGATTTCTGGAGCTAGTAAAGATTATGGATATATACCTAATGATGGAATTAGGTAAATAAAGGGAAAAGGAAAAGTAAAAGGATTTAAGATGAGTTACGAGAGTGAAACTAAGCTTAGTTTCGATGAAAGAATGAAAACAATAACAGGTGAAACTGAATATATAGATGTAGAAATAAATCAGTTTCAAATACAAAAAGATAAAAATATTAAAGTGCATAAAACGAATAAAAGATACATGTTTGGATATGATAAAAGAAGGATTTTAGATAATTTTGATACTGTACCATTTGGTTATTAAAAAATGTTTACAAATAAATGGATGAGTGCTTAGGTGATATTCGAGCTTTAAATTTTACAAATTCTGTAGAAATTTACTATATGACTTATCTTTGTAATGTATTGTATGATATAAAATATGATAAAAAACTATTATCAGAAAGTTTTCATAGGTTGACTGAATTAATTGAAAAAGAAGAAAACGAAGATATTAAATTGAAGGGATTAGGAGTTTTATATGTTATTTCAAAGAATTTATTCTATTGGTCATGAATTTTATAAAAAATGTTAAATGATTTATATCCTCCTAAAATGTTAAATGATTTATATCCTAGGATAACTAAATATTGTACCTTAGTTGAATCAATGAAATATAAAGGTATATATATTTAAGTATGCTTAATCAATATATGATTTTTTTTTAATATATTAGAGTGTTTATAATAACAATTTTATTAATATCTCTATAATTCAGGGGGGATGACTATCCCCCCCTATATTTATAAAAAAATGTTTACTAATAAATGGAAGAGTTCAATAGACTGAGAGGTTATCCTAAGACGTTTAAATTAAATGATTTATATCCTGGGGAATATAATCTAATATCATTGAATAAAATAAAAACCAAATATCGAGATACAATAATTGCAAAGTTATATGTTGAAGATGTCGAAAAGAATTATTATCTGGCGAATAAGCACGGTATACTTTCTGATAAATCTATAAATGAAATCAATAAAGGTAGATTTTTATTTAAGTATTCAGGTATGATTAATGATAAATACGAATACGAATTAGAGGAAGCATGATAATTATTACTCAATTTATCATAGATTCCTAGATTATGAAGATCTCAATCCATTGTAAGATCTCATTATTATAGCTTGATTGATTGTTTTTTCTAATTTCGATTTTCTACAGTTATCAATAGTTTCTTCAATTGAAATTAACTTATTTTTTTAATCTCTTTTTTTTTTAAATCTCTTCATATGATTTACGTCTTTTACATTTATTAAATCTCTTTGGGCTAGTGAACCGACTGTATTTTTTTCTATTGATTTACAAAAAGATTCGAATCGGCATTGATTTTTTCATCATCTGTTTCCATGAAAGTTTATCACACAGTGAACCCATTATATAAACTATCAGTCAAAAAGTGACCCTCACATCAGGAAGTGGTTTTTGTTTCAGGAAGCGATGTTAAATCTATAAAGCGATGTCAATAATTATTATTTTCCGGTCGTGTTAGAGAAATACACCACAAACCAGGAAATGTTTTTGATAATAAATGACCTTAGACTTTTCAACCTCATTAAGACAGCGCTCATATAAACGGATGTATTTTCGGATGAGAAAGCATTTTTATATCTAAGTTCTTTTTATGGAACAGTATTTATTTTAAAACTTAATAAATTACTATCAAGATTTTATGATCTCTATAAAAAGCGTCCGTAATTTACGTTTCGATATATTTTAAGTCACTTTGTAATCCTGGGATCTCTTTTAAAGTTTATTTCTTTTTTTTCACGCATTTTTATTTAATTTCATCCCTATGGGGGACTAACCTCATATATATCAAGGTAGCTCCAAAATGGGGCTCCCTTGATATTTATCTAAAAAAAGTTAATATTCAGTCTCAATAATATTCATATAATTCATTTTCTAAGTTAAAAAACATTCTTAAAACTCTCTTGATTTTTGATTTTTTAAAAAATACCCATTTTTTAATGATTTTGGGCTAATGGTCCCCTCATAACTCTCAAAATAAGGTAGCTCTAAAATGGGGCTCCCTTGATCATTTATCTTAAAAAAGTTAAAATTTGGTCTCAATAATATCCATATAATTCATTTTTAAGTTAAAAAACATGAAATTTTAGAGTCTTAAAACTCTCTTGATTTTTGATTTTTTAAAAAATACCCATTTTTTAATGATTTTATACATGTTTGGTCTCAGAGGTTGTCCTAAATCTTTGAAATATGATAGGAATATGTAGTATATGGGGCTGACTCTGGGTGTCCCAGAGTCAGCCCCATATACTACTCACCATATTGATAAAACTAACTCAAAATCAATGAAAATGACGACTAATTGATGAAAATTTAATATTTTGGAAAGAATATAAGAATCGACTATAAGAACAACCCAAATTCTGTCCGTCTGTAATGCTTGGCATAACATTTGACAAGATGTCACTAACTTGGCTACTTTTTCAATGTTTCCACATTGACGAAAATGTCGCCAACTTGATAAAATTGACATTAAATTAAAGGTAATATTTTGCAAATTTTTAATTCCGTTATATGACGGGCACACATTCCAGTATATAAGTAATACTCTTCTCTCCGTTTATTTGTACTACTTGATGATACATTTAATGAACTCAACGAATATTCTTGCGAAATATGGCCATATTTCGTCCCAGATTGGTGAAATATCTCCAAAGTTGTAAAAATGACGTCACGTTAATAAAATTACTCCTAATTCATGAATTTATTATTAAAATATTTTAATATATGGATTATATTGCTTATTGAGGATCATATCAATATTAATAATTGTTAATTTAGAAATGCTTGAAATATAAGTAAATTATGGGTATGAAATAGTTTTACATGTTGTTATCAGGAAACGCTCTAAATGTACAACTCAACAATATAAAAACTGTGCTGTGGATCTCTTCATCATTTTTTCCCTATGACAGAAGTACATTGCGTTTTACAGGGTGTCCCAAAAAGACTGAAATGTGTTTTAATTCTTTACCTGTTGGAGATAAGTGGGCAATGTAAATTGCAAAAATGTTGAAAGTAAGGTAGGAAATAAGACTACGTTAATGAAATAGTCTTTCTATCCATTTTCAAAAAGTTACACCTTTTAAATTTTTATACTACCCCCTTAGACAAATTTGGTCACTCAGAAAATTTTTATTTTTAATGCAATAAGATCATTAAAGAACCTCATATCTGTATCTTTAAAATTGAGGGAGTTATATTTAATTGAAAATTGAACATTGTGAATGGGGACCATATATCATATTAGAAAAGTAAATTTGTGACATATCATAACAAGAAAGATCAATCATGCTTAAAGCATTGATTATGAAACACTTTCCAACTTCAATGCAATTTTATTTAAACAAGTTTAAAATGCAATACATTCCTAGGTAATAATTTGAAACTTATCACAATACTGCATTAATTTATTATATTTGAAAACTTAAACTTTCATCGAAAAAAATGAACTTCATTCAAATGACGGCATTGAAATATAAATTGCCTGGTTTAAACATCTCTAAAATGTTATACATTCCTCGGTAATAGTTTTAGAATTATCATAATACTACGATAATTTATTATTTGAAAACTTCATCGAAAACACCTGAAATTAATTGGAATGACGTCATAGAAAAAATATCACGCCTAGATCTCTCTATGAAAACAAGATTTCATTCATAACTTTCTCCCATTCACTTCATTCATCACAATACTATAATAATTTATTTTATTTAAACATTTTGTTTAAGACCATGGAGCTACAAAAAATTAAACTTTATGCTTGAAACTTCATCGAAAAAAATCGTCCTTCTCTTTATGAAATCAATTAATATTTCATTCAAATCAGCCATGCAGACTCCATGGACTAAATTATTTTGTGTTAAAAAAATACAGGAATTCTAATACAACTCATTCGATATATTTTGCTGTTTACATAGGTGAAAAATAGGCTTAGGTGTAGAAATAATCAAATTTAGATGAGCATTTAAACTCAAATATATTGTCATTGCGTTGTTTCAGTATGTAGATGCACAGAATTTAAGCAAAAATAAAGTAGTTTTAGGACGGATACAACACTCAATATGAATTAAAAAGAACTTAAAAAAATCACGATTTTGAAATAAGATGGATGTCATATATCATTTTGAAGTGGGTCATGTGATCGTTTCATATCATGGTCACGTGATCGTTTCATATAAGAGGTGTAATTATTATTTTAATTTTTATTTAAAAAACTACTGAATATATTTCGCTGAATTTTTTTTTATATATTTTATGGAACAATTTGAATATTACCTAAAATTTTCGAAGCAATTTGTGAATTTTAAATCCGCTTAAAAAATGTTTGAAAAATAGGGTCCCATAGGCCTCAATGTATTTCATTTTTTCGACCCGGGTTCAATCCAAAACTAATTGGGTGGTATTATTCATTTATATTCCCATAGGTTCTACAGACCGTCTGAACAACATACTGAAATTTCATTTTGATTAAGTCATTTTTACGGCAGTTATCGTGCTAACGGACAGACTGACAGACAGACAGAATGAACAAAGTCATAAACACTTTTCAACTTCGTTGTAAAGTGTTAAAAAAGATAAAACTGGAAGATAATACATAGGAAATATTTCTGCGAATTCCGAGTAGTCGGAAACTCTGCTTTATATGATCTCTCTCTGTGTAATGCTTTATTTAGATGCATTTGTGATAAAAAATTGGACACATATTAACGTATTTCTGATCTAAACAATTTCCATCGTCAATTTTTTTATGATCCCTATTTTCACTGATGAAACAGGCTTTCATGTGGTACGAAAACTGGCATAAATCAGACTTTTTCCTTTATCATAATTCAGTTGATTTTAAAGATACAGGTATGCGGTATTTTTAATGATCTCGTTGCATTAAGAATAAATATTTTCTGATTGACCAAATTTGTCTAAGGGGGTCGCATGAAAATTTAAAAAGTGTAACTTTTTGAAAATTAATGGGACGACTATTTCATTAACGTAGTCTTATTTTCTACCTTACTTTCAGCATTTTTGCAATTTATATTACCTATACTTATCTTCAACACGTAAAGAATTAAAACGCGTTTCAATCTTTTTGGAACACCTTGTATAAGGAAAGTCATGTGCGTCCCACATCCGATTTTTTTGTTATAATAATATGAAAATATTGAAATTACAACCAAATTTTCAAAACCATGAACGTGATGCGACAAAATCCTTGTTGGACTTTCAAAAGACTACAAATTACACGCAACACTGGTCATTTTAAATGGCCGACGTTTTATTGCAAACTGTTCGGGAGTGCACTTTTAGTTTTCGCTCCGATTTTAGTTAAATACCTCGACCATAGATCTCACGTCAAAATATCAAATTGTTTTACTAATTTTCTTGACAGGATTAAAGTTAAACTTATACAATATATCTGACATTTTAAGGATACAGTTGAACCTATAAACGTGCTTTGTGGCGCATAATTATGTGTTTGAATTTCAAATTTCCATTCCTTCTCTTCAAACCTCAATCATTTAACATCTTCAAAGAATCGCCAAATTCACTTCACTTCCTGATTACTTTAAAATAAAACAAAACATATCGTGATGGTGTACCAATATTTCATCATGACGAAGCATATTGTGTTGCAACATTTGTAGCATTTTAAATGTTGCAGCTTTCCTTCCAATTCTAAAAGTCTAGCAGTTCAAGAGAGTAAAATATCAAAATCATAACCACTGTAATTCGAAAAGTAAGATCTTGATATAAAATCTAATTATGTGTCCTTGTAGAGCATTTAAGGGAATACACATTACTTTAATGCCTTTAATAGCTAGCTGTGAGTCCAAATATGCAACATTTATTTCAGGTAATACACCAGTGAAAACAAGCTGAACAAAGGAGTCAAACGAGTTACACTGCTTATTTTCACTGGTATATTATTTGCGTTAAGTATTGCATATTTGGCATCACATTCCTTCTTTCTAATACCAAAATAGTATTTTTAGTTTTCGATATATAGCCATTGCAAACTTGAAAAACATAAAATTTTTAATCTCTTTTAAATAGGCAAAACGATCCCTTGGGAACGACAAGAGCTTTGTTAAAACATTATTAATCTAGAAACAGAGTATTTTTATATTTTCTGAGTAGTTTTATCGTTTACCATTTATATCTATTATTTATAGTTTAGAAAATACTGTGAAATTATGGAATGCGAAGCAAAACTCGTTCGGACAAAAACGTTTTAGTATTTTTCGAAAAAAGAAAATTTTAATATATTAAAATATCGAAAATATTTTTATATATTCATAAACAATATCTCATTTCAGACAAAATAAGCAAATATTGTTTACATTTTCATCTATCAGATTTAGAGACATAAGTTTTATTACATTTTTCGTTATGCTTCGATTTTGCTCAGATATCACATCAGAAATAGAAAACAAATATATATATTTAGTCTATTATTTAAAGAGTCTATGGAGGCACTCCTTCAGATAAATTCACGAACAAAAAACTTTTTTGAACGTGACAGAGGCTCTAAAATTTACATACGACGTATGCGCAACGCCTCTGCGCAGGCATATAAAAGCAAGTCTAGAGCATTTTCAGTTCATTCTTATTTCTGATGGCTATGTTGTAGTTGAGGTAGAATGAATGTAGCACTGTTTTAGTTATGTTTTTTAAAATAAAGTTATTTTTAATATATGGCCCTTCTGATAAATATTCAGTTTAGCTAATACACAGTGTTGTTGTTGAAACCCAGACCGTCTGACCTACCAGAAAGGTGTAAGGTAACTGTTTGGACGGTCGGGAAGTGCCACCCAATTTAGACCGGAACCCAGTGGGGGAGGCATCCACAGGGACCGTACCCTCCTTCCCCTACCACCAACCTCTCGGAAGGACTTTCGGACCCACATGTTTAACGTGATCGTACTCCGCATGAACACGGCGGCAGTTTTGGCAGTGGCTGGAATCGAACCCGGGCCTACCGAGTGCAACTCCAGCGCGCTAACCAATGGGCTGCCGCGCCCGCTAATACACAGTGTTGAAAGCCCAGACCACACGACCAACCCAAGGGTTTATGGTAAGCTAATACACAGTGTGTAATAATTTTATGTCCTTATGTAATTATGTCAGAAACGGAGACGAATAGATCTCGTTTGACAACAGTCAACGATGCAAATAATGCTTTAGCACAAAATGATGATTTTAGTTCTGTTGAACTTGCAAAATTGGTTTTAAAACACCTCCGTTCTGGAAAACAAACCCAGAATTATGGTTTTTGCATCTGGATGCACAATTCTAGATTTCCGAAATCATTAATGAAAAAATAAACTTTCATTGTGTAATTGCAGCACTAGATCGTGATAAATTAACTCATGTTACAGATCTGATTCACGTACTTCCTAATCCCTGAAAATGAACTTTATGCAGTATTGAAAAAAAAAAAGAATCGATCATTTCGCATATTGCAGATTCAGAAATTGCAAAATAAATTTTGCACCCTTTTAAGATTTGCATTTAGGCGATAGAAAACCAAGTCATTTACTTCGCGAAATGCAAGATCCTGCCGGAACAACTATACACGAAGACGTACTTTGCACGTTGTTTCTTTCAACGATTACCAGTACATGTACAACGCATTTCATCAATAAGCCCAGAATTACTGCAAAAAAATTCTGAAATGGCTGATAAAATCTGCGATTTTTTTATCATCACTTGCAGTATCGGAAGTAGCAGAGGATAGGCATATTTCATGCTTAGAAGTTCAAGTTGCAAATCTGAGAAAAACGGTTGACCAACTATCTAAAAATTTGCAAACTAATAATCGATCTAGACTCCTTCACGATCAGGGTTATCGATCGTAATCTAGAAAAGGTGATATTTGTTGGTACCATGAAAATTTTAAATAAAAAAAAATCTCAAGTGTGTAAATCCTTGCAAATTTTTGACGGAAAACTAGATGGCTCGATCATTTATGCGACGACGAATGCCTGGAAAATAGTCACTTATATTTAAATGACCATTTATATTATATAAAATGCCATGTCGACAGCGGCGACATGAATCCAGTTCTTCCAAATAAAATACATGCTGCTGTAACAAAAAAATCTGATGTGGGCGACACATGACTTTCCATATATAATGTAATGAATTTACTAGTAAAAAAAATAGGCTTTTCTTATAGTAGATACTAATAATCTTTCCAAGATATTGAGTTTTCGACAATAAGTCGTCATTTTCATTGATTTAGCGTGATTTTTATCCATTTGGCGAGATTTTCGTTAATTTGGCAACATTCCAAAAAGTCGCCAAGTTGGCGACATTCTGCCAAATTCGTCGCCAAAAGTTCGCCAAGCGTTATGCACTAAGAAATAAGTTATTCTTACAGCAGATAAATGAGTATTGGCGTTCAAATACAAAAGTATTACTCAAAGTATCTTTTTTCATGAATGGAACGAGTTAGATCCACGAGAATGATGTCACCCAATTTATCGCATGATATTACATATGAAAAGTGAACATGTTTCTCAATAGGAAATATTTTTTCTTTTATTTTATATGACTTTTTGATATTTTTTTTTGAAAAATGTACAATATCTCGTGAACGGTTCATGTTAGCGTTCTAAAATTTATGTTAATCGTTTTCTAATGAAAAATTACATAAGAAGTGTCTATTTGCATAACTTTATTAGTGGTTTTGATTTTTTGACGATTTTTTCAAAATTTCATTCGAAAATTTAGGGGGTTCTGAACATTCGATTACGTATAAAAACAATAGGCTTCCAGTGTTTATGGATTGTGATTTTTGTACCAAATTTGGTTCAAATCGGTCCATTCGTTCGTCAGTTATCGTCTCCACAGTCTCACTGACACACACCCACAAGTACACACACACACACATACATACTTTCACACACACACACACATACAGACATCACTCCAAAAATGTTTGATTCGTGATCGGAGATGCTTGAAACGTGCTCTCCTGTCGAAAACTCGAATTCGAATTTTCGACCCCGTCACAATACTTTTCTTATACATTATGTATATAAGGAAAGTAAAAATAATTCCCTTTAGACCCGCAATCGATACCAAGATCACAACATTTGGAACAAGATAATTGATTGTAAAAAAATTGGGTTTCATCGAATATATGTTTAGGATTTATTACTAGCAGATCTTTCTCGAGTAATTTTAGGTAGCGATTTCCTAGCAAAATTTGGGTTATCGCGCTTTATTTTTGCTATATTGCTATGCATCTGTATTCTGAAACAACGCAATAATAATATATTTGAGTTTAAATGATCAATGCTATCCATCTTGTATCAAATTCGTGATATTTAAAGTTATTTTTAATGTATATTTAGTGTTGTACCCGTCCTTAAACCGCTTTATTTTTGCTTAATTTCTCTGCATCAACATTCTGAAACAACGCAACTATAATATATTGGAGTTTAAATGATCAATACCATCCATTTTGTGTCAAAATCGTGATTTTTAGAGATCTTTTTAATTTATATTTAGTAAAAATGACTTGATCAAATCGAAATTTTAGTATGTTGTTCAGAGGGTGTGTGAGCCCTATGGGAATAAAACAAGGCAATTATAATATATTTGAGGTTAAATGATCTTCAAACTTTGATTATTTCTACAAAGAAGCATAATTTTCTTTTATGGAGAATGTAAACACATAAAGATGTAGGATGAGTTTTATAAGAATTGCTGAAATTCTTTAACGCAAAATTATTTATCTCTAGCGTTTGCAATAGAGCTGATATGAATGAAACATTCGTCGATTTTACGTAGAGATGCAGACGATTTTATATCAGACTTTTTCGATGAAGTTTTAAGCATAGAGTTAAATCACTACCTCCATTGATTTAAGTTTCTAAATAAAATAAATTAGTGTAGTATTGTGATGAATGAAAGGAATGAAATAAAAGGGTTTGAATGAAAGAAATATTTACTGATTTTACATAGAGAGCCAGGCGATTTATAATTCAATGACATCATTTGAATAAAGTTCATTTTTGTCAGTGAAGTTTTCAAATATAATAAATTTATGTAGTATTGTGATAATTTAAAAATATTACCGCTGAATGTATCGCATTTTAGAGATGTTTAAATAAAATTGTTTCATAACCAATGCTTTATGCATGATTGATCTTTCTTGTTCATAAATAACAAAGTCTAAAAAAATACAGAAAGAATGGAATAATTTTATCTATTTTCAAAATCTGCTGATATCGATCTAAAGAAATAAGTTGTTCAAGATACTTTAAATATTCCTTCTGCATAAAGGTAATTTGATAAGGTTTTAACGTTTTTTATTGTCTGTGCGCTGCTGAGAACCAAGCAACGTGTTTCAAATAAAATTAAAATTGACATGTCACTTTGTATACGCCTTGAAATTTGTTTGATAAAACTTTCATGAATATGGTGAAATGCATATCGATAATGTATATAAAGTGATTGCAGCTTTTATGTAGTATATCGGTTTCATGTATATCGATTTCTACTGTTTAGTGCTTAAAGTGTGTGAATTAGAAATACTTTTATTTTTGAATTAATAAGGAATATGTAAATTATAAACTAGAAGAACGTGGTTTACAAAATTATTCATTTTTTACTTTCAAAATATATAGGAAAAGCATATTTAAGGTACAATTTAAATAAAATCATTATATAGATTTTTTCTTTATGTGTGTTATTATAAATATAAAACTAGCAGAAATACACAGTGTTTCTCGTGATTTAATATATGTGCAAATTCAACGCAAATTCTACAAAAATAGTTGTGTGCTCAAATCTGCAGAATAAAATATCCTGGTCCTGTATGTAAGCCAATGTAGATTGGTAAATGTACAACAAAACGAAGAAGCTAAAATGACATCAAAAGTTATTCCCGTACTATGTTTTACCCCGTTGCAGCAATCATTTGAACATGTTTGGAAATACAGTGCGTTTCAAAATGATATGCACATACAGTTGTTCTGGAAACGTTTATATAAAAAATTAAAAACTATATATAAAGGAACTTGTAACAAAATGCATATATATCAATAATGTACATTAACAAAATTTCAATAAATGACGATTAATTGATGATTTTTTATTGATGGCTAACTCATTGATGGGTCATTCAAAGAGCCATTGAAATGAATGAATAAATAAAATGATGAAATACAGAATCTATATTACATTCTGCTCCACGCCAAAAATTTCGAAAAGTGAAATGATAGAAAAGCATGCTTTGCAATGAGATAGAGGCTTCAAATTTGGAGCATAAGTAAATCGTTCGAATGGGTAAAGGTGGGCACTTTCAGATTTCCAATATTTTATACTTAAGGGGGTGCCGCACAATATATATTAAAAAAATATCTAAAAAAATCAGCAAAATATATTCAGTAGTTTTTTAAATACAAATTAAAATAGTAATTACACCTCTTATATGAAGCGATCACGTTGCCATGATATGAAAAGATCCCGTGACCCACTTCAAAATGAAATATGGCATCCATCTTGTCTCAAAATCGTGTTATTTAAAGTTCTTTTTAATTCGTATTGAGTGTTGTATCCGTTCTAAAACCGCTTTATTTTTGCTTGAATTCTGTGCATCTACATACTGAAACAACGCAATTACAATATATTTGACTTTAAATGAGCATCCAAATTAGATTATTTCAACAATGAAGCCTAATTTTCACTTATGTAAAATGTAAACAGCAAAATATGTATAATGAGTTGTATAAGAATTGCTGTACTTCTTTAACGCAAAATTATTTAGCTCATGGAGTCTGCATAGCTGATATGAATGAAATATTCATTGATTTTACAGAGAGAAGATCGATTTTTTTCGATGAAGTTTTAAGCATAGAGTTTAATTACTTGTAGTTCCATGGTCTTAGTTTTTAAATGAAATAAATTATTTTAGTACTGTGATGAATGAAATGAATGGTAAAATGCTATGAATGAAATGCTGCTTTTATAGAGAGAGCCAGGCGTGTTATTTTTTCTATGACGTCATTTGAATGAATGTCAGTTGTTTTCGGTGAAGTTTTCAAATATAATAAAGTATTGTAGTATTATGAAGATTTAAAAAATATTACCGAGAATAGTATCGCATTTTAGAGATGTTTAAACCAGGAAATTTATATTTCAATGCCATCATTTGAATGAAGTTCATGTTTTTAGATGAAGGTTTAAGTTTTCAAATATGATAAATTAATATAGTATTGTGATAAGTTTTAAAGTATTACTTAGGAATGTATTGCATTTTAGAGATGCTTAAATAAAATTGCATTGAAGTTGGAAAGTGTTTCGTAATCAATGCTTTAAGCATTATTGATCTTTCTTGTTATTTATTAGTATTTAGCTGATGTACTTTGCGTGTGTCGTGGTACAAAATATAAATATATACAAATTTTGGTAGCATTCAAATCATTTAATTTAGTAATATATTTCTTTAAAATATTTCTTCAAAATATTTAATTTCTGTATATAAAAAATAAAGTATGCTAATCTTTGTTCTAGTTATAGCAAACTTTTTTCTCATTAAAATCTTAAGAATGAGATCTTGGTACTTTTTTCACTCCGTTATACAACAAAATAAATGTAGAATGAAAAATTTCAGTTTGTAGTACATGCCAAATATACATGCCAAAATGATTTGAACATTTTCATTACATATTTTCGCAGATGTATGTTATAGATTGTTACAATTGACAGTGAGGCATTACTCTATGTTTTTTTTTATGTTTGCATTGGACAATATCATATGTACATATAATTTAAAATATTCTTTACACGTAGTTTAATCAAAATAATAAAACATGCAGCTGCCGTCCGACATGGGACACAACAGATATATTAATATATCGATAATTAATGCTCCCAGAATTTGAAACGAGGGTTCGGGTCAATCACAATAACATAAAACCTGATGATATCAAATTTGAAAAAAAAATATCAAAAACGGAAAGTGTATAAGGTACAGATAAATAGAGAGATAGACAAGCAGGCAGATTTTTGATTTTCTATAGGTTTACAGATGTCGTAATTCTATTGTTGTATATGTACTTGTGGCAGCCATCTGCATGCAAGTTATTTACACTTAACACTTCCTTAAAGTTAGAAATATCTAAAACAAAGTCTTCTCTAATTTACTTCTGCTACGAAGAAACGAAAAATTGGTTTCGGCAATCCTGAGTATTGATTTCGTATAAAAGAATTGCGAAGATCCCCATTGGAAATCCCATGTGTTTCGGTAATTCCGTTATCTTCTTTGCACAATGCTTCTTGATTTAGCCATTTTCTTTTTTCTGCAGGTCATTTGATCTCTCTCAGTTACTGAGTATTATTGCGTATTCTGAGTAGATTAGCAATATAAAACGTATGAAATTAAATATTGGAAGGAACGTTATAATCCTCTATAGGGTACTTTATAAATGTTTAATTTGTTATACGCGCGGGTACAGTTAAAATGTAGAATTAATATTTCCCAATTTTTAACACTTTACAACATAGTTGAAAAGTGTTTATGACGTTGTTCATTCTGTCTGTCTGTTCGTTAGCACAATAATTGCCGTAAAATGACTCTATCAAAATGAAATTTTAGTATGTTGTTCAGACGGCCCATGGGACCTATGGGAATATAAATGAATCATATCACCCAGTTAGTTTTGGATTGAATTCGGGTGGAAAAAATGAAATACATTGAACCCTATGGGACCTAATTTTTCTAACATTTTTTAAGCGAATTTTAAATTCACAAATTGCTTCGAAAGTTTTAGGAAATATTTAAATTATCCCATAAAATATATAAGAAAAAATCATCAAAATATATTCAGTAGTTTTTTAAGTAAAAATTAAAATAATAATTACAACCTTTAAATGAAGAGATCACGTGACCATTATATGAAGAGAGTACGTGACTCACTTCGAAATAAAATATGGCATCCATTTTGTCTTAAAATAGTGATTATTAAAGTTCGTTTTAATTCAAATTTAGTGTTGTAACCGTCCTAAAACCGATTTACTTTTGCTTAAATTCTGTGCATCTACATACTGAAATGACGCAATTATAATTTAATTGAGTTTAAATGTTCATCAAACTTAGATTATAACTACAGCGAAGCTTAATTTTCACTTATGGAAAATGTAAATACCAAAAGATGTAGAATGAGTTGTAAAAGAATTACTGCATTTCTATAATGCAAAATTATTTAGCTCATGGAATCTGCAATATAGCTGATATGAATGAAACATTCATTGATTTAACACTGAGAACCTACACGATTTTTGATGAAGTTTTAAGCATACAGTTAAATTACTCCATGGTTTTAAGTTTTTAAATAAAATAAATTAGAATAGTATTGTGATGAATGAAAGGATTGGAAAAATGTTTATGAAGGAAATGCTGCTTTTACATAGAGGAGATTTATATTTAGATGACATCATTTGAATAAAGTTCATTTGTTTTCGATGAAGCTTTCAAATATTATAAATTATTGTAGTATTATGATAATTTAAAAAATATTACCCTGGAATGTATCGCATTTTAGAGATGTTTATATAAAATTGCACTGACGTTGGAAAGTGTTTCATAATCAATGTTGTATGCATGATTGATCTTTCTTGTTTAAACTGTTTAAAAATATATTTTGCCGTCTAAAATTTAATCCAAATTTCAGTTTTAGAAAAATAGAAATTTGTTAATTTATACAAACACAATTTAATTTATTTGTCTAAAATAAATCAGCTTGGGATATATTAATTAGTTGTCAGAAAATGTATAAATATTTAGAACGTTCAGATTTCATTTACTTTCAAGCAATGATAATTTAATAAGTTATTTTTATTTTCAACATGCGAGGGTGGGTCAATAACCCGTTCGGGACGGCGGTATTCCGAAACTGCCGTGGCCCAAAGGACGAAGCGCTTCGTTTCCGAAATGTGCCCAAAAGACGGCTATTTTTTTGCGCTAAGCCTAACTCTCGAAAAAAATTCACTAAAAATCACCCGTTCAACACAGCATTCTACTTTTTTCAGGAAGAAAGGAAATACTTATTTTCTATTTGATGTATATTTTTATACACATTTTCTTTTATCAAAATATTAAAAATTTTAGTGTATATATGTTTTAGGTACAGATGGATAATTCTTTGGCATGTCCTTCCGATTTTTTAAAACTGTACCACATACATGCGTATTCTTAGACAACAAATACTTTGCAAGTACAGGAGAGGTAAAAAATTTATCCAAATACAAAGTATATCCTTTTCCTAAAAGTTCACATAGAAATGTTTTCACAACGCGTTCTCCATACCCACCATCAGAGCTTGATTATCCCGTGTCCTTTCCAGTATACACAAGGAAATTCCATTTATGGCCTCATTCCGATTTATATATTTTTATTCCATATCTGGACCTTTTCGATGGGATATATTAACGAAATCCCAGCCTTCCTTTCCATGAGAACATAAAAAACCTAATCATTTCATTGCCGCACATTCCTTTACCCTCCCTCCCCCACCCACTAAAAAAACCCCTCTCTTATATTCCTCTAATTCAACAACGAAATCAATAAAAGACAAAATCAGAATGAGACCCGGAACTCAATTATAAAATTGTTGATGCTACGAGAAGTGCTCTGTTTACTTTACAGAACCATGAGTTTCACCGCTCCAAATGGAGAAATAATTCATTGGATTCTCCTTGTGCCAAGGTCAAACATCTACAAAACACATTTAAGTTGCTTCCACGGGCATTTAACGCCATCTGGTAGACAAATACATTCAAATTAAAACGTTCCACGTAGAAACACCAATACGTGCCAGTCGTCCTTTAGGGTAAAATTTCCTCCGGCCCGTGGGCGTGCCGTTCGTCCTTGAATGCAAGTTCGCAGTTGGGCGTGCCGTTCGTCGCGAAAGGGATAATAATCCCCAATGCAGCTGCTGGTTTGCTTTAGAATTTATGTATTTTGGGGGTTTGAAATTTACTTTTATTTATTTTTTCCCTGGCTCAGTATTCTCATTTGGTAATATTTAAATAATATTTTTTGGTTTTTTTCATTTATTCGTTAATTACAATATTTTTAATCTTCTAAATTAATTTTCTTTATTATATTCTTAATTAAAAATGTTCCATTCCCTAAATTAATATTAATTTTGATTTGTAAATTTATAAAAAATATTTATATATTTGATTCCCTTAAAATTCCCTTTAATTTGATGTCTCATTTTCACATTTTGGTTTGAAATTAACGTTTGTTCTACAGTTTTAGGTTATTTCCATGTTCAGTGTGTTTTTCAGTTGCGGCCATTTTCGGAATCCTGGTTTTGCGGGCTTTTTACCGCGATTGGCGCGCCGCCTAAGCGCTTTTCGCACCTCTTTGGAATTCGTGAATTATTTTAATTGGTTCGCGTTTTTACTGATCGTCTGCCCTCGGAGTTTTGAGTTTTTATTTCGGCAATTCTAATTTCGGTAAGCGGATTTTAATTGCTACCGTTTGTCTAAACTTCTCCCTTTTTCCGCACGTATAAATACGCGTTTGGAATTTTTCAGTTTCAGTTTTTTGTTGAAATCCCTCGTTTAAGTTAGCGCGAGAAGCGCGTCGTTGATTTTCGAATGGAACTTATGTTCCACGCGAGATTTTCTATTGAATTTTATGGCTTGATATTTGGTAAATGGGTCAATTATCTGATAAGAAACCCAAGGCGAACGGAGTTTTTCAAAAATGTTCATTTATGGGTGTGCGCCACAGAAGAACGTCCGAGAGAGGAGATGATAAAATAGTATGGCTCGAGATGAGATAGATAGTTTTATTTGGTGTACTGGTAGATATAGTTCGAAAGGAAGACGTGCGCAATTTAAAATTTACAATATTTTTTTTCTTTAGAGGGTTCCGCACACTAAAATATTTAATTTGCCGAATAAATGTGAAACGCGAATTATTAAAAAAATGACAATATTCAGGGGTTGCTTATTGCGAGACTGTTGATTTTCAACGGGTATTCGGCTAGTATATACTAATTGCCAAGTGTCCGTCTGTCCGTCACGCATTTTTTAGGCACTTCCCGAATAGATAGAGGTTTACAATTTGGTACACGGCTCGGTCGTTCGATAAAACTCATTGGAGAAATCGAATTTTTCGAAAATAATCTCTAGAGGGAGGGTGCTCCACACCAAAACATTCGAAAAGTGAAATGATAGGAAAGCATGCTTTGTGATGAGATAGGTACTTCAAATTTGGTTTATGGGTAAATCGTTCGAAAGGAAGAAAATGTGCAATTTCTGATTTCCAATATTTTCTACTTAAGGGGGTGTCGCACCCCAAAACGTTCGATTTACTGAATACGAGAGTTCGATTTACTGAACGAGAAAAGGCTTCTTTAAAATTTGACAGAGGTTTGAAATTTGGTACATAGGCTAATCATTTGACGAAAACACCCAAGACGAATATAGTTTTTCAAATATGTTCGTTTAAGGGGGTGCTCCAGAGTAAAGCGTTCGAAAAGTGAATTGATAAAAAAAACCATGCTTCGGAATGAGATTGAGATATCAAATTTGCTGTAAGGGTAGACAGTTTGGAAGGAAGAAAGTGTACAATTTCAGTTTACAAATATTTTCTATTTTAGTGGGTGCCGTTCACCAAAATGTTCGATTTCCGGAATAAAAGAGAAACGCTCCTTTTAAAACGTGATAGAGGCTCGATATATGGTATATGGCGAATCATCTGATAGAAATCACAAGAAGGATAGAGTTTTTCAAAAATATATATTTAAGGGAGTGGGTACTCCACACGAAAACATTCGAAAAGTGAAATGCTAGAAAAGCATGCTTCGCGTTGAGATAGAGACTTCAAATTTGGTGTACGGGTGAAAAGTTGGAAAGGAAGAAAGTGTGTAATTTTAGTTTCCCAACATTTACTATTGTAGGGGGTGCCGCTCACTAAAATGTTCGATTTGCCGAACAAATGAAAAGCGCCTCCTTAACAATATGATAGAGGCTTGAAATGTAGTATATGGGCTAATCATTTGACAAAAAAACCAAAGATGAATACGGTAAGACAAAAATATTCATTAACGGAGTGCTACACAGAAAAACGTTCGAAAGGTGAAGTGATAGAAAAAAACATACTTTTCGATAGGATAGAGACTTCATATTTGGTGTACATGTAGATAATTTGGAAGGAAGAAAGTGTGGAATTTCAGATTTCCAATATTTGCTATTTAAGGGGTGCCGTTCACGAATTGATCGATTTTCCGAATAAATGAGGTAGGCTTCCTTTTTAATGTGATAGAGGCTTGATATTTGGTATATGGGACAATCATCTGATACCCTAGACAAACAGAGTTTTTCAAAAATGTTTATTTATGGGTGTGCTTCACAGAAAAAAGTTCGAAAGGAGAAATAATAAAATAGGGGTGCATCGGGATGAGATAGACTTTAATGTGGTGTACGGGAAGATAATTCGAAAGGAAGAAATACGTAAATTAAATTTCCCAATATTTTCTTCTTAGGGGGTTCTGCACACCAAAATATTCGATTTGTCGAACAAATGTGAAACGCGAAATATTAAAAAAATATAAAGTTTTAAGACAATATTCGGTCAATTCCTTCAAAATGCTTACTTTTTCATATTGGTCCATTATTTCCAATATTGGCTGCCAATATTGGATTAGAATTTTATTGCTACTAGAGAACTTACAAGATAGATACAGATGGTATTTCAAGTTTTTTTTTTTTATATTTAGAAATATTTATGTTTTGTTTATTGGCCGTATTTAAAAAATCTGATGTGGGCAACACATGACTTTCCTTATATAATGCAATGAGTTTACTACTTTTACAGTAAAAAAAAATATATTTTTTTTCTATTAGATACTTATATTCTTTCCAAGATATTGAATTTTCGTCAATGAGTTGTCATTTTCATTGATTTAACGTTATTTTCATCCATTTGGCGAGATTTTCGTTTATTTGGCAACATTTTAAAAAGTCACCTATTTGGCGACATTCCACCAAATTCGTCGCCAAAATCTCACCAAGCGCTATGGACGGAGAAATAAGTTATTATTATTGCATATAAATTATTATTGGTGTTCAAATGCAAAAGTATTAATCAAAGTGCCTTTTCTCATGAATGGAATGAGCTAGATGCACGAGAATGATGTCACCCAATATGTCGCAAGATATTACATATAAAAGTGAATATGTTTAATAGATTTAATTTATGGGATTTTCTGATAAATCTATTTTAAAAATGTGCAATATCTCGAGAACGGTTTATGCTAGCGATCTAAGTTTATGTCAATCGTTTTCTAAGGAAAAATTACATAAGAAATGTCTATTTGCGTAACTTTATTAAAGATATTGATTTTTTGATGAATCTTTCAAATTTCACTCGAAAATTTAGGGGGGTTCTGAACATTCGATTACGTATAAAAACAATAAGTTTCCAGTATTCACGGATTGTTATTTTTGTACTAAAATTCATTCGAATCTCTCCATTCGTTCGTGAGATATCGTCTCCACAGACTCACTGATACACACACCCACACACATACTTTCACACACACACACACACGCACGCTGCTACAACTGCCGCCGTGTTCATGCGGAGTACGATCATGTTAAACATGTGGGTCCGTAAGTCTTTCCGAGAGGTTGGTAGTAGGGAAAGGAGGGTACGGTCCCTGTGGATGCCTACCCCACTGGGTTCCGGTCTAAATTGGGTGGCACTTCCCAACCGTCCAAACGGTTACCTTACACCTTTCTGGTAGGTCGGACGGTCTGGGTTTCAACAACAACAAAAACAACACACACACACACACACACACACAGACAGACATCACCTCAAAACTGTTTGATTCGTGATCAGGGATGCTTGAAACGTGCTCTCCCGTCGAAAACTCGAATTCGAATTTTCGACTCCGTCACAATACTTTTCTTATACATTATGTATATAAGTCAAGTAAAAATAGTTATGCTTGTTCTAAAGCTTATCTGATGGCAAAGTTTCGCCCCCCCCCACTGGCTTGTATCGCTTTAATTTTATTGATTTATGGAATGAAAACAATTAATGGAACTTATTAATTTATCAAAATTATTAATTTAATATATTTGCACAAGGAATGGGACAGTCCAATGGTTAGTGCACGGGGATTGCACTCTGACGACCCGAGTTCCCAAATTGACTCTGCCCAAGTTATTCCGGTACAGTGCCTAGAATACCTAGTGCCGCATTCGTAAAAGAGAAGCCTTGAAAAACCTGTTCCAATAATTCAGGACACACCAGGTAAAAATGGGGATCAAGAGAGTGTAGATCTATCATTTTCAGCAATGGGACTTGTAAATTAAACTGTGCTTTTAGTTAATTTTTGCTAGATCCTAATTTGATTAATCATTTAATCAATAAATATATTTAATTTTATTAAAAAGTTAATAAATTCACAAAATGTTTCTTTATAAATTTACTTCACAGAGATAGTATTAGTGACTTCTGTGACACTTTGTGAAACTCCACATAAAGCTTTATAGGATGTAAAAGCCACAAAGTCGAAATGACAGAAACGTTGTTGAGAATTTACTACTTGATAACCTGACTTCATTTTTATGTAAAATATATCAATAGAGACTAATGTACAAAAAGAAACAAAGTCAAATTTTCAAAGACGGGTGAATGTAAATAATGCGTTTGAATAAATGAAATGCATATAAAATATTAAAATAATGTTACTTTTTTGTTATTGAAATATTTTCTATTTGTAAGTTTAGTTTTTGTCTCCTCTAAAGCAGATAAGATACTTTAAACATTTATTTTTCTGTAAGGATGTATATATCTATAATAAATATTTGTTTTTATATTAGACATTGTATAATAGTAAATTTACTATGTAATATAAAGTAAGAAATAATACCTTATCTGTAAATATTTTGTTCAATTTATACATATTTTATTTTTTCCAGTGATGCAAATTTATTGTTGAAATCATAAAATTAATTCAATGAAGTTTGAATTCTAACATGAAGAATAAATTTATTTAAATGTTCTCAATATGCTGCCAAATTGATTGATGAAAAATTGATTTAATAAATGCATATAGTTATAATTGGCCGAATATGGCTAATGCAGCGTGTAAATTACTATTAAATAACTTATAACAATGATGTATGTCTTTGCATTTAAACATTAGAAATAAATCTTGATATTGATCAATTGGACTAATGTATATAAGATACATTTAAATAAATAAATAAAAAACATTGTAATGAAAAGATAATCAAGATAGGATATTCTTATCTTGATAGTGCTATTTATAGAGATATATTAGGTATATATCTTCAAGGATTTACAGTAATATGCTATAAAAATAAGCTGTCTGGTAAGTTTTATTGTTTAGTCAGTTATGCTAAGATAAATTTGACTATATCTTTCCCCAAACACAACTCACAATATGATTTATTTACAAAAAGATTATTCAAGTTTTATCTGAGCTATTTCATTTAATGTTTTCGTATAAAAGAAAATGTATATGAATTTCTGTCTACTAATGCATTATTTAAAACAACTTTAGTTGAGTTGGACTCAGACCGTCGGACCTGCCAGAAAGGTGTAAGGTAACAAAACAACTTTAGTGTAAATGTACATTCGTTTTTTATCTCTTCCTAAGTTGTAAGATGAAGTTGTATAATTCTATATACAGGGTGTATATAAATTGATGGTCAGAACAGTAAGGGGTTATAGAACTCACCAAAACAAACAATTTTCACAATACAATGGGGTGTCGGAAAGCAACCGTCGACCCGCGAGAGGGCGCTTTCTCTGGGAGTGGATGAAACGTCGTGTCAAAATGGAGTGAAGTGAAGACAAATACAGTGAAGACGAATAATGGAAATTTATTGACAAAATGTTTAGAACAAATACTCAAATGAACGACTACCAACTGCGAGACTGGCGTCACAGCGGCGACAGAGTGAATCGTGTACACTTTGGAAGATTCCTAGCATTTCACGAACGTCTGCAGCTGCGACGCTGATTCGGAGGTCTAGGTACTCTGGTGACTCAATGGGCGTCTTGCAAACGGCGCGTTTTAGCTGTCCCCAGAGGAAAATATCCAAGCAGATCGGGAGATATGGGAAGCCACGCGAAGGAAACACCACTGCCAAGCCAATCCATCTGTTCGGAAAGGCAATGTCCAGGTAGTTCCACACAATCCTGGTGTAATGTGCTGGCGCTCCGTCATGCTGGAATTACGTAATAACTCGATGATTTGCTGGTACAACACGTAGTAAACCTGGCAGAACCTGCTGGAGAAAGGTGAGGTACTTCTGTCCATCTAGGCAGTCTAGTAACAGATACAGGCCAATAAATTGGTCGTGGATAATCGTTGCCCACACATTCACGGAGAACCTTTGCTGGTGGCATCTGGAACGCGTATCATGCGGATTTACTGTGTTCTCCATTTTGACGAGACGTTTCATCCACTCCAGAGAAAGCGCCCTCTTGCGGTTCGCCGGTTGCTTTCCGACACCACATTGTATTGTGAAAGTTGTTTGTTTTGGTGAGTTCTATAACCCCTTACAGTTCTGACCATCAGTTTATATACACCCTATATATATTTTATATAATTTTAAAAATAACTTTTGCTTACCAAATAATAATGAAATGTTTTACAAAATAATACTGAAAATAAAAATAAAAATTTAACGCATCACAGACAGATGAATTAGTCTGTTTTAGTGAAAGAAACGAATTTTAAATATATACATTTTGCATTAATATCTCAGTGTTAACTATAACAGGGATTGTTTCTGTAGAAAAATAATTCTCCTGAAACCCTATTTTGAAGTCAAAACATATTTTAAACAGTTAGTTTTTTTTTTAATTTTTAATTTAAAATGACGTATTTTTTGCATAGAAAAGTATAGAGTGTCTGCTGAGAATGGGTTAGTTGCAGCTCCATCTGTTGCATTTCCTGAACAACTCTTCCGATTTTTTTCCTTGAACGCGACACTAGGTATTTCAGTCACAATATTTCCGGTGTTCACGCAGAGTACGAACATAATAAATATATAAGCCTGTAAGTCCTTCTTAGTGGTTGGTGGTAGGAAAAGGAGGGCACGATCCCTTTGGATGCCGCCTCCTCTCTATTTTGGTGTAAATTGTGTGGCACTTCCCGGCCGTCCAAACAAATACCTTACACATTCGGGTAGGTCGGATGGTCAGGGTAGAAGAAGAAGAGGTTTGCACGTTTGGATATATGCTAAAAGAAAATATTTATATCTATATTACTTGTATATATATAGTATTAATGTAAGATTAACAGTAAAATGTTATTTTTTATAGATTTGTAAAATATGAAAATATTTAGACATAAAACTACTTCTGAACAACATATTGCACAAGTATGTAAATCGAGTTACAGATTTTTGAGTTACAAGAGTCCAATGAACACCATAACTGGCCGTTTGAAAACTGCTTCTTTAATCCCACCATTCTGTTAATTGTGACAGCATTGAATTGTTATCCGTATTATCTCTGGAGTGAACGTTATTGCTAAAAAAATGTTAGTGAAATCGGTTGCGTAATTCAAGATTTATTTTTTTTAACCTTAAAACGCTTCTTCGAATTTTCACTTCTATGTACTAGATTTAGCGCATGAGCTATTTATTGACATTTTTTGAAGCTTGCCCATTTTGCAGTTAGAAATACATTTATGTTTGTCATGTTATTTCAACAAATATAAAACGACGTCATAGACAGAAAATGCACATTCTTAAGGGAATGATTTTATCCAGATTTTACCGTAAGAAAAGTTGAAGCGTAAATATATTTTATTCAGTGTTTCTTCGATATTTGTATATAGGGTTTTGCAGAAGAAACGTATTATTTTCACTGCAGTGTTCTTTAGCGTGAATTCAATTGTCTTTGCATGATCTCTTTGGGATCAATTTTATATTATACTATATATACAGGGTGGTTGGAATTAAAGTATCCCTGTTCAGAGCACTGTAGTAAAAAATCCAGTGGTCCTAATAACGCCAAATCTGCGTGGTATGCATTTCAGAACATAGGGAAATGAATGACGCGAAAAAAAATATATCAAAAATGAACGATAGGGGAAGAAATGGCGCTGCGAACGGTCCATAGTAAAAACATAATTTAATGAAATGGCTTGACAGTAGTGATGCATATTAATTACGAATTGTAAGTGGTATAAACTACCACCAATTGTCATAAACCTTGAATATGAAATTTAGGTAAGCATTTTGGTAATGTTCCATACGGCATCAGCAATAGAAGACGGCCCGTTTATGGGAATTGTTTAAACACCATTTGCTATGTAAAAACATGTTCAAAGCTTTATAGAAATATTGACAGCAGCTATGGGACTCTCATTGTCTGACCGTGCTTTATTATTAAAGTTGTTTTACAAGAATGACGAAAATGCTGCTAGATCTATTCGCGAATACAGACGTTTCAAATCGTTACTTACTGATCTTCTAACAGCATGTGGTGTCCGGAGAATTGCTCAACGCTTCGAGGAGACTGGGAGTTTTTCAGTCCGACAAGGACGAGGCTGAACACCTGTCACAACGCATTTGGCTAAAGAGATTGCAACGGTTGTTGTTGAGCAGATCAATTACAATAAGGCAAGAATCAGTTGTGTTCGAGATGTAGCAAGGCAATTGGATGTACCCTACGCAACAGCACGGAACTGTTTGCGGAAAACTTTAAAAAGTTATCTGTAAAAGATCCAGCGTCACCAGACGTTATAAGGTTCTGATGCAGATCTCCATGAGACGTTTCCTTTGACATTCCCTGCACTCATGCAAGTAGACGCCGACTGGCCCTGGGACATATTGTGGAGTGATGGGACACATTTTTCTCTGCGTGGAGCAGTAAACGCCCAAAAGTAGCCGCAACACGAGCAATGGAAAATCCCCACCAGTACAAGCCAGATACCCGTACATTCTCTAAACTAACCATTTGAATTGGATTTACAGCAACATTTCTGATTGGTCCCAATTTTTTTTAAGAAATCTATCCACAGGGACCTAAGAGCTGTTAAGTTACTGCACAGCGTTATAGGGACATGTTGCAGAATTTCGTTATTCCTAATCTCCAACAACCAGGATGCCTCAGTTCTACCATGATCCAACAAGATGGAGCACCTCCCCACATTGCAGTCCTGTTCAAGAGTTGTTGCGACAGCATTTTAAAGAAAATCGAGTAATCGGTTGCGCTTTCCCATCTTCATGGTTGCCCCGTTCACCAGATCTGAACTATTGTAACTTTTGGCTGTGGGGGTTACTTGAAAAGCATGGTTCATCAGGGAGATATTCGTAACCTTGCAGATTTGAAGAACACCGTCATCTTGCACACGCGATACATCACAGCAGATCAGTTACTTGCAGCTGTTCAGCACGATGTCCCACATTACCATCTGTTGTTTTTTTATTACGGTTAATTCGATTATAATGTCAGAAAACGATATGAATGATTATAATAATATTGTTTGAAGTTACTGTGGGTGAACGTTTTCTCTACGGCAGAATATGTATGCCCATATTAGGAAATTTCTTCCTGTTGAAAAAATAGATTTTCGACAGAAAGCAACGAATATTTGTTGTTTCTGTGATTATAATGCTTGTCAATGGCAGCTTTTATTGAACACATAAAAAAACAAACAAAAAAAAATATGAAAATTTAAAAATATGAAAAGTAAAAATATGAAAATTTAAAATATGAAAACACAGAAATTACAAATTTCAAGCGACACTACATAAAAAAATTGACATGTAACTAATATTAACTACTATGTGAACGACGTTTTTAATTAAAGAACTTCATAAAAATTTGGAAAATATGATTTATACAATCTCTAAATTAGCAACATGGGATCCGACATTAAAATCTCAAATGCTGATTAACGAAATTTTGGTTCATTGCACTCATTTTTACTTTCTATGCAATACAGGGTAATGTATAGAGAAAATATTGGAATCATATCGAAAATCGCAAGTCGATTTTTCGACGGATCTACACGTCTTGGAACCTCTAGAACACGAAAAAACTCTTTTTAGCTTTACGTCTGTGTGTGTGTGTCTGTCTGTGTGTGTAATGTATTTATCCACTGTAACTCAAAAAGTAATGACCCCAATTGTATAAAAGTTGGTAGATGAGTCACTTATGTGTGAGCCTAGGGTTGATTAGATTTTGGTATGATTAGAAAAACAGGATCCGCCTTTTTTTTGCGAAATGCCACTTAAAAATTTCATGTATCTAGTCTAGCTAAAATACTGATTGACCAAATTTCACAAAAATTGGTAGATAAGATACTTGTAGGATACGCTGGTGCTGATTAGATTTCGGTACAATTCGGAAAAGAACAACCTGCCATTTTTAGCATAAAAGAACCTGGCTTTTTTGTGAAATGGCCCGCAAAAATTGTATGTATCCACCCTATCTGTAAAACTAATAGACCAAATTTAGCAAAATGTGGTTGTTAAGTCACTTGTTACTCAGTTACATTTTGGTTCCATTCGGGAAAAAGAAACCTGCTTTTTTTTACGAAAGGGCCTCAAAAACCACATGTAGTCGACAAACTAATGATGACAAACCCACTCTAGTTGACAAACTAATTGATTGAATTATACAAAATTTTATTGGTAAGTCGCTTGTGAGATATTGTGATGCTGGTTAGATTTTGGTACGATTCGGAAGAAAGAATAGGTTTTTTTTTTTTTTTTTTTTTGCAAAATAGCCCGCAAATTTAAAATATCCGATATAAAATAAAAGATTACATATGTTCAATAGTATCAAATAAATGCTTGTTTTATACGTAATTTTTTACGACAAAAATGATAAAACCAACTTCATTGCTCTAAGATGTACCATTCTTGAGATATTTAAATTTTTGATTTTGATAAACTGAAGACGTTTTACACTGTTAGACTCAATAAGCTATTAAAGGCAATATCTTATAGCTTAGTAGACTCAAAGAGCTATTAAATGCAATTTCTTAAAGCTTAGTAGACTCAGAAAGCTATTAAATGCAATATATTAAAGCTTAGTAGACTCAGAAAGCTATTAAATGCAATTTCTTAAAGCTTAGTAGACTCAAAAAGCTATTAAATGCAATTTTTTAAAGCTTAGTAGACTCAAAAAGCTATTAAATACAATTTATTAAAGCTCAGTAGACTCAAAAAGCTATTAAATGCAATTTCTTAAAGCTTAGTAGACTCAAAAAGCTATTAAATACAATTTCTTAAAGCTTAGTAGACTCAAAGAGCTATTAAATGCAATTTCTTAAAGCTTAGTAGACTCAAAAAGTGATTAAATGCAATTTCTTAAAGCTCAGTAGACTCAAAAAGCTATTAAATGCAATTTCTTAAAGCTTAGTAGACTCAAAAAGCTATTAAATACAATTTCTTAAAGCTTAGTAGACTCAAAGAGCTATTAAATGCAATATCTTAAAGCTTAGTAGACTCAAAATGCTATTAAATGCAATTTCTTAAAGCTTAGTAGTTAAGTCCCGTAATGGGTATTTTGATGCTTATCAGATTTTAATATGATTTGGAAAAAGATAATCGGATTTTTTTTCTTTTCAGTTTCTTGTGAAATGTCCCGCAAAAATGTAGTTTTATAGGTAATAGTGTAATTTAATAGTGAAAATCTTAAATAAATGACTAACATTGTTGAAATATATTAATTAAGTACTTGTTATTCAGGTAAGCTTTGACAACAATAAGACTGAGCTCATGATTGTAGGATGAAACATTATCGAGATATTTTAGTTTTTTTTTAAGTTTGAGGAGCTGAAGAATTTTAAATTAATTTATTTGTCAAATGAAACAAAGATGCATTAATAAGAGCAAATTGGATATAATATCAGAAAAATATCAATTTTGTTTTCTGCATTTAATCTCAATTTAATGCATAATGAAATAAAATAATGAATTTGAATATGCAGGTAAAGTCATGTGCTACCCACAGCGGATTTTTTGTATTTGTGTGGAATATCTGAAAGACGAACAATCACGTACTATGGAATGTTCAAATTTTTCTCAGTGCTTATAGTACAGTGAAGTAGCAGTCAAAACAAACATCGCCAAATGAGCGATTTCGTGCCAAATATGTTTTCCAACCTGCAAACATTCTTTCGTTCAACTTCATGAGCATGTGCAGTATATGTTTTCATATCCGCCATAGCAATGCGAATGCAACGGGGAGACACTAGTACAATTTACACTATTTTATTTCAATCAATAATTGCCAAATTTAATGAAAATCATTCAATTTGTTCGACCCACAATTTACCACAATTATTGTACCCGAAGATGGATATACGTCATTATTGATGCTCTGCAGGTAATTAAATTTAAAATTATTAAATATTTTTGATTCCATTTCATTTATTTCCCTTTATAGTATGTATAATTTAGAGAAGCAAAACAAGTTTAAGTATAATTTATAGAAGTATTCACCTGTTTTATAATATTTCGTCGCAAAGCATTACTGAAAATGAATGGTATACAAAGTAGAAACAGAAATCTTTTTAACTTTTATCTTAAATGTCTTTCTCTCATCATGCACAATTTTAAGTCCGCCAATTCAAAAGTTATTTAAACAGCATATCGCCTCTAGACTCTTATTTACACAGGATGCCAAATGAAATGTACTTGGAACTGAGTGGCAATCTCAATAAATCTCATCAAAGTCGTATATATGTTCCGAAAAGTTCCGAAAAGAGATTTAAAGATATGTACCGACACGGAAGGAATTGCAACAGTTCAACTATTGTAGCTTGATTCAACAAATGAACCTGTTTCCAAAGCATACATGGAATGACTTCCAAGTATATCTTTGAGACACGCGATTCATAAGTATTTTATTAAATTAAGCGAGGTTTTCAGCATTTGGAAGTAAATGTACTGATTAATTCGGAAGAAAAAGAAATACCGTGGATTTTCGTTTAACGGCTTGTGTTTCATACGAAATAGTGCTTAATGCAGAGGCTTTTACGGTTGCGACGAAATAAATATTGTTCCGACGTATCCTTTCAAATCGGTGGTGTACTCTCAAGATACAAAAATGAGTCCGATTTTGGGGGTAACAAACGCTTTTATTTAAAAGCACCAATAAGTGCAAACAGCAATAATTTTCAGCTGAAAACAGTATAGCTATCTTGCAAGACTGAAAAACAGCTAACAGGTGCATTAAAACAGCAGTTAAACTAAGTCCTCAAATAGCAGATATCTGTTCTAAAATCACTGATGTATCTCAGAACTTAATTTGATTTGTAATACGTCAACTCTGACCAACTAAACGATGACTTCAATATAAAGTCCTTTTTATATATCTTCAAAATTAATGGATAAATCTGGGAAGTACTAGTGCCTTCAGAACCTTGTTAAAAGTCGGCGAGGTATTTTGCCAAATTTGGCTTCAAGGTCACGAATAATTTTCACCAATTTCAGGCAATCCTATAAATCATATAATAGCAATGGGGACCTGTCAACCTGTTTTCGCCTTGTTGAGAAACGGAATACCTAGAAGCATTTTACGCATGCGAAGAAGATCATATTTGGCTAAATCTACTGTAAAATGCCTTACATGAAATTTAGAGTAGATCTACATGCGTTAGGCCAATACCTTATCGATTGAGAGACTGGTGACATTACCCATGCTTCCGCAGTTTAAGTGGATCCTGCAATTCTGTCAGATTTCAGATTAAAGTGAAACTTACCTGCAACCTCATCCTTTCCCTATTTTCATACATACTAATGTGTTGTTTATCGTAATGCTCTAGAAAATAAATTTCCTGAAATGCAACATAAGATTCCTGGAGAAATCCAAACTTGATCCTTTTCAGAACTCAGTGATCACTGCATCTAATCTGCAGGGTTAATTTGTTCTGTAGTCTCTGTAAAGAACTCAATTCCTAACAGAGATTAAAATTACGGATCTTCGCTGGCCAGAAAATAACCTATGTATTACGTTATTGGGATAGTATTCTTACTTTCTATAGATTTTGTAATTGTACCCTTTAAGGATTTTATAGGGAAGATGGAGATGATATAATGGTCCAATTCCGAGGGAGTACAAGATACTTTTTTGTCAATACCACACATTGAATTCTCTTTCGAGGATAAGTTGACAACACTGAACAAAGCAATACATAATATTCTTTAATAATGCTAACTTCTCTACTGGTGCAGTATGGCTTTATATCAGACTATGCCGGCGTTAACATGTATTTAAAGTAGGGATTGATTTAATTTATTCATTCAATTTTTAAAAACCGTAGCCGTAGTTTTTAAAAGCCGTAAACTCCCTGCAATGTTATTTTTATGGTCTGCACGAAATTTTGGAAAACTCAACACTTTTACGATAAATACCACACTGCTTCTCTTAGAAACGGACAGGTTATGGTGTTTGTTGCAACTCCCGCTGCACAACAAGCGACGCAAAACAAAGAATGAAACATTTATTGCCGAAATTTAAAAATCTCAATTTTTAAGCTTCTGTTTGAAATATCACAGAAAATCAGGAAATGTAGTAATTAAATATTGTTTGTTGGACTGCGAAGATCTGCACAATATATATGCTAAACTATAGAATTGTGCTAGTCTTTCTTTTTCGAATGGGGCGAATTAAGTATCAGATAACTTATAAAATTCATATTTTGATGTATCTAAAACAATAAATATATATGAAGAAATTGTTTTATAAATTGTGTTCAAAGATAGTTAGAAATAACGTTCTTTACTCTTTTCGTTGATGTCAAAGCTGAAATTGTGTGATGAATGATAATATTTTTAATCTCCAAAGGAACTAATGTGTTGAGACCCAGACCGTCCGACCTACCAGAAAGGTGTAAGGTAACTGTATGGACGGCCGGGAGGAACTAATGTGTGTGAAAATTCTTTAAAATCGTGCTTCAACCTAAATAAACTAAACATATTATTTGAATTTAAAAAGAAACACGACAAAGACTGTTATACCTAGAATTCTACTGACTTAGCACCGAATTTCGTGACTGTCATTATATTTTCCACTACAAAAGTACACATAGACAGACAACTTTATTATGTTTACAAGCTGTGATTCTTAGCTTATTAGCTGTAATTCTCGTTACACTTGTGAGATATTTCATTAATACACCATCATTTCCATTAAATAATTTGTTAGACATAAAATAACTTTTAGAAAAGTATGCACATTTATCTTGCATAAAGTAAGAAGTTGGAAATGAAGAAGAAGTTGGAAGAAGTTGGAAGTTGGAAGTGTAAGAAGTTGGAAGAAGTTGGAAGAAGTTGGAAGTTGGAAATGTGAGAAGTTGGAAGTTGAAAGTGCTTAAAATTTCGAACTCCAGCACAATATTAACTAAAATAAGGGAATCCTATATTTTTAAATCGATCTGATTTCACATTGCAATCGATTCTGTTATCTCTGAATCCTAGATTAAATGATCCTGGATTTCTCTGAATCTTCGATATAATCCTCTGGATAATATGGAACTGCAACAAAAATGGCTAAATTTTTAAAAACATCTAACCATTAGAAACAACAAGATCACAACTATAATAGAAGGTCTTTATTTTACTTCCTTAAGACGTACAAAACTTTAAAAGGCCAGAGCGCTTTCGAGCGTAAATACGCTCTTCAACAGTGGCTACATGGAAATAGGAATGATCGTTCATATGTAAACCAGAAAAGGTGACAAATTTGCATAAATACAATTATCAATAAACTTACGTTTATCTAAGGAGAATCCAAAAATACAAAACATTTTGCACAGATTCAAAAAGATTAAGCATAAATCATGAAAAGAACAGTAAAAGTTTACAATTTTATTACAGAATTTTCAAATTCAAAAAATTTTAAAAAATGGGGGCAATCAGGTCCAATCCTCGAGAGGATGACGTCAAAGATAACTATGAAGAGACTTGAATTGCATGGAGTCGAGAATGAGTCGCCAAGCAAGACTTAAAATCTGAACGGGGTTAAAATTACAAATCGACTCGCGGTAAACATAAATAAAGAGCGACTCAAAAAGGAGAATATTACGAGGGTTATTACAACGCATAAGAAGGAAAGTTCTTTCAAAAATGGGCCGGAAATTTTCTTTAACAACAAAATGAACAAGGGTCGTAGAAAATTTACCATCTTTGACATCCCTAGCATGTTCTGCCAAACGGATACCAATAGTACGTTTTGTACTGCCAATATAGTCAGACGTGATACCAATCAGACGTGATATAATCAGAGGTGATGCTAATTTTATTTATTTATACATCTAACCATTATTTATTCGAAATTTCTGTTAATAAACCTATTATAAAATTTTAATAAATTATTGTTACATTTCGGGGGTAAAGAGAGACTGCATCTAAGCTATTAAAGCGCACGCAACCAAGTTAATATGTATATATGCGCGATTTAAAACACAAATTCTCAAGGCAAATATTTCCAAGCTGCGTTTTCTTAACGGAAGCATGAATATCATATTACTTGTCATGAAATATCGACATGATCTTAGCACAGGAAATACGAAATCTCAAAAAATAATAAATTTTTAATTATTTTCAAAAATCGGTCTGAATCACTGAAAATCGAGTCTAAAATGTATCGCCGATTTATAAAAATGACTGCTTTCGTATACAATAATTCTCCAATAATTCCTACAATTCTGCATGTAATAAGGTAAAATTGTCCTTATCAAAATTATTTCTATTGGACTTACCTATGATGCCGACACTAAGGGTGGAGCATGTAAGCTCCTGGTTCTCATACCGGAGAGACCAACACACAAAATATCAATAAATACACTTATCTAAATTTAATTAATTACTTTAATATTTACTTTCATATATATACATGTAGAGAGATCTTGATTATTAAATTTATTCCAAAATCCTTCTGGACATATATATCTTCAACCAATTTAATTAACACATGCATTTACAACACATAATTCAAAAGGCACATATATTTAAAACACGTTAATGACTATTAGCTACCGAAAATCTTAGTAGTTCATTTAGTTAACTACACGAGCTCGTTATTGCGATAGGTTCGTGCGACCTTATTGTTACTTATACGATAGTTACTATATGAATTGTGCGCCTTCCATAATCATTATAACAGATGAAACAAATCCATACCTTATGTTTGTTTGTACCTCGATAGTTGATGATGCCAACACTATGCTGGAAGCCTGCGTATAATATTTTAATACTCCACTATTTCACTGTGCTCGTATTTCGTTCACACATCACAATTTTTGCCGATCCGCGTATCTTTGTGCGATCGCAGGAGATATTTTTTGAATACTACTAAAAACCATTAGGTGCTTCTAGGACGCTGTCGAAATTGAATCTCGTGGAAACTTATAGAACATTCTCGAAAACACTTTTTCTTTTCACCTTGTAGTGTCATACCTCGTCTTTTGATTCGCTGTTGTGATGGAGGGTTTGCGCGCTGTTTATTTCTGTTAGAATTGCCATTGGTTCCCTCTGCAGCATTTAAATAGCTCATTAGCTAGGTTTGGCATCCGTAATTGAAATTACAAAATGTCGTGCACGCCGTACGACACTACAGTTATTAATAATAAGAATTCCTAGGTGAAAAGTGCGCTTGGGATACATTTTCAGGCAAGATTGGAAATCGTAATATCTGTTGATAATTGAGAGCTGCTTAAGTAACGAATTTAAAGTTACGAATTTTAGTTGATATTGTAAATAGGGCACAAGTTTCATCATCGCTACAACACATCAGGATGATAGATAAAAATTGTCATGATGCCTTGATAAAATGTGGCATAGAGTACGAACGTGGTCGATCAGATCGGTAGTTGAACCCTGCGGTAGATCAAACAGTCGATTGGTAGATCCAGTTTCAGAAGAAGGAGATTATAGGAGCCACGTCCTAGTAATTCAATGGTTAAATTGACTAGTACGAATAACCTCGGTTCAATCCCCAGCTGGGACAACGAGACAATTACTAATTTATGTAATACTACAGCATACCCGTTCTTCGTATGGAGTATATAATATAAACAAACTTATAAATTTCGCAATCATGAGCAATTCTGTTAAAATATTAAATTTATTGCTCCTAAAGAGAAGTTTAAGAATATCTGTTCTCATTATGCAAAATTATCTTCACGGGCAGATCTGAAGAATAAGACATCCTGATTCCTTTTGTAAGCAAATTTGCAAAAAAAAAAAAGAATTGAATCACTATATGCACCCTCGTACTACTTATATTGTCGCAGATTAGAAAATATGCCAGTGTGTTAGTAGAATAATACCCGTACTACAATATGAGTCTCAAAAATCTTTGCCAAAATAAAAGAAATGATGTAATAATTTGAAAATATCAATAATCCCCGTAGTCTTTATACCAGAAGGTCGTAATTGATTCCAATATATGCCAATATATATCAAAACATATGGCAATATACCTGTACTACTTATATTCTCGAAGATTACAAGATATACCCGTGTATTTGTAGAAGATTACTCGTACAACGTACAATATATGAGTTTAAACAATTTCTGTCATAAACAATTGCATTATAACTTGAAAATATCAATAATCCCTGAATCAACAGTCCCCGAAAATATCAATGATAATAAAGTTTAAACCTGAAGACCGTAATTGATATTATCCAGTCAAAAATGGTATATGAAAAATCAAATCGTTCTTTTCTAAAATATATTTTTATATCCATTTATTTATTATTCAAATCGAAAAAATTATAATTTAAATTAACAAACAGAATTAATTTGATTGCGTTTCTGAGCAATATGATATAAGATAGAATCTTCCTCATAAACTGCGAAATTAAATAACCATTTTGATTTCTTTATATTTTTCATTGTTCAGTAAAAGCTTGTAAAAATAACCCATGGAGATAGATTTCCCATTTAAATCATGGTTCAAACAATTCATGTTTTCAGAAAGGGACTAATTAGCGCAAAAAATCTCCCATCAAACTCAGAGATAAAGTTTTAATTCACTTTCAAACGATTTTCAAGATTTTCGTTTGGATAAACCATGGAGTTGGAGAGTAGAACTCCTAGGAAAAAGTTTGATTTTCCATTAATATCTCGACAACCCCTGATCTTAGATACTCGAAACTTAGGCTAAATTTATGAGGGGCTATTTCAAGGCTATTCATAAAATTTTATCAAATTCAGTTCAGCCGTTCTCCCGTAATGATGAGACAAACGAAAATTTTGTTTTTTACTAATGGCTCGAGATCCACTGATCGTAGAAACTCCATACATGGACTAAATTTTAAGTGGGACTATTTCTAGACTACCCACAAAATTTCATCAAATTCGGTTTAGCCGTTCTTCCGTGATGATGGGACAGACCGACAGACAGGCAGATTTTCAATTTTATTTATATAGATTAACTGAATATTTAAACGCTACCATATCTGAAATTATTTAGGAATGGAATTGCTTCTAAACTTCACAAACAACTGATAAAAGTAAATTAATTGACAAGTATATTATCAGCTGTAAATTGTACATTTTCAAGTTACAAGGGGCCACGACAAGGTGTCAGTTCCTTCACATTAATACGTGGTGGTCTCGACCACTCAATTTCTTGCTCATGCCGTAGGGCGAGTCGAGTGGTCTGGGTTTTCGACATTAATACGTGGTTGTGTTTTAGAGAATAAGAGTGATAATAAAATATTCTTTGGGCTCACAAAATCTCTTTGAAATCAATTGTATATTTCAGAATTTATATCTCGTAGAAGAGGAATTTCGAATTTTCACTTTTATACATTCGATTCACTGGGTGAGCTATATAAAAATGTTTTTTGAAACTTACCAATGTTGCAGATAGAAATATTTTTCCGTTAGATGTATTATTTACAACAAAAATAATATGTCGCCTCCGAGAAAAAAATATGTAACTTCTTAAGAAGAACAAGATTTTATCGTAAGAAAGAACAAAATGCTGAGGCGTAAATCTATTTTATTTCGTGTTTATTTGTTATGTGTATTCCATGTCTTGAAAAGGAAACGTTTTATTCCCATTGCTCTGTCCTCTGTGATAAATTCAATTATCTTCGCATGATCGACAATTATATCTGCTAGCTTGTTCAGATATTCTAAGCATATCGCCGATGCTGATAATTGGCGATAGTAAAGTAAAACCGAATTTCAATATGTTCCATCAACGTGTTTCAAAAAGTGAAATTTTTCTGAAAGGGTGCTTATGGGAAGGCACATCCCAGTGGTTAAGACACGGGATTGCACTTGAAGGATGCAAGTTTTTTTTTTCAGCTCTACCTATACTGTCCCTGTGTTAATGCAGAGTACGGGTACGTTAAATATGCGTGTCTATACGTACTTCCGAGTGGTTGGTGTTTGGGGAAGCAAGGTACGGTCCTTGTGGATGTCACCCCCAATGGGTTCCGATCAAAATTAGGCGGCACTGCCTCTGCCGTCTGAAAAGATACCTTACACCTTACACCTTCCGGTAGGTCGGAGGGCCGCCTGCGCCGAAAGAAAGGGTGTTTCATATTTTTCTAAAAAGTGTAAAATTATGATAAAAATACAAAATGAAGTGTATTTTCAGTTTAAACATCGTAAAAAGGTGATCCTGCGTAAATATCTGCTAAACAAAGGAAATGCTCTTCTACAATCAGCTTTTCACTTCTATCAAATGTATTTGTGCCTTTTTACTTTCCCTGCAATACATGGTAATGTATAGGGAAAGTATTGGAATCATGCCGAAAATCGCAACTCGAGTTTTCGACGGATCTACACGTTTCGAGACCTCTGGAATACGAAAAAACCATTTTTAGCGTAACGTCTGTGTGTGTGTCTGTGTGTCTGTCTGTCTGTGTGTCTGTGTGTCTGTCTGTGTGTCTGTCTGTCTGTGCAGATTTTGTATCCACTCTAACTAAAAAACTAATGGACCGAATTTCACTAAATTTTGTAAGTAAGTCACTTGTGAAGGGGCTGGTGCTGATTAGTTTTGGTACGATTCGGAATAAAAGAACCCGCCTTTTTTTGCGAAATGGCCCGCAAAAGCTTGTATCCACTCTAGCTGAAAAACTAATGGACCGAATTTCACAAAATTCGGTAGATGAGTCACGTATAGGTCACCCTGGTGCTGATTAGATTTTGGAACGATTCAGAAAAAAATAACCTGCCTTTTTTTGCTGAATGGCCCGCAAAAATTGCCAAAATCTAAACTAAAAAGCTACGTATGCTCAAATATATCCATTAAATGCGTGTTTAATGCGTAATTTTTAACGAAGAAAAGAATAAAACCAACCCCATTACACTAGGACTAGCCGTTCTCGAGATATTTTAGTTTTTCGTACTTTCCCTACACCACCTTTGAAAATAAGCCCGATTACCGAATAAGAACGAAAATTGAATAAAAGTGAAATAAATTTAATTAAAATAAAGAGAACGTTAATATAAGTTTGCAGGGAAAGTCATGTGCTGCTCACATCAGATTTTTTTATTTGTTTAGAGTAAATCTATGTAGCAGAATATTTATTGAAAATATAACTTCATAAAATAAGATGTTTTTGAGCATTTGCGTCTTTATATTCCCAAGCCTCCTACGAAATCCAGTTAAAAGTTTGATGAGCTAAGATAAGGGTCATTTTGTAAAATAATTTAAATAAAATCTGATGTGGGCCACACATGACTTTCCTTGTATAATGCAATGAATTTACTACTTTTACAGTAAGAAAATAGGTTTTTCTTATAGTAGATACATATATTCTTTCCAAGATATTGAATTTTCCACAATTAGTCGTCATTTTCATTGATTTGGCGTCATTTTTATCCATTTGACGAGATTTTCGTTAATTTGGCAACATTTAAAAAAGTCGCCAAGCTGACGATATTCCTCCTAATAAGTCGCCAAAATCTCGCCAAGCGTCATGGATGGAGAAATAAGTTACTCTTATAGCAGATAAATGACTATTGGCGTTCAAATACAAAAGTATAACTCAAAGAATCTTTTCTCATGAATGGAACGAGCTAGATCCACGACAATGATGTCACCCAATTTATCGCATGATATTACATATGAAAAGTGAGCATGTTTCTCAACCGTTAATATTTTTTTTTAATTTATGAGATTTTTAATAAATTTATTTGAAAAATGTGCAATATCTCTAGACCGGTTAATGGTATCGTTCTAAAGTTTATGTCAATCGTTTTCTAAATAAAAATTACATAAGAAATGTCTATTTGCATAACTTTATTAAAGGTTTTGATCTTTCGATGATTTTTTCAAAATTTCACTCGAAAATTTAGGAGAGTTCTGAGCATTGGATTGTGTTTTAAATCAATAGACTTCCAGTAATTACGAATTGGGATTTTCGAACAAAATTTCATTGGAATCGCTCCATTCGTTCATGAGATATAATGTTCACGGTCTCACTGACACACACACACACACACAGCACTTCAAAAATGTTCGATTCATGATCAGGGATGCTTGAAATGTGCTCTCCCGTCGATAACTCGAATTCGAATTTTCGACCATGTCACAATACTTCCCTTATACATTATGTATATGTATGTAATAATGAATGTTTTGAAAACTAAATTTTATATATTAATAAAAGCTTAATTTTGATTTTAATGAATTTGATTTTAGAAGCTAGTTTTTAAATAAATTCTTTATTTTCAATATTACTAAAGCTCGCTTACTTAGAGTTTTGAGATACAGGAAGAGTAACAAGATATACAGACTGTAACATAACACAAAAGTTTGATTATTACACGCTTTAAATATAATTTTTTACAACACATATTTAAATTATTACACAAATTTTCACAACATTTGTTCTAAAAGTATATTATGTCTTCCTCTTTTCTTTAACAACCATGCATTTACTTTTCAGTGTCATTACCATTATTCATAACACCCACCATACGGAAAACAATAATAGTGTCTAACCGTATTTTGTTCCAAAGTTCTGAAGATTAAGTATCCATCTTACATTAGAGTGGAATAAGCCTAAGAATTCTGAAACCCATGTAACACAAAGTCTTCCTCAATGACAGTGCTACGATACTAAATTGCCTTCTGTTAGAAAAGTTCTTACTATAGAACGGTGAATGTTAGAAGAGTTCCCAAAGAGGCTATGTGATAAATCGTTTTCTTCCAAGTTGGACTGCAAGATTTCTTCATCCATTCTGTAATAAAGAAGTATAATTTAAATATGGATTGTTACTTGTTTTGTGTGAATAAATATTTCTTTAATGTTTTATTTTAATTATTTATATGGTAATTACTTTGTATGCATAAATAAGCAGGATGAGAAAAGTTTCTTTTGAATTTTGGAAGTCGAAGTTTTGATGAAGATGTACGTTTTAAAAGTCCCAGTTAAAGAATAAACACAGATTTTCGAGGTAGCATATGTGTGTATACTTTTATGTATGTATATATGTTTGCAGGCTTGATTGCTAGTACATGTTTATATGTGCCATAGGGTTTGTTTTGACCATAGAAGAAACTGCAATTTCTCGAGTATCTCAATGGATTACGGACTGATTACGAAGATAACCCTGGGATGAATTCTGACTGAAAAAGTTCTGACTGAAAAAATTCTGACTGAAAAGTTACGCAAATAGACATTTCTTATGTAATTTTACAATAGTAAACGATTGACATAAATTTTAGAACGCTAACATGAACCGTTCTCGAGATATTGCACATTTTTCAAAAAAATTATCAAAAAATTATATTAAAAAAATATATATATTTCCTATTGAGAAACATGTTCACTTTTCATATATAATACCATGCGATAAATTGGGTGACATCATTTTCGTGGATCTAGCTCGCTCCATTCATGAAAAAAGATACTTTGAGTAATACTTTTGTATTTAAACGCCAATAGTCATTTATATGCTGTAAGAATAACTTATTTCTTCGTCCATAACGCTTGGCGAGATTTTGACGACGAATTTGGATGAATGTCGCCAACTTGGCGACATTTTCAATTGTTGCCAAGTTAACAAAAATCTCGCCAAATGGATAAAAATGACGCTAAATCAATAAAAATGACGACTAATTGAAGAAAATTCAATATCTTGGAAAGAATATAAGTATTTACTATAAGAATAATATTTGTTTTAACTGTAAAAGTAGTAAATTCATCGCATTATATAAGGAAAGTCATGTGTTGCCCACATCAGATTTTCAATTTAAGAGTTATCATCGTGTACTATTTAACTATCAAAACCTTGAGTGTTTCATCATATACTTGTAATTTTGCACTAGACAATGCGTGAATAGACATATTAAATGATCTAAATGAAAATTTTCATAGCTTTCTTAATTATAGTGACTTAAAAAACTATATATTCGACTTATATAACGAAATTAAGTGCCCACATCTCTTATGAAGACTTTAACTCTTTTCTTCCTTTTAATCTTTTGTTGGATAAGTCCGTTACTGAAAGACTTATCCCGACCAGCCTCAGGTATCGTGGAGCGTCATTATTTTTCATTGTATGAATTTTTTTGTCTTGTATATTATTTTTTAAATTTAGCCTAAACTTATTTAGGTTTAAAATTATGTGTGTTGAACCTGCGGATATATTGTAAGGTTAAACAGTTGAAGCATCTATATACTGATACAACAGATAAAGATGTTCTAAAAAAACGACAGCCAAAAAATTGGCCCTAGTTAAGAGTCCTTTATTAAAATATCATTTTACGACGTGCTAAAATTACACAGCCATAGAGCTTTGGGTCATTACTGTGCCCTTCTACAGTGGCAAAGTTAAAAAAAGTGGCGAACATGAGCTTAATAATAAGGATAAAAGGATTTTATCCTTAAATAAAAATATCCTTAACTAAAAATAACTTTATGTGTCAGGCTGGGGTGTACGTTGTCCTCCTTTTATCTCCCAAAAATAACTATAAGTTCTACATTGGTATTATTAAATGTGCTGTCAGTATTCGTTTAGCTGAACATGCTGGCGATGTTTTACATGGTAAACTGTCTACAGGTCTAGCTAGTTTTGATATCAATGATAAATCTCATCGTATGTTTGATAAGACTTTTTCCTTTAATTAGCTGCAATAACCCCCCCCCCTTAATACTTAATGAATCCTTTTTCATTTATCTTTATCATGATTCTATTTGTAATTTTGATCCCTTTCTGACACTTAGTTATGCTTGGCGTCTAGTTCTCGACTCACTACGTATTAAGTCATTATATGATTTTCTGAATATTTACTAGATACTTTATTTTGTTTTTGACGACCTTTCTGTTGGTTACCATTTAATTTATGAACGTTTTTCCTTTTTTCCGTTTTTATTTATTTTTCATTTTTACTTTCTTTATATACATATTGTATAAGGAAAGTATTGTGACGGGGTCGAAAATTCGAAATCGAGTTTTCGACGGGAGAGCACGTTTGAAGCATCCCTGATCACGAATCAAACATTTTTGAAGTGATGTCTGTCTGGGTGTGTGTGTGTGTGTGTGTGTGTGTGTGTCAGTGAGACTGTGGAGACGATAACAGACGAACGAATGGACCGACTCGAACCAAATTTGATACAAAAATCACAATTCGTAAACAAGTGGAAGCCTATTGCTTTTATACGTAATTGAATGTTTAGAACCCCCTTAAATTTTCGAATAAAATTTTGAAAAAATCGTCAAAAAATCAAAACCACTAATAAAGTTACGCAAATAGACATTTCTTATGTAATTTTTCATTAGAAAACGATTGACAAATTTTAGAACGCTAACATGAACCGTTCTCGAGATATTGCACATTTTAAAAAAAAATTATTAAAAAGTCATATAAAATGAAAAAAAAATTTCTATTGAGAAACATGTTCACTTTTCATATGTAATACCATGCGATAAATTGGGTAACATCATTCTCGTGGATCTAGCTCGTTCCATTCATGAAAAAAGATACTTTGAGTAATACTTTTGTATTTGAACGCCAATAGTCATTTATCTGCTATGAGAACGACTAATTTCTTCGTCCATAAGTCTTGGCGTGATTTTGGCGACGAATTTGGCGGAATGTTGCCAACTTGGCGATTTTTTGAAATGTTACCAAATTAACGAAATCTCGCCAAATGGATAAAAATGACGCTAAATCAATGAAAATGACGACTAATTGTCGAAAATTCAATATCTTGGAAAGAATATTAGTAGCTACTATAAGAAAAACCTATTCTTTTACTGTAAAAGTAGTAAATTCATTACATTATATAAGGAAAGTCATGTATTGACCACATCAGATTTTTTTGTATTTTATAATTCAATTATATTTTAAATGCTTCGTATTTAAAAATGCAGAATGAGTAATTTGTAAATTTTATCTAGCGGTTATGACCGGTATTTAAGCTCATGTTCGCCACATATTTTCACTTTGCTATACTGAAGGGCATAGTGTCCGAAAGCTCCATGCCTATGTAATTTTAGTACGTTCTAAAATGAGATTTTAATAAAATACATTTAATTATGGCATTTATTTTGACTTGTTTCCATACAATTTTATTAAATAAAAATATATTCTAATTTCAGCTATAGGGCAAGACATTTTTAAACATACCTAATATATACTTCTGACTGAGCATAATAGTAAATTGTGAAAAGGATATATTATTATTTAATATATCTATTGAGAAAAATTCCAAGACGATAAATGCGTTCATTTTTTAGTTATAGTCAATAGAATAATGAATTATGCTCGAAGTTTATTTCATCGACTGTACGTTATGGAATGATATGGTTCCTCACGAAATGCCCCAAAATTGAATAGCTTATTGGGCCGATTCAATTGAGTTTTATATTTGGAAAAGAAATTCTAACGCAGGGGAAATTCAATTTATGCTATAGTTGAACCAGCCATTTATAAAATGTTAAAGTATGGGTCCATAAAACCATCTAAAGCAAATGGCCGACAATGTGACGAATAGTGAATTTTCTAATATCAAATTATATAAAAAAATCCTGATGGGATACAAATATTCTTACTAAGAATCAAAGATCAACGTACTAAAATTAGTTCAAATTGTATTTTAATTATTATTATGCAAGATAATGTTCTATGTTGCAGTTACAATGCATATATCCTATTAAAATCTATTATTATCTATATATACTAATTGCCAAGGGTCCGTCTGTCCGTCTGTCTGTCTGCCTGCCTGACTGCCTGTCACGCCTTTTTCAGGCACTTCCCGAATAGATAGAGGCTTGCAATTTGGTACACGGCTCGGTCGTTCGATAAACCCCCCTAAAAAAAATCGAATTTTCCGAAAACGTTCTATAGAGGGGGTGCCCCACACCAAAACGTTCGAAAAGTGAAAAGATGGGAAAGCATACTTTGCGATGAGATAGAGACTTCAAATATGGTGTATAGGTAGATCATTCAAAAGGAAGAAACTGTGCAATTTCAGATTTCAAATATTTTCTACTTAAGAGGGTGCCGCACACCAAAACGTTCGAAAAGTGAAATGATAGGAATGCATGCTTTGCGAAGAGATAGAGACTTCAAATTCGGTGTATGGGTAAACCGTTCGAAAGGAAGAAAGTGTGCAATTTCAGATTTCCAATATTTTCTTCTTAAGGGGGTGCCGCACACCAAAACTTTCGAAAAGTAAAATGATAGGAAAGCATGCTTTGCGAAGAGATAAAGACTTCAAATTCGGTGTATGGGTAAATCGTTCGAAAGGAAGAAAGTGTGCAATTTCAGATTTCCAATATTTTCTACTTCAAGGGGTGTTGCACATCAAAACTTTCGATTTACCGAATAAATGAGAAAAGACGCCTTTAAAATATGATAGAGGCTTAAAATTTAGTATATGGGCTAATAATTTGACGAAAACGCTCAAGACGAATACAGTTTTTCAAAAATGTTCGTTTAAGGGTGTGCTCCAGAATAAAACGTTCGAAAAGTCAATTGATAAAAAAAAACATGCTTTGGAATGAGATAGAGATATCTAATTTGGTGTAAGGATAGATAGTTTGAAAGAACGAAAGTGTACAATTTCAGTTTACCAATATTTTCTATTTTAGGGGGTGCCGCACACCAAAATGTTCGATTTTCGGAATAAAGGAGAAACGCTCCTTTAAAAACGTGAAAGAGACTTTATATTTGGTATATGGGTGAATCATCTGATAGAAAACACAAGACGAATAGAGTGTTTCGAAAATGTATAGTTAAGGGGGTGGGAACTCCACACAAAAGCATTCGAAAGATGAAATGCTAGAAAAGCTTGCGTCACGATGAGATAGAGACTTCAAATTTGGTGTACGGGAAAAAGTTGGAAAGGAAGAAATTGTGCAATTTCAGTCTTCCAACATTAGCTATTGTAGGGGCTGCCGATGTCTCTCTATCTATTCGTTCGAAACGTTCGACAAGTGAATTGATAAAAAAACATGCTTCGAAATGAGATAGAGATATCAAATTTGGTGTAAGGGTAGAGTGTTTGAAAGGAAGAAAGTGTGAAATTTCAGATTTCCAATATTTGCTTTATTAATGGGTGCGCACACTAATATGTTCGATTTTCCGAATAAATGAGGCACGCTTCCTTTTAAATGTGATAGAGGCTTGATATTTGGTATATGGGCCAATCATCTGATAAAAAACACAAGACAAAAAGAGGAAGAAATGCGCAAATTTAGTTTCCCAATATTTTCTTCTTCAGGGGGTTCTGCACACCAAAATATTCGATTTGTCGAATAAATGTGAAACGCGAATTATTATAAAATTTACATTATTCAGGGATTGCTTATTGTGAGACCGTTGATTTTCAACGGGTATTCGGCTATTATATACTAATTGCCAAGTGTCCGTCTGTCCGTCTGTCTGTCTGTCTGCCTGTCTGTCTGTCTGTCACGCTTTTTTCAGGCACTTCCAGAATAGATACAGACTTGAAATTTGGTACACGGCTCGGTAGTTCGATAAAACCACCTGGAAAACGTTCCGAAAACGTTCTATAGAGGGGGTGCCCCACACAAAACTTTCGAAAAGTGAAAAGATGGGAAAGCATACTTTGCGATGAGATAGAGACTTCAAATTTTGTGTATAGGTAAATCATTCGAAAGGAAGAAAGTGTGCAATTTCAGATTTCCAATATTTTCAACTTCAGGGGGTGCCGCACACCAAAACTTTCGAAAAGTGAAATGATAGGAAAGCATGCTTTGCGATGAGATAGAGACTTTAAATTCAGTGTATGGGTAAACCGTTCAAAAGGAAGAAAATTTGCAATTTCAGATTTGCAATACTTTCTACTTAAGGGGGTGCCGCACATCAAAACTTTCGAAAAGTGAAATGACAGGAAAGCATGCTTTGCGATGAGATAGAGACTTCAAATTTGGTGTATAGATAAACCATTCGAAAAGAAGAAAGTGTGCAATTTCAGATTTCCAATATTTTCTACTTAAGGGGGTGCCGCACACCAAAACGTTCGAAAAGTGAAATGATAGGAAAGCATACATTGCAATGAGATAGAGACTTCAAATTCGGTGTATGGGTAAATCGTTCGAAAGGAAGAAAGTGTGCAATTTCAGATTTCCAATATTTTCTACTTAAGGGGGTGTCGCACACCAAAACGTTCGATTTACCGAATAAATGAGAAAAGGCGACTTTAAAATTTGATAGAGGCTTAAAATTTGGTATATGGGCTAATAATTTGACGAAAACACCCAAGACGAATACAGTTTTTCAAATATGTTCGTTTAAGGGGGTACTCCAGAGTAAAACGTTCGAAATGTCAATTGATAAAAAAACCATGCTCTGGAATGAGATAGAGATAACAAATTTAGTGTAAGTGTAGATAGTTTGAAAGGAAGAAAGTGTACAGTTTCAGTTTACCATTATTTTCTACTTTAGGGGGTGCCGCACACCAAAATGTTCGATTTTCAGAATAAAGGAGATACGCTCCTTTAAAAACTTGATGGAGGCTTTATATTTAGTATATGGGCGAATCATCTCATAGAAATCACAAAAAGATTAGAGTTTTTTAAAATGTATAGTTAAAGGGTGGGTACTCTACACAAAAGCATTCGAAAGATGAAATGCTTGAAAAGCATGCTTCACGATGAGATAGAGACTTCAAATTTGGTGTACGGATAAAAAGTTGGAAAGGAAGTAAAGTGTGCAATTTCAGTCTTCCAACTTTTGCTATTGTAGGGGGTGCCGATCACTAAAATTTTCGAATTGCCGAACAAATGAAAAACGCCTCCTTTACAATGTGATAGAAGCTTGAAATTTAGTATATGGGCTAACCATTTGACAAAGAAACCAAACATGAATACAGTTTGACAAAAATGTTCATTAACGGGGTGCTACATAGAAAAATGTTCGAAAGGTGAAGTGATAGAAAAAAACATTCTTCACGATAGGATAGAGACTTCAAATTTATTGTACGGGTAGATAATTTGAAAGGAAGACAACGTGAAATTTCAGGTTTCCAATATTTGCTGCATTAAGGGGTGCCGCACACTAATATTCGAATAAATGAGGCAAGCTTCTTTTTAAATTTGATAGAGGCTTGATATTCGGTATATGGGCCAATCATCTGATAAAATACCCAAGACAAAGAGAGTTTTTCAAAAATGTTCATTTACGAGTGTGCTTCACAGAAAAAAGTTCCAAAGGGGAAATGCTAATATAGGGGTGCCTCGGGATCAGATAGACTTTAACGTGGTGTACGGGTAAATAATTCGAAAGGAAGAAATGCGGAAATTTAGTTTCCCAATATTTTCTTCTTTAGGGGGTTCTGCACACCAAAATATTCGATTTGTCGAATAAATGTGGAACGCGAATTATTAAAAAATGTACATTATTCAGGGTTTTGCTTATTGCGAGACCGTTGATTTTCAACGGGTATTCGACTAGTTATATCTTAATTCGCCAAGGGGAAATCAATCAGTTGCAACTTGAAACATAAGTATCGTCTACAATTTACACAGAGAAAAAGAGAGAAAAAGAGTATGTTCTTTAAAATTGTACCAACAATACTCTTGAAATTTGTAATAAATACATATATACCTTATATGTATAGCAGTTCTTAGAAAATGATTTAATCTCCAATGTTATCCTGTTTAAGCATACTAGAATCCTGCATAACGTTTTCGACAAAATTTATCTGGAAACGTTCTATATCACGAAAGCAGTTCATTACATCGTTCTAAAGTTGGTGCCATTCCGTTTCTAATGATACATTACATAAGAGATGATTATTTATTTGATATTTGATATTATAGCAGTTCCAGATTATTTAATAATTTTTTCAAATTTCCATTCGAAAATTGCGCTGATTTCCGATCTTTCGATCGCTATAAATATTAAAAGATTTCTGATTTTCACTGATTGAAATAATCGTACTAAATGTTTTTGAATCGCTCCATTCCCTACGCCGAGTCTGTGGAACATCCCTTCCACAAACTCACGGACACACATAGTACACTAACATACATGCACACATAATAACATACATACAAACACACAAATATCGGCTTTGAGGAGTTTGATTCGAATTCAGAGATGCTTAAAGAATGATCTTCCGTCGAAAACTCGAATTCGAATTTTTGTCCCCATCACAATACTATATATATATACATTGTACTAGGCATGCAGGAAAAGCAAACTCGTTATTTTTTCTTTTTACTATCTTAAGAATATGAAAAATAACATTAATAAACAAATTTGCTTTTTAATGGAGAAATGTCACAAATTTAACAAAATGAAGTAAAAGAAATGATACATCGCAAGATATTCGGAATGATTAGTTACTCTCATATGCAGCCATGTACAGCGTGTATAAAATTTATTTCCATATTACCTGTTAAAATCGTAAGATAACATTCCTCTTCAATATCTATTTTCAACAGTTCTAAAAATTTTGAAATTGTTTAATCAAAATTGTTAACTATGAGCTGTAACGAAAGACATTTACAAATGGAGTATTTATGGAGAAATGCGGTAAGAGAAACATGGTATACTATCCAGTACATTATGCTAACGTCGTTGAACGGGAGGAATGGAAACATAGTTTCTATTTTTCTGAGATGTTGCCCCAAATTAAATTCTTTTGAGAAAATATATCTTGTCATAACGCTTCTAAGTACCAAGAAAATAAAACTCTCGCCTTTTCTGGCTTAAAATGTAAAATATTTTACTTAACCTAACGTTACACTTTTATATCTATTGTAGCTTACGTGCTTTTAGAAACAATTTATTATGACGCGATTGTTAATGTATGGAAGTATGTTAAATATAAACTCGAAATTTATATGTCAATGGGAATAGTATGCAAATAAAATGGGAACACATTTGTATGTATTATATGCATAGTGTGTGCATAGAGGGAAATCTTGTAAAAGAAAAAAATATAATAATTTTTTAGATGGATTTACATGGAGCATGAATATATTTTTTTAATTTTACTGATTAAAATGAACATGCCTGTAACTTTTTTAATTATTTTAAGATATATTGTGTTATTTGTCTAAAATTATGACGTTAGTGTCAATTTGTTTAATTTGTTTTTTACTTAAAATACTTACGAAGTACATTCATTTGATAATAGTGAACATTAACCAAAAAAAAAAGGTTAACAAATAACCTATCACTACCCGTGTGTAACATGTATTTCTGATCACTGCTATACCTCAGTGCGGCGCAGAGTAGGTGATGGTTATTGAACAAAAAAATTATTAAGGAAATATTTTTATTCATTTTATGACAGATGTATTAGAATTTCGAAAAAAAAAAACGGTTGAAGACGTTTTTAGCCCTACTCGCCGTGAATAAAATTCTAAGTACTCAAGAATACAATAAAGGGGCAGGCAGAAGTTGCTTTATTGCAATAATGGACATATTTACTTTTATGGATCGTTTTATGGATGTATATGCAAGGAGTCCCCCAAAAAGTGAACAGTAAAACAGTTTTTTAAACCATTGGTTGTATACCAGTTGTTTCAACTGCGAAAATTCTTTAAAGTAGGAAGTAACGAAATAGTAATTTAAATGATGTACCATATTCAACTAGGATCACACTGAAAATGTCTGGAATGCATCGTGTAACCAAAATTTCCAGTTCATCAATTTTCATGGCATAAGTAGAAATAGGATATAGATGACATACAAAATTATTTTCTAAGAATTAAATCACAAAATAGAACTTTTGTGTTATAAAGAAACAAATTAACAAAAAACTTATCGCAGTTTAATGTTAGATTGGAAACCAAAAACTCATCAAAGTTTGCTGTGAGTTTGGACAAACTTCTTAAAGTCCTTCAAATGCACTGAAGTACAAAAACAGTAGCTCAACGGTAAAGCGTCGTCTGGCCAGTTGGGAGATCCAGGATTCGATTTCCGGTTGGGGTAGCAAGGCTCTTTACAACGGCGCTCGATCAAATAAACCCTGTAGGTTAATGCAAATGTGTCGGTGGTTTGAAGACCCCAGATCGTGCGACGCACATAGTGGGTTTAGAGTAGCTAGCTGCACGGCCGGGAAGGGATACCTCCTGCATTCAGGAGGCACCCAAGGTCTACCATTCCGCCAAACGAACATTTATTTAGATCTAAAAAAATAACAATTGATGAAAAATATTGTGATTAAACAGACAGTTTTACATTATATTTGAACTTGACAAGTACGTCCATTTTTCAAGTATTGGAAAAGAGTTATTGCGATTATAGTTAAAAAAATCATTGAAAAATAAAATTTAGAGTGAGGTATAATGACAAAATGAAAAATAGATTAAAATTAAAGAAAATACTAAAATTTTAAAATTAAAATTTAGAAAATATATGAAAAGGAAAAAAAAAATTAGGCACATGAAAAACAAAAACAGAAATTTAGAATAAAATTTAGAAAGGAAAAATTGGAAAAAATACAAATAAAAGGGTCAAAAGGAAAAGAAAGAACCGAAAAAATACGAACAGTTAACATAGCTTTTTTTATAGAAAATATGGAGGGAACACAGCAAGTTCTTATAAGTTAATAAGAATGAAATAAAGGGATTCATTGATCAAAATTAATTGAGAGCAGAATTTACTCATAAGCTTAGGTCACTTTATTAGAAATTTCCATGGCAACAAGAATACAGCTTTAAATTTTATCTACTAGAGAGGGATATGAACGAACAATGGAGAACCAAATGGGGGTATTAGAGGGGGAGGGTTTGTAGAGATGAAAATTTTTAAAACATTTTTTGTGTCGGAGGTCTGAAGACCCTAGACAGTGCGACTCACATAGTGAATTTAGAGTAGCTAACTGCATGGCCGGGAAAGGATACCTCCGGCTCTCAGGAGGCACCCAAAGGATGTTGTTGTTGTTGTTGAGACCCAGACCGTCCGACCTACCAGAAAGATGTAAGGTCCCCGTTTGGTAGGGCAGGAAGTGCCACCCAATTTAGACCGGAACCCAGCGGGGAAGGCATCCACAGGGACTGTACCCTCCTTCCCCTACCACCAACCTCTCGGAAGGATTTATGGACCCACATGTTTAACGTGATCGTACTCCGCAAGAACACGGCGGCAGTTGTGGCAGCGTGCAAATCCATCACGCAAACGGATTCAGCGGACTCTGGAAAATTGCCCGCCGAATTCAAATTGAGGGGATAACGATCACGCAGGATACTAACCTGGGTAAAAATAGTAGTTGCAGGTGGTTAACCTGAGGTAAAAATAGCAGAATGTGGTCAATCAGATTGTCAGTTGTCCGCCAATCTGACGTTATAGGTAGGAGACTGCAGAGTCCACTTCAGCGATAACAGATTTCAATTTCGTCCCAATAGCTCAATAGTAGAGCGTCGGCTGGCCATTTCAGAGACCCAGGGTTCGATTTCCGGTTGGGACAGCAAGCCTTTTTACAAGTTCTTCATGTTTAGTGTTACTCCCCCCCCCCACACACACAATCTTGCGAAAAAATATACTTCGAAAAAAGTGTAATATGTTCCATTCCTTCTGGACAGGAATTATCTCGCAATCTTGCGAAGTTTTGTTTTGTTACTTACAAAAAGTGGTACAATAAAATTTAAAAATTTCGGTTCGCATGATTTACAACATGATGAAATTATCCTGAATGTGATTTCTCTACATATAAAAAACATTTCGTCACATTTATTTCCAACTATTGAATCTAAGAAGACACAGTATGATCGCATTTAATATGTCTAATGCAATATGCGAAGTTTTCGTCAAAGAAAAGTGTATTTGGAAATTTTATAACTATAATATTCTCTCTGTACTATTCTAATAATACTATAATATTCCTAATGTACTATAATATTCTTATAATAATCTTACCGGGGAAATTATATAAAATTTTCAGGACATTAAATATAAAATCAACATTATTATTGAAATTGACTCTTATGAAGTGCTTAAAATACGCGCTCATTATTTATGTGTATTTTGGTTTTTTAGAAACAGTTTCTTGTTGAACAAAACTGTAAAAAATAAATTGTTTGTACCTGAAAATAAAATTTTACATTTACTTTCAATTGATAATTCCAATTTCGTTGTAACGCATTTAACATCAGTAGGGAACTGATTCAGATATAATTACTTTAAGGTGGAAATTACATACATTTTTCTAGACAATTAAAGAATCATCTGGAAATTAAATAATTGTATTACAAATTTTAATTTAATTTCAGTCAAATAAAGAAAATAAAATTTAAATTTTAAATTATATTAATATTAATTTGTTGCAACACATTATAGTTCAAGATGACTAAAATATAAATAGTCAACTGCATAAATTAATTGATACTGTAATTGATATAAATTCACATAACATTCCCAAATTATTTAAAATAGTTGTAAAATGCTAATTTGATAATATTCAAAATTAATTTGAGGTTAGTGGTCCTTTTACATCGTTATAAAATCATTAAACCGCACTGAATAATTCAAAAGAGCTAAAAGTATGTCCATTAGGCAAATTCGTAGACCTCACTCTGACATAAACTTAGTGATGCGGCACAATTAATTTAAAGCTTGCATCCTTTAGTAGTTGCGAAAATTTATTGGCAAAAGGCGACACGAACTTTTCAACATGTGCATTACAAATAATGTCATTTACAATGCAAACTATAATTTGTGCTGTTGTTTATTATTAATTTCTCAACTTAATGTATATTACTTTCTCTGCATAACAAACGTATATTAATTTTGCTATGTACGTAATATAACGTATAGGGAGGGTGTTGATACTATTTATATATCTCTAATTCTTTTATTTAAAACAAGTTTGAGATATAAAATTGCAGGAACTTTTTAATAAAATTTTTTCTTCAAGCTTTACATAGAAAATCTCATAAACTGAAGGCTGTAAAATAATTTGTTCATACTATTAAATTGTCTTTGTTTATTGACTACCGTACACAAAATATTTCTATGAACCCAGCAGACAAATACAAATAAAGTAATAAAGGTTATTTATGTACATTAATACTGGTCTTCAAAGATTCTTCCTTTATTGAAAAATAAATTCCTATTTCGACTATAATCAACTGGTTCACAACGTAAAATGCAAGGCTAATCAAGATAAATCAGCATGCATTCATTATGGAAAATAACTATATATATCATTCTTCAGTGCGAAATGTCCTTACCTGAACATCCAAATAAGTACAAGACTACGTTGGCCAAAGTAAAATGGCTGAATGACAGTTCTCAATATAGAAGCGTGTGTAGTGTAAGGAATAGGATATGAAACAAAAAAACACTCAAATGTAAACATGACAAGTAAAGAAAAAATAAAATACAGAGAATATGAACACAAAAGAATAAAACATTAAATATGGTCATGTCACACCATGTAAATATACATTAGTCATCGTTATTAATCATTGATTAATTGTTATCTACGTTATTGTAATGTGTATTGATATGGAATTATTAAAATAAATCTAAATCAAAACCGATTTGGACTTCTTTGAATATTTTTATCTTTATGCGGACTTATTATGATTTCTTCTGCATTTTACGTTTGAACAAGTTCATAACTGATTGTCTGTGCAAAATCACATGCTTTACATACTTAGACTAATTCAGTGATTCACAATTTCAGTTTTTGTCAATATTTTAAATTATTAATAAAGTTCCCAAGATCTATTAATGATAAAATACAACGAAAAAACATTTATGCAGATATATTTTCTGTACTGTTGTTATACTCTCATAAACTGCATTTAGAAAGTAAAGATTTATTTTTTCACATGTTCGTATATTTAATCGTATAATGTTCTAACTCAATCTGCTATTCGAATATAAACTGTGGTTGTCCATTAATTATATACAAACTTTCCTTATTTTTTTCGACTACCTTCTTGGTAATTTCAGCAAACTATCAGAAAAACCGTAATTACAGGCGTTCATGAAAATTCCAGCTTAATTTCTGAAATATTCAGCTAGTTATCACATGCTGAAGCGTTAGTTTTGTATATATATATATATATATATATACATATATTATAATTATCAGGAACCTTACTCCCCATTACGGTTAGCTGATTCCGCTGAAACTTTCAGTAGCATGCGTGCAAATGTTTTACAGTTTATGTACTACTACTCGATCCTAAAGGAGGAGAAATTTTATTAAGCAAAAAATAATTATGTCATGCCACCAAGAAATGGATAAATTTCATAGAGGATTTTCTAGAGGAAACAGTACCATAATTTACAATACATCAAAACCATCTGAGCCAATAAGCATTTGTATGAGGTTCGCAATCAGCCCAGCATCCAATAAAAATGTGTGTAGATTTGGCGTCATTAGTAGAATAATACTTTGCAATGAAACTTTCAGGATAAAATATTAAATATTTATAAAATCCTTTCGGATGAAATATTAAATAACTAGCAGAAAATCAGACTTTGAATGGACTCATGCATATATATATATATACGAACTGTGAAAGATTTCAAATTAAAACTTAATTTTAAAATATGTATAAAATTAAAAGTATAAAGAATTGATTTCAATGCCTGAGAAACCCAATTCAAAAGAGCATATAAGTGTATAATAAAGCTAAATATTAGCTGTATTAGAATACAGGAAAATTCAATATTTTGGATATATCATAACAATCGACTATATGAATGACTCATTTTCCGCCCGTCCGTAAGGCTTGGCAAATATTTGGAGGGATGTCGCAAACTTGGCGTCTTTTTTAAACATTGCCAAATTGACGAAAATGTCACCAAATTGATAAAAATATCACCAAATTGATAAAATTAACGCTAAATGTGGGCAATGCTTTGCAAAATTTTAATTCCGTCATTTGACTGGCATACCTTATAGATTTAAAATAATACAGAGTAAACCTACACATTTCGTTATCCAAACCTTCATTGCTACATTTAAATCTGATTTCAAATCATCATAGAAAAGCCCATTTAATAATTTTTCTAATTAATATAATGTCTCATTATTTTCCGACTCAAAAGTTCAGTTGCTACAAAGTATTTTATTAAAGAGACAGACTATTGAATAATAAATGGCATTTGAAGTTGACATTCGAATACTGAATTTCTGTAAAAAAGGAATCCAGACGCTGAGAAGATATTAAGCTGAGCATTTTTGAAGTGAACCACATTTACATACATAATTTATGTTCAAACCATAGCATGAATATTTCCATGTGTAGTGCAAAAAATAGCTTTCCAAGAATGTGACTAATTTTTTAGTAAAATAGATGACAGTTGTTTTAAATTAAAATTATAAACAAGTTGCTTATAAAATGTGTATGCATATAGAAAATGCAGCTACAGCAAATACAAATAACATATTTCATTTTCAGTACAATATGTCTAATTATTTTGCTTTTACACATGATAATTATTTTGTAGTTTGACAAAATGACGTTTATATACTAAGACACATTGGCAAATTTGTTATTCAATCCCGACTGATTAGGATACATTAACTATTTTACACACATCAATCCTAATCAATCTTTAAACGCACCAATCCTTATTTGTCTGTATTTTTATTCAAAAATTTTTACCGGCTTTTTCTCGACTCCTAGAACACGTAAAGAGCTGAATATCAGAACACAATTGCATTCTATTTTAACCCAGCAGATTTTCAAGTCCATATGTTATATATTTACACCAATCACGTACGTTATCTTTGAAGGGTTTGTTCTTGGCACTCTTAGTAGATAGCTGAAAATCGACAAACCGTTTCATCTAGAAAAGGATTTTCATATATCAAATTATTACATGATTACGTTAAGTTGTTATCACAATTGCATACGTAATCTCTGGTGTCGTTCTCAACTTTCAAGGTCCTGTAGAGAGCTGAAACTCTTAATACAGTTTCATCTCGCAGAACATTTCCACCTATCAAATTTTAAATCTTCTAAGTTTCATTGTTATTTCATTTATGTACGTCATGACTATGTTTTTGCTAATTTTCATACATTTACTTTCTGAATCTCGGTTCAGTGCCTGCAGTTCAAATGTTTTTCTGCTTCTGACACGTCAATCCATGTATAATACTACATATGTTTGCATGTCAATAAAGTAAAAAAAATACATGAGGTTAGTTAAAGACGGAAACATATAAGCCAGTAAAAGAAAACTAAAAAGTCAAAATGAAGAGGTTTGTCTGAAAATCTTTTCTGCTGAAAATCCTGCTATTTAAAAGTTTTAAAAAAATTATATTTTTTGTACAGAGCGAAGTTAAAGTGAGAAAGTAAAACTAAGAAATAAAAAATAAGAATACAAAAATGATAAAGTAAAACTAAGAAATAAAAAATAAGAATATAAAAACGATAAAGTAATTATGAGAAAGTAAAACTAAGAAATAAAAGATGTAAAAAAGATAAATTAAAAATGAGAAAGTAAAACTAAGAAATAAAAAATGAGAATATAAAAACGATAAAGTAAAAATGAGAAAGTAAAACTAAGAAATAAAAAATGAGAATATAAAAACGATAAAGTAAAAATGAGAAAGTAAAACTAAGAAATAAAAAATGAGAATATAAAAACGATAAAGTAAAAATGAGAAAGTAAAACTAAGAAATAAAAAATGAGAATATAAAAACGATGAAGTAAAAATGAGAAAGTAAAACTAAGAAATAAAAAATGAGAATATAAAAACGATAAAGTAAAAATGAGAAAGTAAAACTAAGAAATAAAAAATGAGAATATAAAAACGATAAAGTAAAAATGAAAAAGTAAAACTAGGAAATAAAAAATGAGAATATAAAAACGATAAAGTAAAAATGAGAAAGTAAAACTAAGAAATAAAAAATGAGAATATAAAAACGATAAAGTAAAAATGAGAAAGTAAAACTAAGAAATAAAAAATGAGAATATAAAAACGATAAAGTAAAAATGAGAAAGTAAAACTAAGAAATAAAAAATGAGAATATAAAAACGATAAAGTAAAAATGAGAAAGTAAAACTAAGAAATAAAAAATGAGAATATAAAAACGATAAAGTAAAAATGAGAAAGTAAAACTAAGAAATAAAAAATGAGAAAAGTAAAAATGCGAAAGTAAAACTAAGAAATAAAAAATGAGAAAATAAAAACAATAAATTAAAAATGAGAAAGTAAAACTAAGAAATGAAAAATGAGAATAAAAAAACGATAAATTTAAAATAAGAAAGTAAAACTAAGAAATAAAAAACGAGAATATGAAAACGATAAAGTAAAAATGAGAAAGTAAAACTAAGAAATAAAAAATGAGAATATAAAAACGATAATTAAATATGAGAAAGTAAAACTAGGAAATAAAAAATGAGAATATAAAAACGATAAAGTAAAAATGAGAAAGTAAAACTAAGAAATAAAAAATGAGAAAAGTAAAAATGCGAAAGTAAAACTAAGAAATAAAAAATGAGAAAATAAAAACAATAAATTAAAAATGAGAAAGTAAAACTAAGAAATGAAAAATGAGAATAAAAAAACGATAAATTTAAAATAAGAAAGTAAAACTAAGAAATATAAAACGAGAATATGAAAACGATTAAGTAAAAAGGAGAAATCAAAGACAAAAACGTAAAAATGTGAAGGTAAAAATCAAAAAGTAAAAATGAGAAGGTCCAATCAAAAAATAAAATAGAAAAAGTGAAAATGATAAAACATGATACCAGAAAGGTATAAACGAGAAAATAAAATTGAAAATAAAAAATGGATATTATGAATTGATTAATAAAAAATGGATGACTTTAAAAACGATAATATTCAAAATTAACAAAATAACTGTTTACGCTCTGATCTGGATTGTTAATATATATATTGTTAATATATATATATATATATATATATATATATATATATATATATATATATATATATATATATATATATATATATATATATATAGAAACAAAGCTGAATATTGGACTCATTTTTTATTATCTTACAACAATGAGCTTTATTGCTCTGAGTATGAATCTAGGATTGGATTAGCACAAATTGATGGAATATTGCATTGTCATTGTATAGATTTCAAGACTTGACCCACACAGAGATACCGACCTAAATATAACCGTGTGAAAAAGTTTACTTCCCATGTTTACTCACATTTAAATACACTGTTACTTCACATTTAAAATTTATTATATTCATAGATTTAAAGTCGGATTACCTAATTCTGGTGCGCGCCATTAACGTGCAAACACTACACATGACATGGGAGGGGGGAAACAATGATTTTGAATTGGTGGAATGTGACGAAAAATACATACCGTGATATAAAAAATACGTGCTATGATGAGTATGGTCAAATATCAAAGTCAAAGTGTACGGTCAAACAACAAATTTATGGGATGTTCTTTTAAATAGTTATCTGCATTTTTGCTATGATTTACCCTTGATTACATATTAAGAATGATTTTACTAAGAATAAAAATCTTCTAATAATGTATGCCATTTTTCTTTTGAGAAAATCTATATTTTTTATTTTTCACAATCTCTTTTACCCAGAGGAATTTTCTACTCGTACATATAAATCTTGATCAAATGTAATAAGCCATTCTACTGTAATGAACGAATGCTTCTATTTTATGTGTACAATTCCTGGTAAATTGGTCATTCCACCTTGATTAATACACTTACGTAACAGTGAGAGAATAGATAGCATTACTGATAAATTACGTTTTCTTTTACCACAAACAATTATTTACAAGCAGTTTTTTAACATAACACCTTAGACGTAAATCCGATCTTGTAATAGTTAAATAACATTCATTCAGACAAGCAATTAATTGTTACATATATTTTTATGGTTCAACAGGGTTTTAAACGATTCACTATATATACAGGGTGTCCCAAAAACATTGACCTCGGCTTTTATTCCTTAAATATCGATCTTAGAGGAATATAATAAATTACGAAGTTGAGTAAAAAAAGGTACAGTATTTTATGAAATCGATTAAAATTTTCAAGGAAATTAAATTTTAAGAAATACAAAATTTAATTTTTTTAAAGGTCCCCGTACAAAAACATTTCCAATGAGTAAAATGTGCCCATACATTACAAAGGTGATGTACAAAATTTCAGCATTTTATCATAAAAAGTCCCTGAGATATGAAAAGACAAAAATGCTGACGTAAATCACTTTTCGATGCGTCGACATGGGTTCTCAGAGGGGAAATACCATGTCGGAAGATCGCGTTTCAGGGGTCATATATAAATTACGAAAGAAGGCAATGATTACATAAATAAATAATAATTTTGCTATGTATTGGTAGAAAAGTATCTACACTGTATAGACATAATAACTTTACACAAAAATTACAAAGCTTTTTCAAAATGTTTTCCATCCATGCCAATACAGAGCTGCATTCGCGTGATAACACTTCTGCGCACTCATCAAATTCTTGTTCTGTGAAGTCACAACAATGGTCTTGAATGCGTTGTGGCAACTCTTCATTATTTAACCTTTTGCTGACAGGTGGGACAGCGTCCAACCCAAACGAAGAACCTTTCAAAAGGGTAGGTATTTGACATACCTTATACCAAACAGTTCGATCCACTTTTGCAGACATTGGCGTCTATGGGATGGACGCTGGGCCACACGTAAGCAAAATGTTAAGGGAGATTACATATAAACAGCTATGCGTAAACGACCCCACAAATAAAAATCCATAGGCGTTAAATCAGGCGATCTAGGGGGAAATTCGAGTGTCCCATGTAAACCAATCCAATTGGCTGGAAACTTGTTATTTAACCAGTATTTCACAACTGTAGTATGGTGAGGTGGAGATCCGTCCTGTTGAAACCATACATGTGGAAGTTCTGTTAGGGGTAGTTCATCCGTAAAATCAGGAATGACCGCATTCAGAATCTCATTAACATTAAGCTTAAAGCTTTAAATTATTAAATTCATTAAGATTGACATGGCCGTTAATTCATACATAGTGGATTTAGTATTTAATCGTACATTGCTAGTTGTGCCGCAATAAATAACCCTCCAATTATTTACTTTTCGTGTGAGTCCTGTAAAGGAATAATTAATTATTTAATAACATGCTGATTGTTTACACCTTTTAAACTTTAACAATAAAACATTTATTAACAGCTTCAAGTCTAAATTATTTATTTACACCGACTATTCATATTATTAATTATATGCTTAACAACAATTATTCTCATTAATTATTGCGGCGGAGGGGACATATGCGACCAGTATTATTAAAATTACTATCACGTGTCTATGACCTGTGATTGTTAATGAGCACATACCTTCAAATGTCTTGGGCTTTGATCATATATCAAATGCTTGCATCAGTTATTTGCACCGCCATAACTCTTTGGTGTGTGGCTCCTTCTCGTACATCTGATTACACTCACACATTATATAGATCTAGCCAGTATTTTTGGAACATTTGCACAAGTCTTTAAGTCATGTTGTACAAGCTATATGTGCACAAGTTGCACAAATCTGCTCACGTCCTTCTTAAGTCAAATCTTATTCATTTCTCTTCTGGTTTGCTCTTAAGTCAAAATCTTCATTATTGTCTCTTTTTCGTTCTCGGGTCACAGGCTGTGGTTCCCTCGTTGGGGGGGGGGGGGGGGGGTAACTCCTCCTTTTCTTCCATTTGGCGCTTATTGGTTACTCCTTTACCCAATGACACCATTCCACATCTCGTAAGGCCCAGCTCAGCCGCTCTGTCATGGCCCCCTAAATTTATGGTCTTCTGACCTTTAGGTTCACGTAGTGATAAAATTGGGTGCCAGCCAGACTACACGTATTGTCCGCCGTTTTGGCCACCATAAATTTATACATAAAAGTGTCTCATCAAATGTGAGATCTATTTTTGGTGTCACACCATCATGCAGATTGGGTCAAAGCAAACGATTTCTGAATATACTACACCATACATTCACAGAAAATTGCTTTGGCTAATGAGTATCACATGCTCCGTATGGATTTGTGCCAGACCAGAAGTGCTCAGTTTTAGGATTTATGCATCCATCTTGTTTAAAACAGCATTCGTTAGTCCAATTTACGTTTTTCAGGAAAGAGGGATTTGCATCTTCCTGATTTAGAGACCAATTAAAAAATTTAGACTACGTTGATAATCTGTTGGCTCCTGTCCTTGCACACCATGAATGTTAAACGGATGCCATTCATTCAGTCTTAGTAGTCTCCACACTGTTGCACATGGTACGTTCATTTCTGAAGCAGCGGTACGAACACTACTATGTGGATGACTGCAAAAGTAAGTCAAAATAACAATTTCTACCTCAGTTGGGTGAAGTCTGGGTATACCTAGTGAAACTATACGATGCAAGCTTCCTCTTTCACGTACTGGTTGCACCAATCGGGAAATAAATCTCCCAGAAGGATGTCGAGAATTGGGACAAGTATGTTGATATTCCCGTGCAGTTTCGTTAGCATTGCGATTGCATAAACTGCACAGCATGAGTATTCCAAAAAGTACTTCGTTGCTGTATTGTGACATACTGTCGGTACAGGCTAACTACACTTTCAAAATGTAGCAGAAATGTGAAATACTTAAGGGACTGCCGGGTGCTTCTTGCAAGAACAGCATTGCGTCTTTCGAGATCAAAGTCTCTACATTTTACATGTATGTATTATACTTCTGTATTGTTTTTTTACGTTTACACCGTATATATATATATATATATATATATATATATATATATATATATATATATATATATATATATATATATATATATAGGGTGTTCTAAAAACATTGACCTCCTCTTTTATTCCTTAAATATTGATCTTAGAAATGTATAAAAAATTACAAAGTTGCGTAAAAAATGTACAAAATTTTATGAAATCGATAAAAATTATCAGGGGATTAAATTTGAAAAAATACAAAATTTAAATTTTTATGCGTTCTCGTTCAAAAGCATTTCCAATGAATAAAATGTGCCCCATACACTAATAAGTTGATGTACAAAATTTCAGCAATTTATCATAAAAAGTCCCAGAGATATGAAAAGACAAAAATGCTGACTTAAACCACTTTTCGATGCATCGACATTGGTTCTCAAAGTTGAAAAATCATGTCGGCAGATCGCGTTTCAGGGGTCATTAACAGATTACGATAGAAAGGAAGGATTACATAAATAAATAATAATTTTGCTATTTATTGGAACAAAAGTATCAACAGTGTGTAGAAATAATAACTTTACACAGAGATTACAAATCTTGTCAAAATGTTTTCCATCCATGCCAAAAATCCATTAAGAATAACAGGCAGATATTATGTATGATGCATTTCTGCGTTGCGTTAATTGTAGTCTTGCTGTAAACATTTACAATTTAATTTGTGATTAATCCCTCACCAACTATGTTTAAACATATCTCTGGCTCTTTTTATGATAAAATGCTGAAATTTTGTTACCTTATTAGTATGTAGGGCACATTTTACTCATTGGAAATGTTATTATACGGAGGCCTTTTAAAAATTTCAATTTTGTATTTCTTCAAATTTAATCCCCTGAAAATTTTTAACGTTTGCATAAAACGTTTTACTCATTGGAAATGTTATTATACGGAGGCCTTTTAAAAATTTCAATTTTGTATTTCTTCAAATTTAATCCCCTGAAAATTTTTAACGTTTGCATAAAATTCTGTGCCTTTTTTACGCAACTTTGTAATTTATTATATATGTCTAACATCAATATTTAAGGAATAAAAACCGAGGTCAAAATTTTTGGGATACCCTGTATATATATATATATATATAATACGAACATAAAATGAAGAAAGTCGGTACTCCATTATACCCCGTATATGGGAAATAATGCAATTTTTTCCTTACACATTTGCAAAGCCAACGAATGAGAGGAAGCGGAAGGAATAGGATGATATAAAAAAATTGTACTTGTAAACTTGAACGATGTAATTGTTTCATTCTTCTACTTTTCGGTTTTATTTTTCTGGTTTTATTCTATATCTTCTATCTTCTCACTAGGAGACCCTACCAATTTTGTTTGTAATCATTTGCTAATACGGAGTAACCTCATTTGATGCGAAGCTCTTGGTTCGCTTTATTAAAGAATAAAACCGACAAAGTGTTTTTGAAACTATTGTCGGCTTTTCGCATTTTATTTATGCAGTATTTTACGTCGTCATCTATTTATTTATTACCTGTCGATTTTTGTTGTCATCGATTTATTTATCCCCTGTTTAGTGCTATAAGGACATCGATTTATTTATAACCTGTTTAGTGTCAAGGGCATCGATATATTTATCACGTTTTCAGTGTTAATTTATGCATAACGTCCAAAGACATGTCTGAAGAAAAGTGAAAATATTTCAATGTACAACACTTGTGAAATTTTACATCCATTTAGTTATTTCGCAAAAGATATTATGTATAAAAAAAGCAAATTTCATTCTTTAAAATCATGCAACTGAGATTGTAGTTTTAAACTTACAAATTCGTGCCCTCTAAAATATTTAAAGAAGGAAGAAATATGTTATATGAGAATAAATATTTCATTTTCTGCGATATAATGTAAAACTGTTGAAATAGTGTGCCATAAAATATTTAATACGTTTTCAATTTTTAATGTTTGCATAAAGTCTCTTATGCGTTATGCTTATGAAAAAGTTTTTCATGTCAATAACATCTGTGCTTTGGGGGTATCTGTGGCGAAATCGGTGTATTATAAAAATGTAAACACTTTAGAAGCTTGCAGTCGTTTGCAAAAGTTTAAGGCCACCTCTTATTTTACTGAAAATTAACAATTTTATAGAAACATCTAATTACTTGCCTCTAATTACTTGTCAAAGATATTTAAGGAAACGACATCAGTTATTAATATTTACATTCTCTAATACGTAAAACGGCCAAAATCATTATTTTGTGTGACCATCTTTGTGTTTTTTTATAACGTGCAAAATAGATTGTGGCGTACTCTCAATGACGAATTTGCAGTAGTCACTTGAAATGTCTTTGCATCACACGTACTTTATCGCATTAATCAAAGCTAGGAAAATTGATGTTTGGCTTTCTGCTACTTAGACTTTTAAAATGATGCACACATTTTCGATGGAGGTTGAGGTTGGGAATATTTGGCCAGTCCGTAAGGTTCATATTTTTTTTCTGCGGGTTATTGTTTGCTACTTTTTATCTGTGGCGTAGAGCACCATTATGTTTAAATATTTTGCATTTGTGCAGTTGAATATGAGTTATCTGATTTTTACGTAATACTAGCAGCGATTACCCGTCGTTGCTCGGGATTTACGATGCAAAACTTTGATAAAATCTACACCGGAAAATATAGAGCCGTGAATCTTATACATTGTTTTTCTCTGTCAAAGAAGTAAATTCATTGCATTATGTAAAAAAAAAATCTTTTTATTATATAAATCATAGCTGCTTCCGGCATTCCTTCGCAGCTAAGCCCTCTGGGAGGGTGGCACTGGCGGGCAGCGTCTCGGAATGTGATAACTAGGTGTCCACAATTAATGTACAGTTAATATATGCAGTTTGAAATATGTGCAGTTTGAAAGAAAAACTGAAATTACTCTTAAACGCTAGGTAACAATGCAAATGGTAACAAATTAAATGACATTATCCAAATTTGTTAGGTTTTATCGCAATGCTTGATTTTAAACTACATATTTTTATTTTCCTCCCTGGAACTAAAGCAGAAAAATTTTGTGAAGTTCCTACTCTTGAGCATGCCACATACAATTGGCCATGAGAGAAGCAAGAACTTTCTAAATTCACGCTTGAAAACTTAAGGGTTTGTCCTTGAGCTTTGTTGATGGTCATGGCAAATGCCAGTCTAACTGGGAACTGGAATCGTTTGAAGCTGAATCGTAGGTCGGTTGGTATCAACGGTATGCGAGGTATGAATACGTCCTCTTCCTTTGCCTTTCCCGTTAATTCCGTGGCTTCGATGACATTTGGTAAAATATGTTTAGCACAGAGCAGTGTTCCATTGCATAGTTTAGGCAGCTCCAGATTCAGCAGAAGCATTACTGGTGATCCTTTCTTTAACTCCAAGATATGAAAAGGCATTTCAGGTGGCTCAAGGTAGTTCAGAAATTCCAGCGAGTAATTAACGGTATCATCTGTGTCCACTGCAGAGTCAAATGACTTGTCGTGATATTAGAAATGATCTTCCTCATAAAATGCTGATAATTCAATAACCACTTTGATTTCTTAATGCTTTTCGATGTAGAGTAAGCCTGTGAAAAATAAACCATGGTAATAGATTTTCCATTTAAATTCATATTTCAAATCTGCGATTTTCAAAAGTAACTGCTACGTTCAATAAACTCCCACCAAACTCAGAGGTTTAATTGACTTTTACGATTTAAACCAACGATTTCTAACCTTTTTCGTTGGGAATCATGGAGTTAGATAGTAGAACTCCTACTAAAAAGTTTGGTTTTCCATTAATATCGCGATAAACCCTGGTCATGGAAACTTGAAACTTGGGCTAAATTTATAAGAGATTATTTAAAAGCTACCCACAAAATGTCATTAAATTAGGTGCAGCTGTTCACCTGTGAAGATGAGGCAAACGAAAATTTCGTTTTTCATTAATATCGCGACAACCCCTGATGATAGAAACTCTTAACATGGACGTAATTTTAAGTGAGGCTATTTTAAGACTACCCACCGAATTTCATCAAATTCGGTCCAGCTGTTCTCCCGTGGTGTTGAATCATACATACATACATATATACATACATACTTTTCTTCTTTATATATATATATCCAATAATAGGAGAATTTATTGTAGTGCCTCTCAGCAAAATGATAATAAAGCAGTACAAGGTAAGATACTGACATAGCACCCGATATCATCTGACTTCTTGGATGTTTCTTGGGGCAAAGGTGTATTTCTCATGAAACTTTTTGAATTTTGATAGTTAAAGATGTTTTTTAACAAAACGAAAATTGACACAAAGCTGTTCATGACATCAATAGTTTCAAATCTTCGCCCGTAAAGAAGAAACTTTAGCATAAAAAAGTGCATAAAAAATTGAATTTCAATTATGAATTTCAATTATGTAGGTACATGCCACCAAAAATTCGAGTTCTTGCTATTGCTCGTATGTCCAGGAAGCGAGCCAGCAGCTTCAAAACTCTTCCTTTGACTTCGACATTAAATATGTCCTAAACTAAATTTTAAATCGAAAAACCGTTTATATCAACGTATTTCTCTAAATTTTCACTACAAACGTACCAAATTTTATATTTTAGTACACTATAGATTTTGCGGTACGTGACAGAGATACTTGAGAAACGCGAAATTTGTCAAACAGCGGCGGTAGGGGCAGCACAGGCTTCAGCAACTTTCTTTTAATATAGATAGATTCGTACGAAAACTTCAACATGTATTCTAACTTTTATATTTTCTAAAATGGCAGCATAGGATTAAAATTGGACATAGTATGCATAAGAAGTTTATTTACGGATCAATGAACACGAGACTTTATAGTTTCAAGCATTCTTGTGAGAAATAGCCGTCATATGTTTTTTTTTATTTATGACGTGATTAGCGCCCCCTGGGAGCGGGACATGTTATCACTAGGCGATCCATTGTCAAGTATGGTATCGATGGAAAGATTATTTTAAGCCTTTTAAAGTGAAGTGCATGACTCTATAGTTCTAATCATTTAGACCCATGAAACAGATTTTTACTTTCCCTGCATTACATGGTAATGTATAGGGAAAGTATTGGAATCATGCCGAAAATCGCAACTCGAGTTTTCGACGGATCTACACGTTTCGAGACCTCTAGAATACGAAAACACTGTTTTTAGCGTGACGTCTGTGTGTGTGTCTGTCTGTGTGTCTGTCTGTCTGTCTGTCTGTCTGTGCAGATTTTGGATCCACTGTAACTAAAAAAGTAATTGACCGAATTTCATAAAATTTGGTAGGTAAGTCACTTGTGGGCGAATCTGGTACTGATTAGTTTTGGGTGCGATTCGGAATAAAAGAACCCGCCTTTTTCTGCGAAATGGCCCGCAAAAGCTTGTATCCACTCTAGCTAAAAATCTAATGCCCCGAATTTCACAAAATTTGGTAGATAAGTCTCTTGTGGGTCACCCTGATGCTGATTAGATTTTGGTACAGTTCGGAAAAAAATAACCTGCCTTTTTTTTGCAAAATGGCCCGCAAAAATTGACAAAATCTAAAATAAAAAACTACGTATGCTGAAATATATCCATTAAATGTTTGTTTTATACGTCATTTTTAACGAAGAAAAGAATAAGACCAACCCTATTACACTAGGACTAGCCGTTCTCGAGATATTTTTGTTTTTTTGTTTTTTTTCTATGCCACCTTTGAAAATGAGTCCAGTTACCAAATGAGAACGAAAATTGAATTAATAGTGAATGAAATTTAATTAAAATAAGATAATGTATATATAAGTCTGCAGGGAAAGTCATGTGCTGCCCACATCAGATTTTTTAAATTTCTTTTTTTAAAAATTCAAAAACCGAAAAAGAGGTAGCCGCAAATAATCATATATAATGTGAATGAAGAATTAGTTAAAGATGAATTGAGAAATAAAATAATAGCTCAGAATGAAAAACTTTCGGAAACTGCAACTATTGAAGTGAATAATAGTTTTAAAGGTAGAAACGGCTTAATTTGGGTCATTAAAGGTGATCCAAAAAACGTTTGCTGCATTAGAAAAGGAAGGAAAGAAAGGGAAAGTAAATCATGGATGAAGTCGAGTGGATTGTCGTGAATACATTAGAGTTAAAATATGTTATAATTTTTGGCAATATGCACATATAGGGAAATACTGCACAAACCCAATGGCATTGTGTAAAATGTGGAGGAACAAACCACAAACAAGTGGAATGAAACTAAATGTAAAAAGTGTGTTACCAACAATGAAAAACTTGGCTCCAAACTAGAAACAAATCATTTAATGAATGATAAAAGATGTGGAATATATAAAAAGGAATTGGAATTCGTGGTTTCAAGAACTAAATTTGTCTAGTTACACTTTTAATAAAGTTTGTAAATGTACTTTTATTAATTTAAATCATGCTAAAGCAGCAAAAGATAAGTCAGCAGGCTTTAAGAAATACATGGAGAGTATAGTAATTAGCAATTCCTTTGGAGTACCGTATCAATTAACAACGGACAAGCGAAAAAGTAAACGTGGATTCAATAAAATCCGTAAAGAAGACGGAACCTATACAGAAGGTTATAACTAGTCTTTCCAAGAGGTTATAACGTTTCATTTTCCTAGAACAGCGAATGCGATAACGTAAGTTATGAAAATAAAATTAATCACGAATTCATAGATGAAGAATTGTATGAGGCCATAAATGAAATGGCGAAAGATAAAAATGGGATTACACTGGATATTATCAAGGAATTGTATTATGCTGATAAGACATGGTTTTTGAAAGTTTTAACCAGTGTTTGTGTAAAGGAACTTCCCAACAATTTGGAAGCAAGCAAAAATGGTGCTATTCCCTAAAGAAAGGAAACATTTCGAAAATCCCTCTTTGCATAGACCAATATGCTTCCTGCCGGTGTGGGAGGAGATTCTGGATAAGATAATTGCAAAGAGATTAACATTACATCTGGAATCAAATAACATGTTAAATGAAAACCAGTTTCGATTTAGAAAAAATAGAAGCACGATCGATGTATTGAAAAGGTTGTTAGCACATATAAATGAAAGTAAAAATAACAAACGGAATACTTGTGTTATTAAGCTGGATATTACGAATGCATTCAATAGCGTAAGGTGAAATGACGTGTTGACTTTGCGCAGAGAATATAAAACGCCGACTAATATATATAACATTATTATTGGCTTCTTATATAATGATTCAATTTACATGGAAGGAGAGGAAACTCCACATACTTATGATTTGGGAGTTCCAGAAGGCTCTTGTTTCTGACCAATTCTTTAGCTTCTAATAGCAAACGAAGCACTCAAAAGTCAGTTTGAATCCAATGTTAAAGTCCAAGCGTTTGCGGACGACTTCATTATTATTTTATCAGCGCCAGTAGTGACGGACTTCGAACAAAGTGGTATCCAAGAGATTGGTATGATGGAAGAAAGGGCAAAATGTATGAGAAAACTAAATGTACGACCATTCCTATTACTAAGAAGTCTACAAATTACTCAGGAATAAAGTTGTATAATAAGTGAATTGGCAAAGTAAAGGTATAAAAATACTTAAGTATTATTATATAGGAAAATCTCAAATGGAGTGCTCAATTTGCAAGTATAAAAGGAAAAGTTGGCAAATACCAGAATAAAATAACTAGATACTCAAGAACTACGAGTACTTGGGATTTGAGAATAGAAGTAAGAAAGAAGATCTACATAAAAGCAACAGAAAAGCTCATCACATATGGGAGTCCGTATGGTAAAGAGATTTGGTCTATATCAATAATAAACTATCTCAAATACAGCGTATAGCTCTGTTAAATAATACGTAGTGTTATAAAACGGTATCAAATGTGGCATTGGAAGTATTGACGGAATATGTCACCCTGGATATAAAGACGAAATATGAAGTGGCGGCTTATAATCTATTCCACTTGAAACGGGAATTGGAAATAGATGACTATAGCATTAAGCATGAATAAATGGAGAAACAGCTTAAAGAATGGAATAGAACGTGGGATAAAAGTTCGATAAATTGGGACCTTAAAGCTGAGGAAAAGGAAAGCTACTGTACAAGATGTAATGACGGCTCTAAAATAAATGGTAGAGTTGGTTGTGCTTATGTAATTTAGAACAACTTAATAACCAAGGAAGAGATCTTTTCGGCTTAATGATACAATAGTTTACAATGCAGAAATGTATGTATTGTATAAAGCGATTGGACATATTACTAATAGTGAGATAGAAAAAGGCGATATATATATGAATAAGATTGGTTCTGCAATGCTTAGAAAATAGGAAGGATCAACAAGAGTTGATCAAGTTAAACAAGGCAGATGTTGCTAAAACTCAAAGTTAATATTTCACTTCATTAGATAAAGGCTCATATTGGGTTATATAGGAATGAGCGAGCGGATGAGCTAGCTAAAGCTGCAATTCTTAAAACAGAAATATACTTTAATTTTGGATATAGTTGCAGTCAAATAATGAATATACTACAGATGAAGATGGAGTCCATTTGGCAAGACAGATATAGCAAGAGCAGAACGGGAAGATCTCTTAATGAACCCCACCCATAGTGAATATAAACTATAAATATGGTAATTTCTTCTTGAATCAATGTTTACCACAGCATGAAGTTTTTAAGATCTACTAAGCTGATTTTCATGGAAAAAGTAATATTTGTGAATGTGGTAAAGCTATTGGTATTATGGATCATACTGTCTATAATTGCAGGATATGGAAGAATATTAGAAGGGAGTATTTTCCCAATGACTACATGAATGTAAACCTTGTGAATCTGTTAAAATTGGCAAAGGGAAGGGGTTATTCTGATTGTTAGCCAATTACTGGCAAAATGATTTTAATTTGAATTGATATTTATATTTCATATTTCCAGATATTGTAAACTTGTGCACAAGTTTGTATAGAAATTAAGTTTTTCTTGTTCTGTTATACTTTATGTGGCAGCAACGTTGGTTAACCTCTGCATTTCTATAATAAAGTTGCATTTCTTAGCATTGTTGCATTTTTAAGTTATTTCCATTTCTTTAATAAAGGTTATCTTTCAAGTGGAGGTCTCTACAGAGAGATTTATGGTAATTGCAAGGCTTTGTTTTGTGTTTTCCGGACTCGCCTCCTTTGCGTTTGTGACTGGACGGGGTTTGGACTTAGTGGCGCAGATAGTGGCTCTCGGAGGTGGCTTTATGCGGCTGTCCGCAAGTGGGTGCATTTGCAATGGCGAGCAGGCTCGCTGTCAAAATGACTTGTTCTCTACCGTATACCTTCGGGTGGGTCGGTGATTTCAATTTCGAACACAGTAGACGAGAAGGTATAGCCGTCATCTGACGGAATTAAAAATTTGCAAAGCATTGCCTCCCATTAGCGTTATTTTTTTGGCAACATTTTTAACATTAATAATGTGGTAACATTTTTATAGAATTGGCTGCATTTTCGCTAATCTGGCTTGTTCCATCCATGACGCCTTATGGGAAGCAATGTTTCGCAAAATCTGATTTTCGTCATATCACTGGCATGCCTTCAAGTATATAAGAAATGCACTTCTCTTCGTTTGTCTGTAACACTTGCTAATAGATGTATTCGGCGAACTTGGTGAATAATTTAGAGAATTAACGCCGAATTGGCGATATTTGACAAATATATTGGGAGATTGGCAAAAATATTGTCAAAATTGCAAAAATGGAATTAAATTAAGAAAATGACGCCTAATTGATGAATTAATTATTAAAATATTTTGATGTATAGACTATATCACATATTGAGTATGCTACCAATATTAATAATTATTCACTTAGAGTTGCGAGAAATATAAGTAAATTGAGTACGTTGAAAGAGTTTTACATGTTGTCTTCCGGAAAGTCGCCAAATATACAATTTAATGATAAAAACAGAGTACCGTGGATCCTATACATTATTTTTGACTATAAAAGTAGTAAATCCATTGCATTATATAAGAAAATTCATGTGCTACCCACATCATATTTTCTTTAGCTTATTAACACTAAACAGCATTTGATTTCCTTAGCCCTTGCAGTAAAGACATATGTCGTATGACGCCTTTTTGTATATTTTTATTTGTTGATCAAGAAAATCATTTTTTTTTACTCAGCCATTATCTTTATAAAAAATTATCAAATCTTTCAATTGACAGGCTGTTGTTGTTGTTGAGACCTAGACCATCCGATCTACCAGAAAGGTGTAAGGTGACAATTTGGACGGCCGGGAAGTACCACACAATTTAGACCGGTAACCAGTGGGGGATGCATCCACAGGGGCCGTACCCGCCTTCCAATACCACCAACCTCTCGGAAGGACCTACGAACCCGTATGTTTAACGTGATCGTAATCCGCCTGAACAAGGCGGCAGTTTTGGTAGTGGCGGGAATCGAACCCGGGCCTACCGAGTGCAATTCCCGCGCGCTAACCACAGGGACACCGCGACCCTGCCAAACTGGCAAATCCTTCAAATGACGACAGGGTGTTGTTGTTGTTGCTGAGACCCAGGCCGTCCGACCTACCAGAAAGGTGTAAGATAACTTTATATTGTGAGTAAACTTCAATCTTTTCCACCATGTTAGCCGTGCGAATGGCATTCATTCTATCATTTTCTGAAATCTGAGGAAATGATTTAAAATTGAAGTCCGTCAACAGCTTATTTTTATCCCTGTCTCCTATTCTCCTAGTAATTGTGCTTAATATTTTTAAAAGAGTCAAGTTTATGTACCTTATAGGCACAGTATTATCACATATCCGGATTTAAAATACAATTTTAGTTATTTATCCATAATATTTCTATAAAATGGAAGTCAACTTTATTATAGATACTGAATATGTTATATTTATTTACCCCCCCCTCCCCCACTCCGTCGTAGGGTAACATATGAACATCTACAGTAGAACATTGGTTTGTTTCGTTGTGTAATTTCATCCACATATTCGGCAAATACTTATTTTGTCATTTTAAGCAAAAATTGCCCGAAAGCGTGCAAAAATTGTGAAATGAATAAATGCAACGGCATGAGTGCCCAATAATAAGAGTTTTGACATTTAATTGCTTGAACAAAACTTATTTTGTGACACATTGTTACATTGTTCACACAGAATAAGCTTTATTTGTTCCACAAAAATGATGATTTCTACTTTCTAACATTGTTTAGTGAAGTCGGCCACACTGCTTTGTTGACTTCTTTGTTGAAAGTGAATTTTAAGGAATGCATTTTCAGTCTATTTGTGACCTTGCTTGAGATTGCTTTATAATGAGTTTTCTTAAGAGTTTTTTCGCCTTTGGCGGTTTAACCGCTGCTGCTGCTTACGCTTCCTATCGAATGTACCGAGCAATGACATCGCTCCAGGTAAGAAATGCCATTCAATGCTGCTATTTTTATTTTTAAAAGTTTTTATGGTCATTGAGTAATATAGTCAATATCGATAATGTAATTGCTCCTACCGTAAAGTGCAGTTGAGAGATATGGGAATGAGATATTTATATAACCATATTTTAGGTTACAGATGTGATAGGAAAGGTTGCCTGGGATTAAATTTAAGAAATTAAGACGTTTGCTTAATTTTTGCCTTTCAAAGCAATTCTGTTAATTCTATTTGTTTTATGCTTTGAGCAAAAGTAAATTCATGATGTCCAATTACTAGTATATGCTAACTTCTGGAGTTGTTGCAATGTTTATCGTGTTAAGAATTGTGAGGTCTATTTTGTCCGAATATTCTTAATAATTAAAAGTAGAAGACAATATATGATACATCTGTTATATATATATATATTTCTGTTTTCCATATTAAGCAGTCTGTGTTATGGCGTTGCATTGATAGTTTGAAATATATGTTACAGTAAAAAGATCAATGTATTTTGTGAAATAGTATTTCCCATATCAGGGGATTTTAGTATATTGTGTGATAATAATATGGAACTTTAAATTATTCTGCGATATTAAAATTTCGACTATAATCTTTATGGCAAGTTGCTGGCGTTAATAATATACGATTTTGTTATAAACATTATTTTGTTAAATATTATATAGTGTATGTAATTATTCGGTAATATTAACTTCATAAAAGGTATGCATAAAATTAGCTGAAATAAATTTAATTAATATAAAGTAAAATACATATTTCTGTTAACTATTGTTTTTCATTTGTTAGGGTACTATAACAGGGGCAGTTGAAGAAGTTTTTGAGGAACTGGATGACAGTATCCTTGAAAAACAAAATGTAAGTATACATATTGTTTCACTATTTTACATTTATTTTACTTCGATACTACAAAAAACATGTTCTCTAAATGACTAACATTTGTTTTACTTATAAATGTTAATCATAAAAATTATTATTTATTCTCTGTTTCGTTTACTATTCTCAAATCAACTTTGAGTAATATTAATTCAGAATATTTTAAATAATCACCTATATTCTTCCGAAAGGCTACTCCTGGTCCTGGCATAGAACTGGCTCCAGGAGAGGATTATGCTGTTGCTCTAAGAGCTGAGAATAGCTATCTGGGTACATCAAATGTAAGTTATGTAAATCACTTTTAATCTAGTCTATATTTTCTATATGTATTGGTTGATATTATAAAGCATTGTGAAATGTGTTTAACTTAGTGTATTCTCCCCTATTCCACAAAATTTAAATACTACATATTTTCTCCCGAAAGGCTACTCCTAGTCCTGGCATAGAACTGGCTCTAGGAGAGGAATCAGCTGTTGCTATAAAAGCTGAGGACAGCTCACTGGGTAAACTAAATCTGAGTCACATAATCAATTTTAATCAAGTTTACATTTTGTATATGTATTGGCTGATATTATAAAGTATTGTGAAATGCGTTTCACTTAGTGTATTCTCCCCTACTCCACAAAATTTAAATGCTGTACATTTCCTTTCGCCTGGCTACTCCTGGTCCCGACATCAAACTGGCTCCAGGAGAGGATTCAGCTCTTGCTGTAAAAGCTGAGAACAGCTCTCTGGGTAAATCAAATGTAAGTCACTCAAGTTATATTTAATCTGACTTATATTTCGCATATGTATTGGTTGATATTATAAAGTAGTGTATTTATTTATGTCAGAATTACATAGAAAAACGAGTATATTTAATTTTCACTTAAAAGACTGATTTAAAAGGGTAAAAGATAACATGATATGCTAAATTTATACACCTATTTACGGGCTTTAACGAGTCCCTCTTAAGAAACGCGTTAAGTATGTTTTCAAGTATTTAACAGGTAAAAAAGTTCATAAAATGACCTGTTTAAAACGGTAGTTATTGTAGTTACATAGATTATACTGAGAGACATGGATGGCCGTAAAGTGGCATTGCACATTTTGGACATGGATTAGAATATTTGAGCAGAGTTATGTTTTGTTATGTTTACTAAAAGTATTATTATCAATTTCAGCTCTTGCAGGACTTTCTGATGATCAAAAAGCTCCCGAGTTTTTCTGATGTCATATCTTTGGGAGATTGCTTCATATGGAGACAAACTCCGTAAGTTAAAAAAATAGTTTCGAACTATATTCAACTCGTAGAAAGTACATAATTTTTTCTGGTTAAAATATGTTAATTTCACTATAAAATCATTGCTTGTCAAATCAAAAATGCACCTACTAGATGGTCTGCAATTTGATCTCAATAATTGAAATTTTAAACATTCTATGATATCTATATTCGTAATAAAACGACAAATTACTTTTCAGAAACATCACATTTTACTAGTACAATGGGAAATAATGTTTAGAGACTTTTGATTTTCAGCAATACTTAACATTGGTATCTATAATATTTAAATAGATAGTGTTTAAATAGATCGTTAATTTTCTCGTTCAATATTCAGGAAAAAATTAGATTTTGTCACAGAATTAACCAATTTAGAAAGTTTGACTTATCTAAATTTGTATTAAATATTATGATAAATCATTTATATATTTAAAGTTTATTGGAATGTATGTTATAGATAAATTTTTGAACATGTAAAGCAGTTTTGCTTCGAATTGCGTTCTTAGTTTAGCGAACAGTAGTTGTTTCAAGCGAGTAATCAATTTCAGATTGGCAATGTTCTCCAGCAACGAATAAGCGATAGCTGCACTGAAAGCATGGAAACTCACTATATTTCCCAATTTTGTTTAGTGACAAACCGAGTCAATAACCAAATCAATCAGATTTAAAGAATTATTTGAAGCCGGCTGTATGATATGGCTGGCTTCAGAAGCCGCAGAGGTTAAGAAAATAGCGAAACGTAGAAAGATTCCTTGCTGCTAATTAAGTTATTGGTCATTCGTTAATGAGGAATAACTGGTCAATCGATCCTGGTTACTGAACTGCAAGATTTGGAAATGTATTTTCAATTTGGCTATGAACATTTTAAATACATACGAGTTTTGTGACTATGAACATTTTAAACACGTACAGTTCAATTAACTGTTAATTAAATAAATTTAGAATAACTTCGTTAAAAGCGGCATATCATATAGAAATTAATAGTATCGACATTTTTTGTAGGCCATAAGTAGCCATCTTCGTCAAGGTACTCAAAATTACAACCTTCACTCGTCATAGAAAGTTTGGCGACTGATGGAAGAACAACGAATGTGGCAGAACCAGGGAAAGGGTTTTGATAACGGCGAAAAAAGGAAAGGGTGTTAAAAACCCCCAGAAGATGGGAACCAGAGGTTGGATATAATGAATGAAGGGCAAAATACCAAAGAGGAAAATAAACGTCCTAGAAAGAATTCAAATCACTTTTTTCTAAAAGCCCAATTGAATTAAAACTCCAGGAGTAGGATGAAAGTTTCCCAAGAGTAAGAAGAAAACAAAGGAAATCTAAAAGTTAAACCCGAAATTTCCAAGCAGGAGAGATGAAAAAATAATTAACATCAATAAGAGATTTTTACGGAGAGACAATCGATAAGCTCTCAAAAAGGCCCAATTCAAAAATAGAATTTGGAGTAAAAGCGATCTAAGATTCGGAGAAATTGAAAACATGTTCTTAATTTTCCGAAGCTAAAATCGTTTTTACCTTAATCTCATTTTTAAATTATATGTTCTAGAAAGTTACCCTATTGACTCTTAGTCAAAATTCTTATTAATGATGATTACTCTTTATTTTCCTGTACTTTCAAATCTCTGGTTTAATTATTTGATTTCGCTTGCTTCATTTTTATTTCGGTAATTTTCTTCCTTTTTTAAGGTTTTCTAATTTAATTGGGTTTTTATGAACAAGATTCGAAACCTTCGTTGAATAATCACTTTTCTCTTAGAGATTACACCGTTCTCCTTTTATGCTCCATCTTTTGTTCCTACCTCCTGGATTTTTTTAACCATCTTTTCTTCTTTCGCCGCTGGCAACACTGCTTCTACCACGTTTGTTGTTCTTGCATCAGTCTCCGATATTCCTCTGAGACCCGAAGGTTGCGTTTCTTGTGTGTCCTAACGAAAAAGGCTGTTTTAGACAACAACACTGATCGATACTATTAATTTTTATATTATATGCTGATTTTAAAGAAGTTATTTTCAATATTTTAAGTATTTCAGAAAATAATTTTTCATTTTTTTTCGTTTAGCGGCTTTACATAAGAAAGGCTCGAGCATGCAAATACTCATGCACCTGTAGTGATGCACTAAATGTAGTTTTCAAATTTCTGAAAACAATAAGGAAACAATCTGAAAACAATAATTTCTGAAAACAATAATTTTGTTATTCCAGATCTCCAGAAGGCGAGTTAGTCGCAGAGCTTTCTCAGGAACCACCAGTAAGTTTTCAATATTTCTGCATATATATTCTTTCTCTCTTCGATATAGTAAATATTACATAATAAAAGAAAATGTGTGTCTAACTGTCTCTGATTTCTGTAGCGGAATATCTAATCGACCGACAGCCGCAGTACTGGGGTACATAAACTTCCAGTACGACAGACCCATCCCAGTTTATTTCCAGTACAAATTAATTCCTCAAATATTTTATGTTGAAGCACCAATTTGAGCAGATTTAGAACAAATCGGTTTCTTAGCGATCAAAAATAATGTTGCAGAGTTTCGATTTCTATATCATCGAAAAATGTTCGTTCCAACAGACAGAATCGAATTTGTAGAACAATGTCTTCCATATTTATGTTAATTTTAAATTCACCTATATAAGTGTGTTTTATGATATTGTCTTATTTTGCCGCTTCCCGAAAAAGAAGATTGTCACAATTCTATAGTTTAGCAAAAATATCGCTGTATATCTTCGCATTCTAACAGTGTTTTTAAATTAGTTTATTTCCCAATTGTCTGTGAATGTTCAACCAAATACCTTAAAATCGAAGTTTTCGATCCTGTTTTTTCTGGGGTTTTCTGAAGGAAGCAATGGAAATCTGTGCAAATGCGCAATAAAAGGTTGCACGCGACTACACATGCTTTGAAACTAAACGGTTCTGATTCCAATGGAACGTGGTAATGATTCTAGTTCAAAACAGGCGAGTTGGAAATTGAACTGTATTATCTGTATCTGTTTTATTTGCATAGCGAACATTTATTTAGACCTGGTCAATGCAGGTGAATTTATTCCAATATGTATTAAATATATAAAAAAGTATGCTTAAAAATGTAAATGTTATACTGCACATATACCATTCCATAAACTGTATTCATAAGTTATGCTGCATCCCCAATAAGGAAAAACAAATTCAGAATAGTACAAATATAAAAAAATACTTGGTTGTTATGTCTCGAATCTATGAGTATGTATTTTTTTTTCAGTTTTATCGAGTTGCAAATATAAAAATCTGATGTAGACGGCATATGAATTTACCTACAGACTCAAATTCATTTTTTTTTTCTCTTTCTTTATAATAAATTGGGTTTCATAGCGCACAAAATAACATGGATAATTATTCGAAATTACACTAAATCTGGAGTTTAAATTCAATTAACAATTATTATCATTTTCATTTGTCTACTGGGCGTATTTTCAAAGACGACGTGGCAAAGATGCTTAAAAGAACTAATATATCTCGAGAAAGGTTAGTCCTTGAACTATATGGTTGGTCTTATTAGTTTCGACTTCAAAAATTACGCACAAAACAATCATTAAATTAATGCACTTTAGCATGAGTAATCCTTTATTTAAATTTTAGTAATTTGCGTTGACCATCCCCCCCCCCTCCAAAAAAAGGCAGGTTCTTTCTTTCCGAATCGTACCAAAATCTAATCAGCATTAGAGTACCCCACAGGGGATTTATCTACCAAATTGTTTGAAATTGAATCAATTCATTTTCAACTAGAGGGAAGATATACTTCTTTTCCGAGCCCCCCCCCCCTCAAAAAAAGAGAGGAAAAGGCAGATTTTATTTCCGAATTGCAATAATATATAATCAGCAACAGAGTAACCCACAAATGACATATCTACAACATTTTGTGAAATTTGGTTATGTAGTTTTTCAGCTAGAGTGAATACACACACATACACATACAGACATGTTGCTAAAAATTTATTTGGTTTACTGAGTGCACGAAACGTGAAGATCCATCAAAAATTCGAATTGCGATTTGCGACACGATTCCTAAAGTTTCCCTATGCATTGGCATGCATTGTTAGGAAAGTAAAAATGACTAAAATCTCTGTGAAATTTTAGTCTTCCATGTATTGTATCTACACATAACATTTTCATCCACACACAAACATACACCAACGGACATTTTCTCCAAACATTACGAGATGATTCAAAAGGTTTAAAAACGCATTTATCCTGTCAAACTAACAAGTTCGAAAATATTTGAGATAACAAAACTTTTTCTGGATAATAGTATGAGAAAGTTCATATTTGATGTGTTTAAAACGTGACTCTCGCTACAGATTAACGATATCAGATATTGTGATAAGATAATAGCATAGAGTTTTCCGACAGCTCGATCTCGCTTACTTTGCTAATATCTGCAAAGAAACATAATCTAATTTCAAGTAAATTGCTTGACTTTTAAAATATATCACACTCTATATAGTAAAGCAAATTGTGTAATATGTGGTGAAAGGCTCGTACTAAATACAAATCAACGATGTCAATTTATATCTGCTTACAATGACTTTCAAATCATTCACTCGATTGATAAACGAGAGTATATATAATTTTATGATTATTTCCATTCTAATTGAAATGTACGCAATGTATCTCAAGAAAGGTGCATGGTAGTGTCACATATACATGATGTCATTTGCATTTAAATAGAAAATCGTTTGGCAACATACCGATTTACATAACGTTACATTTTTGGACAGAATTATTTTTATTACATATTTCGCTTTTCGAAAAAAATAGTATTCTAATAATTATCAAATTTTATTCAATTAAGTCGTTTTGTATAGGAAGATATGGGTTCCAGGTAGGCACACATTTTAAAAAATAGTTTATTCGTATTCAGCTCAAAACGTGTATATAGATCAGAATCACACATGACAGTACATTCCGTTGACATATACTATCTTGTATGGAAAATAAAAACTTTCTAATGCATGAATAAATATTTGTAACACTATTTATTTTTATAATGAAATTTCATTTATTTATTTTCAGCACCGAAAAAGAAAACGATTCAAAAATTTGAGGAGGTTCTGGAAAAGGTTATCCTGCCTCAATAGGTGAGATATAATATTATATTTCAGTTTACTTATTTAAAATATTGTTCAAACAAATTTAAAAATTATTCCAATATATTATGATAATGATTTACTATATTTTCAATGCATACACACAAGCGATAAATATAAATAAAAATTATAACTCTAACCCCAAACATTATTATCTCAAAACTGTATGTGAAAAAGTTTGCCCCTATATGTCTCAATTAAATTCCATAGCCACCTTTACATATCTAGCACAGATTACAGAGACAAACACAGAGGCACATTGTAAAAAGCTTAGCTATGGCTCCGCAATATATGCGTGGGAATTATATAATATATGTGGCTCAGAATACGTAACCAAAAACGTTTCACATTTACACACTCAATTTACACAAGTTATACTTCTATGATTCTAAGTTTTGAAAATACTCCCTCTCAGGCTGTTCTGTGACTAACAATTTGTTCACTGAAATCTCAGTAGTCTGAACTCAGATATGTCTATATTAGAAATTGATTGTGCGGTGGTCTTAGACAGATATAAAAATTAATTTGTTGGGAATAAGCTAGTTCTTCTATTTTTCCAAGGTATTTTTTCTACAGGAACTTTGAACTTTTAGAAAAACGTTATAGTAAATGTAATTATAAATATTTCTGTATATAATTAGAAAAATTAATTTTCAAACAAAGTATATTGTTTTCCTATCTTATAAATATTAAATAAATTTAACTTGAATTCATTTGGATAAAAAGTCCACAACTCAAAAATTATGAACTATCTCTGAAATTTTATTTCTGAAAGTAAATTAGAGTATCAACTACTTGCTTTTATTTAAAACACATTCATCAATAAAAGTGAAATATTAAATTCCAGAGTAGTATATATATGTTAGATTTGTGCAATAAATGGTGAAATCTATCAACTCTATAAAAATAAATCGTGAAATGCAAGAGTAAGTCTAAAATATTGAAACTTGTCAAAATTTCATTTACAACGCCAATTGATGGTTGAAATTAATATTCGCAGTAAGCATTTTTGTTATGCAAAATGTTGCAGAAAATTGAAAAAATAAATAATTTAAAATATTTTTTTCAATTATTTAACATCATCGATCAATCAACATCACTAGCATATTTTTACAAGTTTTGAAAGGCACTACTGCTTTACTCCAAGCTGTTCCATAAATGTGAAATTACTTTTAACAGATAAAATCAGGGACAAAGCGTTTTAAAAAACGTCTTTTATGTAACACACTCTAAAAGACGTGCAGAACATTATTAAAAACTGCCAGAGCGCTTTCGGACGTATATACGCCCTTCATCAATGGCTACAAAAATAGTAAAAACATGGAATGTTTATATATAGAGAGACCTGTTTAAAGCAAATTTGCATAAAATATAAAATGATAAATGAAAATTTGAACAGGATCAAAATTACAAATTGATTCACGGTAAATATAAATAAACATGGATTCATAAAAAAGAATACTACGTGGCTTGTTACAACAAACTAAAAGGAAAGTTTTTTCAAAAACGGGAAGAAAATTATCATTAACCACATATTGAGTAAGAGCCGTAGAAAGTTTACCAGATTTGACATCGCGAGCATGTTCTGCTAAACGGATGCCAACAGTACGTTTTATACTACCGATGTAAAAAACTTTTAAGGCTTACTGTCAAAAACCACATCCGTATGGGTTTCTAGAATGTTCACTTCCAGTTTAGATGCCTTGTAGAGGGAGGATAATTTTCTTCGGAAACAAAAACAAATGTTTGCGTTAATGAACAACTTCTATCACACAGTTTGAAATACTTTAATTCTTTAATTGTTCCAGAACCACATGAGGTCCATCTATCAACCATTTATATTTACCATATATATTTCGAACGAGCATGAAAATCCAAGTCCATATATTTCTGTGTCAGCAACTGCATGGAAAATATCTGGTTACTAAATTTGATCTGAAATGTTTGAACAGGAAATTTTCCTTTGAAAGAGGGTAACACTTGATATTTTTACGGGGCACATAAATTTACCTTTAAAATTATATCCATAACTCTCATAAATTCATTTATGTAGAACATAAACCGTTTTCTATAAATATGTAAAAAATTGCGCTAATAATGATGCCATAAATAACCGATAAATGGTTGTATTTTCTGTGTGTGCATCTACGAGGGAGGTATCTGGTTAAGAAATTGGTATTGGATTATGCGTTTCCAAACAGGAAACTTAAACAGAAACGTTTCCATTTAAATAGGTAAAACTTTATATTTTTACGTCGCACTTAAAATTAATATTTTAATGATTTTCATGACTTTCATAAATTCATTTTTGTAGAACATGAACCATTTTCTAAAAATATATGAAAAATTAGTGGTAATAATGATGCTACAAACTTCTATCCATTACTGAAACTGTAAGCCTAATATAAAATAAATAATGTTCACCATTTCATACTTTTTAAACAAACCGTTATAGAGGATACTTTACTTTTTCCAAAATTCCTACTATCAACTAAATGCAAGTAATTGACAAGAAATATCAATCATGCTTAAAGCATTGATTATGAAACACTTTCCAACTTCAATGCAATTTTATTCAAAAAAGTCGAAAATGCAATACATTCTTCGGTAATATTTTAAAACTTATCACAATACTACATTGATTTATTATATTTGAAAACTTAAACCTTCATTGAAAGAAATGAACTTCATTCAAATGACGGCATTGAAATATAAATTGCCTGGTTTAAATATCTCTAAAATGCAATACATTCCTCGGTAATATTTTTAAAACTATCATAATACTACGATAATTTAATATATTTGAAAACTTCATCGAAAACAACTGAAATAAATTCAAATGACGTCATAGAAAAAAAAAATAACACGCCTGGATCTCCCTAAAAAAGCAGGATTTTATTCATTTCATTAATCACAATACTATAATAATTTATTTTATTTAAAAATTAAGACCATGGAGCTACAATTCATAAACTCTATGCTTAAAACTTCATCGAAAAAAATTGTCCTTCTGTTTATAAAATCAATTAATATTTCATTCATATCAGCCATGCAGACTCCATGGACTGAATTATTTTGTGTTAAAGAATACAGTAATTCTAATACAACTCATTCTACATATTTTGCTGTTTACATTTTACATAGGTGAAAAATAGGCTTAGTTGTAGAAATAATCAAATTTGAATGAGAATTTAAACTCAAATGTATTGTCATTGTGTTGTTTTAGTATTTAGATGCACAGAATTTAAGCAAAAATAAAGTAGTTTTAGGACGGATACAACACTCAATAGGAATTAAAAAGAACTTTAAAAAATCACGATTTTGAAACAAGATGGATGCCATATATCATTTTGAAGTGGGTCATGTGATCGTTTCATATCATGGTCACGTAATCGTTTCATATGTGTAATTATTTTATGTGTAATTATTATTTTAATTTTTATTTTAAAAACTACTGAATATATTTCGCTGAATTTTTTTTTACATATTTTATGAAACAATTTGACTATTACCTAAAATTTTCAATGTATTTCATTTTTTCATCCCGGGTTCAATCCAAAACTAATTGGGTGATATTATTTATTTATATTCCCATAGGTCCTACGGACCGTCTGAACAACATACTAAAATTTCATTTTGATTAAGTTATTTTTACGGCAGTTATCGTGCTAACGGACAGACAGACAGACAGACAGAATGAACAAAGTCATAAACACTTTTCAACTTTGTTGTAAAGTGTTAAAAATAGCTATCCTGCGTCACCTCCTTTACCTCACGAGCCCCCACTGGGATATAAGTAATTTCAAACTGTTTATTAGGTAAACAAGAAAGATCAATCATGCTTAAAGCATTGATTATGAAACACTTTCCAACTTCAATGCAATTTTATTTAAACATGTCTAAAATGCAATACATTCCTCGGTAATATTTTAAAACTTATCACAATACTACATTAACTTATTATATTTGAAACCTTAAACCTTCATCGAAAAAAATTAACTTCATTCAAATGACGGCATTAAAATATAAATTGCCTGGTTTAAACATCTCTAAAATGTGATACATTCCTCGGTAATAATTTTAGAATTATCATAATACTACGATAATTTATTATATTTGAAAACTTCATCGAAAACAACTGAAATCCATTCAAATGACGTCATAGAAAAAATAACACGCCTGGCTCTCTCTTTAAAAGCAACATTTCATTCATAAATAATTCCCCCATTCATGTCATTCATCACAATACTATAATAATTTATATTATTTAAAAATTAAGACCATGGAGCTACAAGTAAGTAAAACTCTATGCGTAAAACTTCATCGAAAATTATCGTCCTTCTCTTTCCAAAATCAATGAATATTTCATTCATATCAGCCATGCAGACTCCATGGACTAAATGATTTTGTGTTAAAGAATTACAGCGATTCTAATACAACTCATTCTACATATTTTGCTGTTTACATTTTACATAGGTGAAAAATAGGCTTAATAGTAGAAATAATCAAATTTGTATGAGCATGTAAACTGAAATATATTGTCATTGCGTTGTTAAAGTATGTAGATGCACAGAATTTAGGCCAAAATAAAGTAGTTTTAGGATGGATACAACACTCAATATGAATTAGAAAGAACTTTAAAGATCACGATTTTGAGACAAGATGGATGCCATATATCATTTTGAAGTGGGTCATGTGATCGTTTCATATCATGGACACGTGATCGCTTCATATAAGAGGTGTTATTATTATTTTAATTTTTATTTAAAAAACTACTGAATATATTTCGCTGAATTTTTTTTATATATTTTATGGAACCATTTGAATATTGCCTAAAATTTTCGAAGCAATTTGTGAATTTTAAATCCGCTTAAAAAATGCTTGAAAAATTAGGTCCCATAGGGCTCAATGTATTCCATTTTGTCAACCCGGGTTCAATCCAAAACTAATTGGGTGATATTATTCATTTATATTCCCATAGGTCCTATAGACCGTCTGAACAACATACTAAAATTTCATTTTGATTAAGTCATTTTTACGGCAGTTATCGTGGTAACGGACAGACAGACAGACAGACAGACAGACAGACAGACAGAATGAACAAAGTCATAAACACTTTTCAACTTTGTTGTAAAGTGTTAAAAAGTCTAAGTTTGCAGAACAATCGAATCACATGTTATAGGGTAAAATATTTTATACACGATGACAACAAAATAGTTAAAGAAATAAGTAAGCGTTGATTTAAACCAGAGGTTCCCAACCTTTTTTGGGTCTGAACCCATCTTTTCAAATAATTTAATCAGCCCCCCCCCCCTTACAAAATCAAAAACAGATTTTTTCGATGTATTTATTTTAAAAAATTAATAATACTGGCGTCTTGCTCAAAGTAGAATAAACAAAAATATATTATCAAAAATGCAAATATAGAATACTATTACTGAGAGGACTGATCTTGGTGTGATGACACTAATTTATCAATATTTGGTGCCATTTTTGTCATCAGCAGTCTTCAGGCCTACTAATAAAAAAACCTAAAAGACCACATCTACATCAGATACTCATATGCGACAAATAGTAAATCGATCGACAATGAACGCAAAAATAAAACATCCTTAGGACTCCGAAATGGAACCCAGACCTTTGAAAAAGTAAAACTCGATTGTTAATTGAGTCACATAGGTTTGTACAATCCTTCAGAGCGAACTCTGTGAGGTATTTTGTGGTGAAACTAAATTGAAACCAACATAAATATTAGTTTCGGCGGAGAATCGAATTCAAGCCGGTAACTGTCATACTTAACATTCACCTCACCTATTTGCCTCACCAACAAAGTCACATCATAATAATCGCAATAACCTTACACAAAATTTAAAATATCTAATAATAAACCAACTAGGTACTGACCTATTTGGCAATAATTTTTTATTTGTGCCAATAATATAAAGTATACGACATAAGTTATCATTTTAGTGTGATCTCTGTATAGGCACAGCACCGAACTTTAGTTTTACAATTTCTCTTAATACTACCGTCTACTTAATAGAATTACTTAATACCGTCTACTTAATAGGACGGTCTGCTTTATGAGTTCAGAAACAAACTGGTATTGCTTAAAAATGTTTCAATCTATTTATAGTAATGTCCAATGAACCAGTCAGAATATGCAATAGATTCGGTGCTCTGTGTACTCGATAATCTTGTTAGGATTTGCTTGATCCGAAAATACATGAAATGCTCAAAATTGTAAAATGTGACTGTGTACAGACTAGAACAAACACGTTTAGATAAGAAGTAGGTAAGTGTTGGTTCAAACATGCGTTTATGATTGATTAATAGAACTTTTCAGAATGTTCTTGAGAGTTTACCCCAAGGGGGAAGGTGGGTGGTCCTCAAAGCCCCTCTATTTTCTCTTGGACCAGCAATGCCCCTTAGACCTATTCAGTGCCCACCAGTGGGCGGTATCGCCCCTGTTGGGAACCACCAGTAAACAAAGTAGTACGCATGCGGTTGTAAGACACCAGAAAAAAATAATTAAATTATGTTAATGTGTGTTTACGTTTTCAGTATTTTTTTGATTATTTTACTTGATAATGAATAAAAATAAAGCGGAAAATATTTTTTGGTTTTCTGACCTCTAGAAATTAAAGCTCATCCAGGGTTAAGGAATTCGAGGTGTCATGATATTATATGATTACGTATAAGATTGTCTAATACATTTTGGACCGTCTACTTAATAGAATTTGATTTTGCCCAGTAATGCTTTATGAGTTTTTGATATATGTTTTTTTTTTACCATTTCACTGTTTTTACATTGTAAATATTGTCTTTTCATTTCAGAACGAGGAGGACTGTGTAAATAGACCAAAGCCTTCCACAGCGATAACTTTTAACTAATATCCAGGCTATGCGATTAAATAAATAAATGTACAATAGCCTATCTTGTACATCCAATCCAATAGAAAATTAAAAAATAAACAATAGCACAATTATGTGTCTTGTGTTTTTTTTCTTCTAAACTATTATAATTAGACATTTAGTTTCGCTACAGTCCTAAATCGATATCTTGACGATTGGAAAGTCAACTCAAATTTCTCTCTTTTCGTGGATACAGTATTTAAAGAACTGGATATGAGATACGAATGCTATAACTTCGACTCATTTTCACAAAACATTTAATTTAAGTGATATTCTCATGTTCGGTTGTCACCGAACAGGACGAGCACTATCACGAGATCATCTAGCCAGTAGGAAGAGAATGCAATCTAGTTGCAATTAAAAAGAAAAAATGTTTTAAAAATATTTTCTTCTGCCGTGCCTTCTTTTAACCTAATTTTATTTTGAATGTATATTATATTTCATTGAAATATTCTTTAAGAATGAAAATTTCTTTAGAAAGTGGCCTCTATTAACGTATATTTAATGTTTTCAATTTAAATTCATGTCTTAACTTTTAGATCGAGTCTATATATATGTTACTATTAATGCTTGCAATTGCAAGTCTTTCAAACCTGTTTAATTCTGGTTTTTACTTTCCCTGCAATAGATGGTAATGTATAGGGAAAGTACTGGAATCATGACGAAAATCGCAACTCCAGTTTTCGACGGATCTACACGTTTCGAGACCTCTAGAATACGAAAAAAATATTTTTAGCTTGACGTCTGTGTGTGTGTCTGTGTTTCTGTGCAATGTATGTATCCACTCTAACTCAAAAATTAATGTGCCGAATTACATAAAATTTGGTAGGCAAGTCATTTATGTGAGACCCTGGTGCTGATTAGTTTTGGTAGGATTCGTAAAAACAGAAGCCGCCTTTTTTGCAAAATGGCCGGCAAAAATTTCGTGTATCCACTCTAGCTAAAATACTAATTGACCAAATTTCACAAAATTTGGCAGATAAGTTACTTGTAGGATACTGTAGGGCTGATTTGATTTTGGTATGATTCAGAAAAGAACGACCTGCCTTTATTTGCAAAAAGGCCCGCAAAAATCGTCAACATCTAAATTAAGAAACTACGTATACTCAAATATATCCATTAAATGCATATTTTAAACGTAATTTTTAACGAAGAATAAAATAAGACTAACCCCATTATACTAGGAAGAGCAGTTTTCGATATATTTTAGTTTTTTCTTTACGCCTCCGTTGAAAATGAGTCCAGTAACCAAATGAGAACGAAAATCGAATTTAAAGTGAATTCAATTTAATTAAAATAAAGATAACGTGTATATAAGTCTGCAGGGAAAGCCATGTGCTGCCCACATCAGATTTTAACATTTCCTGCAATACATGGTAATGTATAGGAAAAGTATTGGAATCATGCCAAAAATCGCAACTCGAGGTTTCGACGGATCTACACGTTTCGTGAGCCCTAAAATACAAAAAAACTGTTTTCAGTGTGACGTCTGTGTGTGTGTCTGTGTGTCTGTCTGTCAGTATGTCTGCGCAGATTTTGTATCCACTCTAACTAAAATACTAATGGACCGAATTTCACAAAATTTGGTAGGCAAGTCACTTATGGGCGAATCTGGTGCTGATTAGTTTTGGGTACGATTTGGGATAAAAAACCTGCCTTTTTTCGAAGTGGCTAGCAGAAGATTGTATCCACTCTAGTTGAAAAACTTATGCACCGAATTTCACAAAATTCGATAGATAAGTCACTTGTGGGTCACTCTGGTGCTGATTAGATTTTGGTAGGATTCGGAAAAAAAAATTTGCCTTTCTCTGCAAAATGGACCGCAAAAATCGTCAAAATCTAAAATAAAAACTGCGTATGCACAACTATATCCATTAAATGCTTGCTTTATACGTAATTTTTAACGAAGAAAAGAATGAGATAAACCCCATTACACTAGGACTAGTCGTTCTCAAGATATTATAGTACTTTCGTATTTTCTCTACGCCACCTTTGAAAATAAGTCGAGTTACAAAATGAGAACCAAAATTGAATTAATAGTGAATTAAATTTAATTATAATAAAGAGAACGTGAATATATGTCTGCAGGGAAAGTCATGTGCTGCCCACATCAGATTTTTACTTTCCCTGCAATACATTAATATATAGGGAAAGTATTGGAATCATGCCGAAAATCGCAACTCGAGTTTTCGACGGAGCTACAGGTGTCGAGACCTCTGGAATACGAAAAACCATTTTTAGCGTGACTTCAGTGTGTCTGTCTTTCTGTCCGTGCAGATTTTGTATCTACTCTAACTAAAAAACTAATTGACCGAATTTCAATAAATTTGGTAGGTAAGTCATTTGGGTGAATCTGGTGCTGATTAGTTTTGTGTATGATTCAGGATAAAATAACCCGCCTTTTTTTGCGAAATGGCCAGCAAAAGCCTGCATCTACTCTAGCTGAAAAACTAATGGACCGAATTTCACAAAATTCGGTAGATAAATCGCTAATGGGTTACACTGGTGCTAATTAGTTTTTGGTAGGATTCGTTAAAGCAGAACCAGCCTTTTTTTGCGGAATGATCCCTGAAAATGTCATGTAAAATTTCTAAAAATTTCGTGTCTGTGTTTCTGTGCAATGTATGTATCCACTCTAACTCAAAAACTAATGGGTCGAATTACATAAAATTTGGTAGGTAAGTCATTTATGTGAGACCCTGGTGCTGATTAGTTTTGGTAGGATTCGTAAAAACAGAAGCCGCCTTTTTTGCAAAATGGCCGGCAAAAATTTCGTGTATCCACTCTAGCTAAAATACTAATTGACCAAATTTCACTAAATTTGGCAGATAAGTTACTTGTAGGATACTGTAGGGCTGATTTGATTTTGGTATGATTCAGAAAAGAACGACCTGCCTTTATTTGCAAAAAGGCCCGCAAAAATCGTCAACATCTAAATTAAGAAACTACGTATACTCAAATATATCCATTAAATGCATATTTTAAACGTAATTTTTAACGAAGAATAAAATAAGACTAACCCCATTATACTAGGAAGAGCAGTTTTCGATATATTTTAGTTTTTTCTTTACGCCTCCGTTGAAAGTGAGTCCAGTAACCAAATGAGAACGAAAATCGAATTTAAAGTGAATTCAATTTAATTAAAATAAAGATAACGTGTATATAAGTCTGCAGGGAAAGCCATGTGCTGCCCACATCAGATTTTAACATTTCCTGCAATACATGGTAATGTATAGGAAAAGTATTGGAATCATGCCAAAAATCGCAACTCGAGTTTTCGACGGATGTACACGTTTCGTGAGCCCTAAAATACAATAAAACTGTTTTCAGTGTGACGTCTGTGTGTGTGTCTGTGTGTCTGTCTGTCAGTATGTCTGCGCAGATTTTGTATCCACTCTAACTAAAATACTAATGGACCGAATTTCACAAAATTTGGTAGGCAAGTCACTAATGGGCGAATCTGGTGCTGATTAGTTTTGGGTACGATTTGGGATAAAAGAACCTGCCTTTTTTCGAAGTGGCTAGCAGAAGATTGTATCCACTCTAGTTGAAAAACTTATGCACCGAATTTCACAAAATTCGATAGATAAGTCACTTGTGGGTCACTCTGGTGCTGATTAGATTTTGGTAGGATTCGGAAAAAAAAATCTGCCTTTCTCTGCAAAATGGACCGCAAAAATCGTCAAAATCTAAAATAAAAACTGCGTATGCACAACTATATCCATTAAATGCTTGCTTTATACGTAATTTTTAACGAAGAAAAGAATGAGATAAACCCCATTACACTAGGACTAGTCGTTCTCAAGATATTATAGTACTTTCGTATTTTCTCTACGCCACCTTTGAAAATAAGTCGAGTTACAAAATGAGAACGAAAATTGAATTAATAGTGAATTAAATTTAATTATAATAAAGAGAACGTGAATATATGTCTGCAGGGAAAGTCATGTGCTGCCCACATCAGATTTTTACTTTCCCTGCAATACATTAATATATAGGGAAAGTATTGGAATCATGCCGAAAATCGCAACTCGAGTTTTCGACGGAGCTACAGGTTTCGAGACCTCTGGAATACGAAAAACCATTTTTAGCGTGACTTCAGTGTGTCTGTCTTTCTGTCCGTGCAGATTTTGTATCTACTCTAACTAAAAAACTAATTGACCGAATTTCAATAAATTTGGTAGGTAAGTCATTTGGGTGAATCTGGTGCTGATTAGTTTTGGGTATGATTCAGGATAAAATAACCCGCCTTTTTTTGCGAAATGGCCAGCAAAAGCCTGCATCTACTCTAGCTGAAAAACTAATGGACCGAATTTCACAAAATTCGGTAGATAAATCGCTAATAGATTACACTGGTGCTAATTAGTTTTTGGTAGGATTCGTTAAAGCAGAACCAGCCTTTTTTTGCGGAATGATCCCTGAAAATGTCATGTAAAAATTTCTAAAAATTTCGTGTCTGTGTTTCTGTGCAATGTATGTATCCACTCTAACTCAAAAACTAATGGGTCGAATTACATAAAATTTGGTAGGTAAGTCATTTATGTGAGACCCTGGTGCTGATTAGTTTTGGTAGGATTCGTAAAAGCAGAAGCCGCCTTTTTTTGCGAAATGGTCGGCAAAAATTTCATGTATCCACTCTAGCTAAAATACTAATTGCCCAAATTTCACAAAATTTGGTAGATAAGTTACTTGTAGGATACTCTGGTGCTGATTTGATTTATGTACGATTCAGAAAAAAACAACCTGCCTTTTTTGCAAAATGGCTCGCAAAAATCAACAAAATCTAAAATAAAAACTACGTATGTTCAAATATATCCATTAAATGCTCGTTTTATACGTAATTTTTAAAGAAGAAAATAATAAGACCAACCCCATTACACTAGGACTAGCCGTTCTCGAGATATTTAAGTTTTTTCATATTTTCTCTACGGCACCCTTGAAAATAAGTCCAGTTACCAAATGAGAACGAAAATTGAATTAAAAGGGAATTAAATTTAATTAAAATAAAGAGAACGTGGATATAAATAAGTCTGCTGGTAAAGTCATGTGCTGCCCACATCAGATTTTTATATTTCAGTTGGAATAAAAATGTCTGTAATAAACAAATTATGTGAGCAGATTTTCAACATTTTCAGCATAGTACATTTCTCATTAAGTAAAATTATTTTTAATATGAGTACAACCAAATATTTGCATTATGTTTCTTTCAAATACTTTTAATTTTGATTTAAAATAATATTTTAATCAAATATTCTTTAGGAATGAAAATACATTTATTAAACTGACTTAAGTGTGAGCTGATTTTCAATGTTTAGAATTGAAATAATCTTCATTTATTTAAATGATTTTAAATATTTTGCACTACATAACTTAGGAAATAACACTTTACAACATAGTTGAAAATTGTTTATGACTTTGTTCATCCTGTCTGTCTGTAACTTCGGACGATAACTGCCGTAAAAGTGACTTTATCAAAATCAAATTGTAGTATGTTGTTGAGACGGTCTGGGAATGTAAATGAATAATATCACCCAATTAGTTTTGGATTGAACACTGGTTGAAAACAATAAATGCATTGTACCCTATGGGACATGATTTTTCAAAAATTTTAAAGCGAATTTATAATCCACACATTGCTTCGACAGTTTTAGGAAACATAAAAATTATCCCTTAAACTATATAAAAAAATTCAGCAAAATATGTTCAGTTATATATTTAGTGATGCATACGTCCTAAAACTGTTTTATTACTGCGTTTTTTCTGTGCTTCTATATTCTGCGTCAATGCATTTACAATATTTTTGAGTTTAAATGATCATCCAACTTTGCTTATTTCTACACAGAAGAGAGAGAGCCTAACTTTAATGAATGTAAAATGTAAACAAGAGATTGTAAGATGAGTTGTATATGAATTACTGAATTTTTTTAAAGCAAAATAATTTAACTCTGGAGTTTGGGGTAAAAGTGTATGAATGAAAAATTCACTGCTTTTACATAGGGAGTCAGACGACTCATATTTAGATGAAGTCATTTGAATAAAGTTTGAAGGAAGTTTTAAGTATGGAGTTAGAAAGTACTTTTATCTCAATGGTTTTAATTTTCCAAGTAAAATAAATTATTGTAGTTCTGTGATAATTAAAAAAATATCGCTGCTGAATGTATCGTATTTTAGAAATGTTTAAATAAAATTACAGTTAGAAAGTGTTTTATAATCAATGCTTTATGCATGATTGATTTTTCTTGTATTTATATTACTTTCCTTATATACATAATGTATAAGGAAAGTATTGTGACGGGGTCGAAAATTCGAATTCGAGTTTTCGAAGGGAGAGCACGTTTCAAGGATCCCTGATCACGAATCAAACATTTTTGAAGTGTGTGTGTGTGTGTGTGTGTGTGTGTGTGTGACAGTATGTGTGTGTGTGTGTGTGTGTGAGAGTATGTGTGTGTGTGTGTGTGTGTGTGTCAGTGAGTCTGTGGAGACGATAACTGACGAACGAAAGGACCGATTTTTGGTACAAAAATCACAATCTGTAAACACTGGAAGCCTATTGTTTTTATACGCAATCGAATGTTCAGAACCCCATTAAATTTTCGAATGAAATTTTGAAAAAATCGTCAAAAAATCAAAACCACTAATAAAGTTACGCAAATAGACATTTCTTATGTAATTTTTCATCAGAAAACGATTGGCATAAATTTTAGAACGCTAACACAAACCGTTCTCGAGATATTGCACATTTTTCAAAAAAATTATCAAAAAGTCATAAAATAAAAAAAAAAATATTTCCTATTGAGAAACGTGTTCACTTTTCATATGTAATACCATACGATAAATTGGGTGATATCATTCTCGTGGATCTAGCTCTTTCCATTCATGGAAAAAGATACTTTAAGTAATACTTTTGTATTTGAACGCCAATAGTCATTTATCTGCTGTAAGAATAACTTATCTCTTCATCCATAACGCTTGGCGAGATTTTGGCGACAAATTTGGCGGAATGTCGCCAACTTGGCGACTTTTTGAAATGTTGCCAAATTGACGAAAATCTCGCCCAATGGATAAAAATGAAGCTAAATCAATGAAAATGACGACTAATTGTCGAAAATTCAATATCTTGGAAAGAATATTAGTATCTACGATAAGAAAAATCTATTTTTTTACTGTAAAAGTAGTAAATTCATTACATTATATAAGGGAAGTCATGTGTTGCCCACATCAGATTTTTTAGTGTTGCATCCGACCTAAAACCGCTTTATTTTGGCATATTATCTATGTTTCTAAATTCTGTGCCTACACAATTACACTATTTTTTATTTTAAATGATCATTTATTTTGATTATTTCTATAATGAAGCCTAATTTTAACGTATACAAAATGTAAACAAAATAAGCGGTTGTAAGATGAGTTGTATAAGAATTGAGAAATTTTTAACGCAAAATTATTTAGCTCTTTTGTCTGGAATAATCAGTGATATGAATGGAATATTCATTGATATTTATTGAGTAGCAAACGATTTCACAACATTGCCTTTTTTGATGACGTTTTAAGTTCGCATGTAAAATAAATTATTGTGCTATGATAATTTTAAAAATATCACCGCGGAATGTATGGTATTTTAGAGATGTTTAAATAAAATTGCATTTCAGTTGGAAAGTGTTTTACAATCAATGCTTTATGCTTGATTAATATTTCTTGTTAAAATATGGTTCTACCCTTGCTTGCTACGCTCGCCAACCCTAAGGATCTCTTCATATTAGTACTTTAATGTTTTCAGAGCTTCCATTTTTCATTCTTTGGCCATCATTAGAAGTGTTACACTATCAACCACTCACCGATAAATTAGACTTCGCCTCAACACATTAAATCTGAATTGTATCTCTTTACACTAAGAAAAAGGTAGCTGATACCTACACAGCTGTTTAACAAATTTTTCGTTTCTCATGATTCTTTGCTTCATATCGCAAAAACTATTGCATATAAAAATATGAAATTTGGAACACTCATAGAAACGGAATTGGGAAATACGCTGAAATAAACCGTTTTCTTTTATATATAATGTAGTATAAGACATATTTAATGTCAAATTCAAAGATAAAATATTTGAGCTGCGAGTTCGCGTCCTGGATAGACTAACAATAGCAAGGCTGCGAATTTTTGCAGACATGTACTTGCAAAAGTGAATTCTTTGAGGACGGAGCACTTTTTAATTTCGATGCAGTTTTTGAGATATTTTACTTTTTATGCACTTTTGAAGTGAACTTTTTTTTTTCATATCGGCACGTCTAGCGATTTCTCTGTCTCGTACCGTAAAAATTATAGCGTACTAAAATATGTATTTTTGTACATTTATAGAGAAATAATAGGGGTAAGACGATGAAATAAACTGTTTTTAGATTTAAACTTTAGTTTGGCATGAAATAGTTTGGCATTAATCTCCCTTCTGCGGAAAATAGGTATGGATAGAAAAGATAATTTTGAAAGTAGAATTTTTAGGAAAGATAGATACGACGCCAGCTCTGCGATCTCAGCGAGTAGGAGGCGAAGCATACCGAAGGGGGTCGCGAGAGCGGAAAGAGCAGGGGGCAGAGCAACCTGGGTTTCTAAAAGAAAGCAACCGACTTTTCTGAAATGTTCCTGTCGAAGAAATGTTTTACAGTGCATGGGAAGATAAATCAAATTGTATAATGTTATTTTCCATTGTACATGACTATACTGTTGGTCAAATATCCTAAAGAATAAGGAATCATCTGGTCCACAAAATGATATCCTTCGCTTCTCGGTATGGATCTAAATTTAATTGAACATTTTAACCAAAATTTGTTCTAGCAGCTTGTAAGATAACCTGTATAAGAAAAATGCTCGTACTTATGACTATAAAAAGTGTCTCGTTCAGAATTTGCATTGCTAAGAAATAATTGTATCTCTCTATATTATAAAAAGTATCTGCCGCCTCTGCGGCCGGCGTTGTTTGACAAATTTCTCGTTCCTCCAGTCCCACATAATTATCTGTTTTGTATCGCAAAAACTATAGAATACAAAAATATAAAATTTGGTACACTTATAGAGAATTGTCTGGAAAATACGCTTAAAGAACACTTTTTTGATATATATTGTATTTTAAGAAATAAAGCGTCAAATTCAGAGACAAAATTTTTAAGCTGTGAGTTCGCGTCATGGATAGACTAAGAATAGCAAGACCACAATTTTTTGCAGGCAGATACATATATAGTTGAATTTTTGCAGGATGGAGCCTTTTTTAACACTTTATAACATAGTTGAAAAGTGTTTATGACTTTGTGCATTCTGTCTGTCTGTCTGTGTGTTCCGTTAGCGCGATAACTGCCATAAAAAGGGCTTTATCAAAATGAAATTTTGCGAAGTCATTGAAAGGAGGTTGCAGGGGGCAAAGGTTGCAGGGGGCGAAGCGAGCAGGGGGCAAATGCCTTAGTTAATTAAAGTTTAATTAACCAAGCCTTCGATAAAAATTAAAGTCCACTTTGCACATCTTCATATTATTCTATAAAAATTGCAGAGATATAATTGTTGTCAAGTTTTCGTAATCCAGTGTCAAAAATCCAACTGATTTAATTTTTAAATATTGCAATACATTTAATTTTGATTGAAATTTATATTTCGGTGAAATATAATTCAGTGAAACATTCGGGAATATTTCATAGAAATGAATATATATTTTAAAACCACCTTTAAGATCGGACTTATATTTTAAATTTAAATAAATTTTTCCAAATATGAAAATGGCTTTAGCAGTTTTTGCTGCCAGACTTTAAAATACGTATTTAATTTTAAGCGTATACGTATTTAATTTTGATTTTAAATTATATTTCTGTGAGAAATACTTCTTCGAAATATAAATGTTTTTCAATATTGACCTATATGGACATATTATATATTTTCAATTTTAATTCAAATCTTTTATTTACATAAACAATTAAAAGATACTACAAGAACCAAATTTTGCAATTTTAATTACTATTCATTTTCATATAAAATTTTATTTTAGTTTAATATTCTAAGAAATCAAAATCACAATAATTCTAGCCTATGCACCCATATTTAAAATATATTCTATATAAATAATTTTTTTCACTTATTATTTTACTTTTAAAAATTTCAACTTCTAAACCTTGTGTTTGCATCATTTTCAGAAGTTTTTATCTTAATTTTAAACAATCTAACGTGGGCAGCACATGACTTTCCTTATATAATGCAATGAATTTACTACTTTTGCAGTCAAAAAATAATGTATATGATCCATGATACTGTGTTTTTATCGTTGAATTGTACATTTGGCGATTTTCCGGATGGCAACATGCAAAATTATTTCCAAGTACCCAATTAACTAATATTTCGCGCAACTCTAAATAAACAATTATCTACATTGATAATAAGTGATTACTAGTATGTTTCTAATAATCTAAATAATATACTAAATACAGGAATTATATATTACATGATATACACAGCTAATCCTACAAAAGAAATTCCATACAGCATATCGAAATCCAAACAAATATCACAGGATTGACCAGTAAATAATCCTCTTATGAGTCAGATCTTCTATCAAGATTATCGATACCGGGCAAAAAAGGATATGTTAGTCATAAGTTTTATCTGTAATCCGAAATGTTTTTGCGCTACAAATGGCTGGATGCTGATACCCAGAAATATGTCAACAATTTTATTTTCTCACACTAGTGTATAATATATGATTTTCAGATTTTCGAATCATTTTTGCCGGGACAACTCAGTTAGAGCTTTCCTGAATTTCCACATTTAAAAAACTTTTAAGGATATTGTTGTTTGTACAGAAAAGGTCGTTCGCATTTTATAGAAACGATTTTGATAATTAGTTTGTATGCAGAAAGGGTGTATTTCTTGTGGCGATTTTCTCCTATCTGATAGCCTTGATTCTTGACTATAGTTCTAGCTCGAATTTTTCATGAAAGTAAACTTTTTCTTAGAACAGTCATGCCAATTTTATCTCACTCCTCCCGGGTCGTTTTCTAAAGTCTGTTCAGTGTTCTTGGATGCTGTTTTCCTAACGCTCGTTTTAACAAACAGAAAGCGCAAAAGTGCATAGGAGAAGCGTCAGGCGATTTTACAGGTGTTTCATTAAATGGGATACATTTTATTCCTGTTTCTGATTCTTTCTTTGCTAAATATGTGGCAGTTGACTTAACCATGAGACTAGAGGCTTTGTCCATATGAAGCTCAATTTTATTGATGTCCTTTCCATATAAGGCTGGAATTTGTTCTTCAAAAATTGGTTCTAAAATATTCTGCTAATAGTAAAGTGAATTAATTTTAGCTTTACTTGAGACTTCTTTTAGTTTCAATTTACCGTTGTAACAAAATCCTGCAAATATCATGAATTCATTTGGAACTTTTCTGTACATTGACGAAACCATTTCGCAAGGTCATTTTCCTCAGCTGAGCAATAGACAATTGCTATTTTTTATTACAGTCACTAAAATAAACCCATGCCTCATCGAGTGTTACCACAAATTTCCATTTATCAGTAGCGAGGTGTTTTTCATATAATTTTCTACAATCTGTTTATCTTTCCGCAATATACTTTGGCAAAAGCAGATGAACTTTAGATTTAAACACATTTTTAATTTCAAATCTTTATGAATGATTTTACTTACAGTGCCAAAACACATTCTCAGTTTCGATGCAATGGATCTTTGAGTTAGTGGATTTTTTTTTAGGATCAGAGACTTCACTTTCTTGATATTTACCCGCATTCGAACAGTCTTAGGATACGATTTTGATGCCATTTCTTCATTTTTGCTTTCAGCTAGACGCTTTTTCCCTTTCAAATTTAATATATTACAAATACCTTACTTTGAAATGCAATAACCTCGATTTTTACACCGCTTTACAATTTGTTGATACGATTATTTTCCCCGGAAAGCTCATTGACATAAACTTCGAGTCACCTATCAATTTCAGGAACCATTTTCAAAATAAATCTTTTATTCTATATTCCAATCAAAACAAAAGAGTAGCAGACGATTATTTTGAAAATGTCAAATCTTTATCTCAAAATGCTAACGAGACACATAAATACAAATTTGTTTCCATAAAGTGCGAACGGCCTTCCGTATATAAATGTGTATGTCTATGCATCGAGTTTCTGCCCCCCTCCAAGTCGCCATGTCTGAATCTGTAGCTGGTAATTGTATATTATACGTAATGTTAAAAACTTTGATTTTCCGAATTCTATAATTCATGCCCCAAGGTATCTAATGCTATGATTTTTCTTTCTGCAATACATCAACAAAGCCGACAAAAGCAAGGTTATATTTTTTAAATGGCACATTTTACAATTTTATCTCATACCTGTTGCTCTTCACATGGAGGTAAAACTTCATATTAAGAAAACGCCAATATCGTTTGAGACAGTAATTCAGGTGGCGCTGGGATAAGTTAAGTAGTCCTGCATTGTATTCATTTCTATGGAGAAAAGCTTAAATATTTATTTAAACTGCCAATTTTATAAAAATAAATTATTAGCTCCATGGAAAGTAGAACTTAAACTTAAGAATATTACCACGTATTAAAAAAAATTACCATTCAATTTATTTCTATCTCCTTATATTTTTTACTCTATTCTACAACTATGAAAGAATACTGGTTAATTATACTCATAAACAGCTAACCTTTTATTTAAAATTAATCAAAAATACATATACTAACTACTACGGCTTTCTACTGTGCCAACTTACAATAGCATCTGCTTTACTAACACTGCCGACATTTAGATATAATTCTCAAAGCATAATGGCATCTTCAAGAGCTTCACCCATACGATTTTTATCTCCTCCTTCTTTCTAACTCCATGGTTCTTCAATGTTAACAAAAATACAGAATTAACTATTGAACCGATTTTAATAACTAATGGCTTATTTTGATTTTGCCGGGAGCTACGTACTTTTCTTTTAAAACTAAAACATACATTTGATTTTGAATGTTTTTTCCCCAATGGCCAGGCACTAGACTGATCTAGCACTAGACTGTACATCGACTCACGTCGTTTTCCCTATGTACGGCCGAAATCGTGAATCATTTGCCGTCCTAGGACGTTGCCCCAGGTGCACCAGAGGGGGCGGAACACACTGTGCCCACAAAACACAACATCCATGTCTTACGTGGGACTCGAACCCACAACGTGGTGGTCGATCGATCGTTGAAACGCTCGCCTTGACCGTTCGGCCACCACGTCGACTTAAATGAGCCAACATTTAAGTCGACGTTCCCAGGTGGTCACCCACCCAAGTACTATCCGCGCCCGATGCTGCTTAACTTCGGTGATCTAACGGCAACCGGTGTTTTAAGCACGGTAGAGTCGTTGACTCCTCATTTTGAATGTTAATAATTTGAAAAGATGAATATACGGTGACGGTAGTAATTTGAAATTTGAAATGTATGGTGTAATCATGTTGATAAATATTTCTGCAAAACGTATTGAAATTTTACAAAATCTTCACTTAATGGTAAACAAGAAAGATCAATCATGTATAAAGCTTCGATTTTGAAGCACTTTTTAAAAGAAAAGCAATTTCATTCAAAAATCTCTGAAATGTGGTATATTCAGGGTTGATATTTTTTAAGTTATCACAGTACTACAGTAATTTATAATACTTTAAAACTTCAAACTTCATCGAAAAAAACAATTCTAGTTACACAAAATGAATCTAATTAAAATAACGTCATCGAAATAAAATTCGTCTCCTTCTCAAGGCAAAATCAATGAATGTTTCATTCATATCACTTATATTCCAGACTCCAGAGCTAATTAATTTTGCGTGAAAAAAAATCAGAAATTCTTATACAACTCATCTTATAAGCGCTTGAATTGTTTACATTCTGCTTGCATTAAAATTAGACTTCGTTGTAGAAACAATCAAAGTTTAGTGATTATTTAAAATAAAAAATATTGTAATTACGTTGGCAGAGAATTTAGATATACAGATAGTGCGGAAAAAGAAAGAGATTTTAGAACGGATGCAACACGAAATATAAATATAAACGATCTCCTCACAGTCGAAAAAATGGATGCCATATTTTGCATTGCAATGGTCACGTGATCTCTTTATATACCATGGGTGTAATTATTATTTCAATTTTTATTTAAAATCTACCCAACATATTTTGCTTGCATTTTTTTGTACATTTTACGTGATAATTTGAATATTTCCTAAAATATTCGGAGCAGTTTGTGAATTTCAACTTCGCTTAAAAGTGTTTCAAAAATTAGGTCCCATAAGGTGCAATGCATTTCGTTTTTTCAACTCGGGTTAAATCCGGAACTAATTCGGTGCTATTATTTATTTTCATTCCCTTACGTCCTACATTCATTTTTGCGGCAGTTATCTTGCGAAAGGACAGGCAGCAGACAGTATGACCAAAGTCATAAACACTTTTCAACTATGTTGGAAAGTATTAATAAGAAGCCTGAGGTATTAAGCGTGATACATTCGTTTGTTAAAGGGATTTAGGGGAGCGTAAATTAATTGCATTATGTAAGGGGATAGTATAGTATGTATGTTTTGATAGGGATACTTAGGAAATATTAATATAGAATGGGAGGGGTGTATGGCTCGAATGTGTTTGTGTATATTAGGAGTGGATGAAATAGTCGACGAGAGTTGATGTCGGGAGTTCCTGTTTACCGTGCATGGCTTCAATGTATTTGGACAGGCGTAGGGCACGAAGTTTGCGGGCTTTTCTGATTAGTATTGTGGCGATTGTGCGTCGCCGTGGTCCCGAACCAGGGACCTGATGCGTTGTAGACCGACATTATAATCACTGAGCAAAAGCTAGCTCCTCCTCTGTTCTTATAATTCGGGTATTGGCGGTGTGGCATCTTTGATAGATGTCTTTGCTGCCGCACACTCCCCTCGCTGATGAGGAGGCCGAGAGGCGTGTCGCCTCGGCGTGACGTCAGGGCCGGGAGGCGTGTTGCCTCGGCGTGACGGACAGTTGTGGTCAACCAGGAAGGGAGTGTCAAGGCATCTGACTCCTTGTGGTGCTGCCATCTCGTGCTGAGAGGCGAAGTCGTTGGAAAGGAAGGTTGCGCTTTTTTCAAACGTCCAGTCATCATTGTGGCGATTGTGCGTCGCTGTGGTCCCGAACCAGGGACCTGATGCGTTGTAGACCGACATTATAATCACTGAGCAAAAGCTAGCTCCTCCTCTGTTCTTATAATTCGGGTATTGGCGGTGTGGCATCTTTGATAGATGTCTTTGCTGCCGCAGTATCATTATTTAAAGTTTCGCTGTTTCTATTATTAGGCGTATTTCGTAGTGTAGTACGATTGATAAAATAGGTAAATGCTATATAACTCAAAATTTTCGAAGTAAACTTTCAGATATTAGAGGAAAATATTACTATCTACGAACTCTTCCATACAATAATTATTTTTAAATAGGGTTGGTTTTTAACTTCATCATACTATCTTCTTTCATACATTTGATTCCGTAGAAGAAATACATTTAAAATATAAAGAAGTTAACGTTTTACCTAAAAATAATGCACATGAGCGTAATTGCACGGCCCCATACTGCATTTGGAAATTAAGTAATGCAATATAAGATCCCAAAGCAACTGATAAATTACTCTGTGGTTTTCATCTTCCAAGGGAATTCCTGATATATATAAAGATCATGAAAATATTTTAAGAAATTGTATCAGACACGATGCACATCCATTTCTCAAAACGATGTTAATCTTTCATTTTCCTGCTATTTGGTACAAAATTATTAAAAACTATATATATTTCTTCTACTATAAATAACTTTTGCTTTTCTTTACCTCGTAATGCCATTGATTTTCTTTACATTGTGCTTTCTTATGCTTTCCTTTACTATATTGTATCTTTTTAAATTCTTCACTAAAAGGAAGTTTCAGACTTTTGGCTCAAACTGGGAAGACATTTATTTTACACGTTAGTAATGTATGCCACGTTGTACCGCGTGAGGTACGTTAATGACATAAAAAATGTGAACCACACTTTATAGCTTGGCTTAAAAAATCAGAATATTTCATCATTTGCATATTTTATTAACGTATCCGTATCAACTAGAATTGATGTGGGTTTTGCAGCACTTTCTCTACATAATAGAATGCATAACTGCTTTGATGTCAAGCATCATAGAGTACATATTAGAATAAATATTAAAAGAGTTAGAGTAAATATTAAAAGAGTTAGAGTAAATATTAAAAGAGTTAGAGTAAATATTAAAAGAGTTAGAGTAAATTTTGAAAGGAGCCTGACTTAGATGAAACATTAAGTATGTAATGGAAGTTGCATCATATTGCTATGAGAATGTAACAGATAACCATTTTTATGCGTTCTAGGCAGCCGTGAACATTTTAATTAATGATAGTACTCTGAAGATGCCAATTTAATTGGTTGTAAGTTTTTCATTCGGCTGAGATTTATTTCAAGATTTTCTGTAACCTGTCAAAGTCTATCATCTTCATTTCTCTTTCAATAGCTTCATCGACACTTTTATTGGCACTCTATGCCCTACAAACTGCGCGCATTATGGCCAACTTTCCGTGTTAAAGCCATCTCATAATTAATGAGAACCGCTCTATAATTTTGGCTTTAATTATATATATCTACAAAAAAAGTCGTCAGTTAACAGTTGTTAGTTATAGAAAGGAGCAATATTGAATGTTCGCAAAGGTTCTGGCTCATAAAATTTATATCAGCGCGTAAGGAAATGTCCAAACAAATTTTTTTCACCAGGATTTATTTGCCGAAATGAACGGCATGAGAGTCAAATATGCCAAAATATCTCTTTCGGTAGTATCACGGGTTTTAAATAAAAAATATATAGAAACATAGCTGGACATAGGACTCATTTTAACCCATCTTATAACAACTACTTTTGACTTTTCCGTTGTCATATATATATATATATATATATATATAATAAAAATATAATATGTAAATCCAATGCTAGAATTAGAATAGAAAGAAGTTGGAACTCAAAAACCGTAACTTAAAATATGCCTACAAATTAAAGAGAAGTATTAAATAGAGATTCTACTATCATGAGAAAAATTAAATGCTTAATTCTAGTATTCAGGTTTAAGATAATAAACAAATATCAATAGTGTGGATACGAGAATGGAAAACAAAAAATAACCATGCATTAAAGCCATACACGTGGAAAAGCAGTAGGATTAAAATCCACGTGTACGGCCGTTGATGCTTGGTTATTTTTTTGTTTTTCTATTTTCGAGACCACACCATTGATATTAATATATATATATATATATATATATATATATATATATATATATATATATTCCTCAAGTACAATCAAAATGAAATATAAAATATAAAAAATATAAAAAAATATCAGGAATAGTAAGGGGCATTTGCTGCTCTATCTAAGCCTCAAAGTACAATTAGAAAAAATCTGATGTGGGCAACACATGACTTTCCTTATATAATGTAATGCATTTACTACTTTTACAGAAAAAAAATAGGTTTTTCTTATAGTAGATACTAATATTTTTTCCAAGATATTGAATTTTCGACAATTAGTCGTCATTTTCATTGATTTAGCGTCATTTTTAGCCATTTGGCGAGATTTTCGTTAATTTGGCAACATTTCAAAAGGTCGCCAAGTTGGCGAAATTCGGCCAAATTCGTCGCCAAAATATCGCCAAGCGTTATGGACGAAAAAATAAGTTATTCTTACAGCAGACAAATGACTATTGTCATTCAAATACAAACGTATTAGTCCAAGGATCTTTTTTCATGAATCGAACAAGCTAGATCCACGAGAATGATGTCACCCAATTTATCGTATGGTATTACATATGAAAAGTAAACATGTTCCTCAATAGGAAATATTTTTTTTTTTATTTTATATGACTTTTTGATAATTTTTTTAAAAAATGGCAATATCTCGAGAACGGTTCATGTTAGCGTTCTAAAATTTATGCCAATCATTTTCTAATGAAAAATTACATAAGAAATGTCTATTTGCGTAACTTTATTAGTGGTTTTGATTTTTTGACGATTTTTTCAAAATTTCATTCGAAAATTTAGGGGGTTCTGAACATTCGATTCCGTATTAAAACAAAAGGCTTCCAGTGTTTATGGATTGTGATTTTTGTACCAAATTTCGTTCGAATCGGTCCATTCGTTCGTCAGTTATCGTCTCCACAGACTCACTGGCAAACACACACTCACACACACATACTTTCACACACACACACACACACATACTTTCACACACACACACACATACACAGATATCACTTCAAAAATGTTAGATTTGTGATCAGGGATGCTTGAAACGTGCTCTCCCGATGAAAATTCGAATTCGAATTTTCGACCCCGTCACAATACTTTCCTTATACATTATGTATATAAGGAAAGTAAAAATAGGTTTTTTCTTATAGTAGATACTAATATTCATTCCAAGATATTGAATTTTCGACAATTAGTCGTCATTTTCATTGATTTAGCGTCATTTTTATCCATTTGGCGAGATTTTCGTTAATTTGGCAACATTTCAAAAAGTCGCCAAGTTGGCGACATTCCGCCAAATTCGTCGCCAAAGTTTTGCCAAGCGTTATGGACGAAGAAATAAGTTGTTCTTACAGCAGATAAATGACTATTGGCGTTCAAATGCAAAAGTATTAATCAAAGTATCTTTTTTCATGAATGGAACGAGCTAGATCCACGAGAATGATGTCATCCAATTTATCGCATGGTATTACATATGAAAAGTGAACATATTTCTCTATAGGAAATATATTTTTTTTCATTTTATATGACTTTTTAATAATTTTTTTGAAAAATGTGCAATATCTCCAGAACGGTTCATGTTAGCGTTCTAAAATTTATGTCAATCGTTTTCTAATGAAAAATTACATAAGAAATGTCTATTTGCGTAACTTTATTAGTGGTTTCGATTTTTTGACGACTTTTTCAAAATTTTATTCGAAAATTTAGGGGGGTTCTGAACATTCGATTACGTATAAAAACAATAGGCTTCCAGTGTTTACGGATTGTGATTTTTGTACCAAATTTGGTTCGAATCAGTTCATTCGTTCATCAGTTATCGTCTCCACAGTCTCACTGACACACACACACACATACTTTCACACACACACACACACACACACACAGACATCACTTCAAAAATGATTGATTCGTGATCAGGGATGCTTGAAACGTGCTCTCCCGTCGAAAACTCGAATTCGAATTTTCGACCCCGTCACAATACTTTCCTTATACATTAGGTATATAAGGAAAGTAAAAATGAGATTGAAAATGGATTAATACAATTAGAAGTTGTGTGTTTACGGGGTTGTAGAGAGGTCAAGGGGGATTGCGACCCCTTTTCCTGGTTTAAGCATGCTGTTTATGATTGCTTTTTATGCTAACTTTGATGATTTGCTACAACTCAACTCTACCCGTTTGTCAAGGGGTCGCAATCCCCCTTGACCTCTCTACGGGCAACGCTCACGGTACCAATACAATACAATGGTCAGTCTCCTACATGTGCATAGACAAAGGCACCCGTATACAAGAAGACCAAGAACAACATCAACGCAGAAGGAATGGACGCAAAATGAAAAACATTCCAAGTACCAGAGCCTGTAATATATCAAGACCTGCGCATGCGTGCCAACACACCAGTATCGCATAAATCACTAAATTCCAACCAATTCCCGATGGAAACGGCTAAAGTTTTCTTTATTACCGAAAAAAGATTTATAGCATGCCCGTAAGAAATAAATAGGATAGTGTTTTTTTAAAGCTTCGGTTATGATTTTTTGATTACATTTATTGCAATCCCTTTTGAATGTGTTGTAAGTCTGGTTTCTCTTGAAATGGCCTACAAGGATGTTTCTGAAAACATTCTTAGTAAGGTTCGTCCTCCAATCTATAAGATGGCCAATCTTGATTTTGTAAAAATCGCGTTTGTCGTATAAAGTTGTATAAGTGCCATATCGTAGATGTTTATTTATTGATACGTCCAAAAAATTCACTGCACCATTCTTGTCGACTTGGTTTTCGATCAATTCCAATTATCTTGGATAAAAGGTGAAATCGAAATTAGATGTGCCTTCAAAACACCCTAAGATCACATCTTCCACATAACGGAAATATGGCGTCTTATAAAGAATGTGTGTGCATTTTTCATAAGCAGATAGATAGATATCTGCCAAAATGGATGAACAGGTTCCCCCATGGTTATACCTTTAATTTATTGGTAATAGCCATTTCCGTCATGTAAAATATTCTCTTTTAGCATCAATTCCACGAGATCCAAATATCTACGAAATGTAAAAAACACTTTCAGGTCATATTCTTAATCTAAATTCATCAGTATTAGGTACAGCTGTGTTAAGTCAATATTGTTAAACAAATCTCGGAAGTCATAGCTTTTAAATCTGATATCTTTGTGACATATGCGTGTATACATTATGTCTGATGTCCTCTTGTTCGTTCTTAATCATAACAGTACTTTGTTTATTAAGATTAATCATAACATGTTTAAGGATATTTAAAAGCTCCAGATTAGCCTGGGTTGGGTAAGTTCCACATCCAACAGTAACTGTGCGGGATTTGACAGGTACTTTGTGTAAATTAGGAATAAGAATTAAATATGGAAACTTGACAGATTTCAATTCTATTTCTATACGTTTGTATAATGCCTTTATCCTGTTAGTCAAAACATTACCGTTATTGGACAATTGAGCATACATAGTGCGATCTTGGTAACACATTTGTAAAGTGTCCACATAATATTTTCTGCATGTAAAGGCATAATGTGAAACAATTTTATCTGTATAGGTCAAAACAAAACTTTCTTTAACACAATGAATGGAAGTTGGACCCTTGGTATTATGATGTTGCTGTAGGTAGTGTAGACGGACTGCGTTGTAAAAGTGACATTTCCATTCTTTAAAAGCTTGGATAGGTAAACTATATTTTACTGCCAATCTATAAGTGGATGCTTCTAGATCGTTGTTAAAATCCTCTAAAACATCTTTAAAAACTTGTGTCTGAAATTTCGTACCGAGTCGAAAAATTTGATTTTGTTTTTGATCCTTGATCACTGCTAGATCGACTATAATAATATGGTTATGAAAAGGATCTTTATAAATACTATCATGACATTTACATTCTGCTGTTCTATATGCCGTTGTATTTTTACAAATTTGGCTGCAGTTAAAAAGTTTACTGCCATTTGTTCGGACATACCGATATGTTAATTTCACCTAATGGTTTGGGATAGGCAAAAGGGAATCAATTTTGTAGAGAATAGAGTTGAATGGGATCCCTTCAAAAAGTTTATTCTTGAAAGTAGTGATGAAATAATCCTTATTTTTCTTCTGTGTTTTGGGGTCTAATTTAACTTTAAATTTTTTAGTTCTCTCTCACTCTCTCTCTCTCTCTCTCTCTCTCTCTCTATATATATATATATATATATATATATATATATATATATATATATATATATATATAAATATATATTCATATTGTGAGACTGGTGTCACATTTACAATATCCTCACATTACAATATCAAATTTTCTTAATTTATTTTAAAGTTACATTGGTGCAGTTAGTTGTGTTAGTATGTTTATGTATTACATTCCAGGAACTCGCACTGAAGATAAAAAATCTGATGTGGACAGCACATGACTTTCCTTATATAATGCAATGAATTTACCATTTTTGCAGTAAAAGAAATAGGTTATTTTTATAGTAGATATTTATATTCTTTCCAAGATATTGCATTTTCGTCAATTAGTCGTTATTTTCATTGATTTCGCGTCATTTTTATCGATTTGGCGAGTTTTTCGTTAATTTTGCAGCATTTAAGAAAGTCGCCAAGTTGGCGAGATTCCATCAAATTCCTCGCCAAAATCTCGCCCAGCGTTATGGATGGAGAAGTAAGTTATTCTTATAGCAAATAAATGACTATTGGCGTTTAAATACAAAACTATTACTCAAGGTATCTTTTTTCATGAATAGAACGAGCTAGATCCACGAGAATGATGTCACAAAATTTATCGCCTGGTATTACATATGAAAAGTGAGCATGTTTCTCAATAGGAAATATTTTTATTTTTATTTTATATGACTTTTTGATAATTTTTTTTAGAAAAATGTGCAATACCTCAATAACGGTTCATGTTAGCGTTCTAAAATTTATGTCAATAGTTTTCTAATGAAACATTACATAAGAAATATCTATTTGCGTAACTTTATTAGACGCTTTGATTTTCTGACGATTTTTTCAAAATTTCACTCGAAAATTTAGGGGGGTTCTGAACATTCGATTGCGTACAATAGGCATCCAGTGTTTACGGATTGTAATTTTCGTACAAAATTTCGTTCGAATCGGTCCATTCGTTCGTCAGTTATCGTCTCCACAGACTCACTGACCCCCCCCCCCCCCACACACACACACAGATAGACATCACTTCAAAAATGTTCGATTCGTGATCAGGGATGCTTGAAATGTGCTCTGCCGTTGAAAACTCGAATTCGAATTTTAGACGACCCCGTCACAATACTTTCCTTATACATCATGTATATAAGGAAAGTAATAAGGTGGGTTTATGCGGCAAACTGCGCAATATGTTTCAATGTTTTACGATATACGATAATTACTGTCATGTTTAAGAGAGTTTAATTTAATATTATGCATTGCATAATCGTTTACAACACCACACACACACACACACACACACACATATATATATATATATATATATATATATATATATATATATATATATATATATATATATATTTTATATATATATATATATATATATTATTGTAAAATATTAAAAATTATTTTCTCAATTATATTATTTGCAGTGTATTTTTTTTGCAGTAGAACACAGGGAGAAAAGTGTTTACATGATATTACATCTCAACTATTATGACACAAAATTAATGATTTTATTATTAAACTCATGCTACTAAATTACTGGATGTAAAATTTAAACGTTTCACCATTCAAAAAAATGGCACTTAGATCTCAATAGAATACACGTAAGATCAATATAACGACGAGCTTGTTCTTAGAAGGCATCCTATCCAACGACTGCAACAAGTCTGCTTATAACAGTACTCTACATGTCATCTACTACGTATAACACATTATCGATAGAAATGTCTTCCAAATATCCCTTATCAAAATCCATCCTCCACGCATCTTCATTTACTTTAATAGTTCCAACACCATAAATGGGCAACCAGAGACTGTTGTTCTCATTCAAGCTTTTCTCCATGAAGGCCAGCAGTTCGTACAGGCAGAGCACCACTTTGGATCTATCAATACCGCACTTATGTGCAATTGTGGTTGAATTTAAAAGTTTCTGAGGAAGCTTGGCTACAAAATAAGAAAAAAAATTCATTATCTTAAAATGATATAATTATTCCATAAAAAATCTGATGTAGGCAACAACTGACTTTCCTTGTATAATGCAATGAATTTACTACTTTACCATTAAAAAAATCTAATGTGGGGAACACATGACTTTCCTTATATAATGCAATGAATTTACTACTTTTACAGTTAAAAAAATGTTATTCTTATAGTAGATACTTATATTATTTCCAAGATATTGAATTTTCTTCAATTAGTTGTCATTTTCATTTATTTAGCGTCATTTTTATCAATTTGGCGAGATTTTTGTTAATTTGGCAACAATTAAAAAGTCGCCAAGTTGGCGACATTCCACCAAATTCCCCGCCAAAATCTCGCCAAGCGTTATGGACGGAGAAATAAGTTATTCTTATAGCAAATAAATGATTATTGGCGTTCAAATATAAAACTATTATTACTCAAAGTATCTTTTTTCATGAATAGAACGAGCTAGATCCACAAGAATGATGTCACCAAATTTATCGCATGGTATTACATATGAAAAGTGAACAAGTTTCTCAATAGGAAATATTTTTTTTATTTTATATAACTTTTTGATAATTTTTTTGAAAAATGTGCAGTATCTCAAAAACGGTTCATGTTAGGGTTCTAAAATTTATGTCAATCGTCTTCTGATGAAAAAATTCATAAGAAATGTCTATTTTAGTAACTTTATTAGCAGTTTTAATTTTTTGACGATTTTTTCCAAATTTCACTCGAAAATTTAGGGGGTTTTGAACATTCGATTGCATATGAAAGTAATAGGCTTCCAGTGTTTACGGATTGTGATTTTTGTACCAAATTTCGTTCGAATCGGTCCATTCGTTCGTCAGTTATCGTCTCCAAAGTTTCACTGACACACACACACATACTTTCACACACACACACACACACACACAGGAATCACTTCAAAAATGTTTGATTCGTGATCAGGGATGCTTGAAATGTGCTCTCCCGTCGAAAACTCGAATTCGTATTTTCGACCCCGTCACAATACTTTCCTCATACATTATGTATATAAGGAAAGTAAATGGTAATATCTACGATTAACATGTGGAATGTTTTATGGGAATACAAAAACATAACAGTAAATATAAACAGTAAAACATATTTTTTTAAATACTTCAAAAGGAAATAAGTAAATAAACTTGTACATTGCGACTCTAGCTCGATCTTAAAAAAATCGGCAGTGGCTTCAATCCGAGGGAGCCGAAATGGTTTTGAGTGAATAGCATATTTCTGTTAGGGTGGTTTGTCTTCTTTACACATATTTAAAACAGTTCAAAGTATTAAAATATCAAAATTATAACCCTCTTTTAGAAGAAGTTCAAAATATTAAAATATCGAAATTAGAACCACTCTATTTCGAAAATTAAGAACCTGATTCAAAATTCCATTGTATATATATATATATCCTTGTAGGGCTTTTATGGGCTACAAATTTCTTTACATAGATCATAGCTAACACTTTTAGTTTTCGAGGTATAAGCGTTACAATCTTTTAAAAACGGAAAAGATTATTAATATTTTTGAACTTAAGAAAAAGATTCCTCAAAAACTATTAAATATTTAAAAAAAACAAATTACTAATCTGGAAACTAGATTTTCTAATAAACAATTTTGTAATAAACAATTTTGACTGTATATTTTTATAGTTTGCAAGATATTTTGAAGGAAAGTAAACAATGTGGACAAAAAATCGCTCCAAAACAATTTTTATTTCGTTAAAGTTTAAAATATTAAAACACTGAAATTATTTATTGTTTTTTGTCAATTCATAAATAGGACCACATTCGCAGTAAAACAAGTAAAAATGATTTGATTAATTTATTTGGATCAGAGATGTAAGTGCCCAAAATTTTTATATTTCTCGTAATGTCCCGATTTTTGCCAGAAATAGCCTAGCCATAGATATTATTCACATTAAAGAATCCCAGATGGCTTTTGACAGATAAAGCCGAATGGCTTTTGCATGAATAACATCTTGTAAAATAAAACTCAATAAATTCATTCCTTGTTTTCTGTCTCATTTATTTCGTTTACAAGAGATAATATGGGCGTATGGTAACTAAAATAATATATATGTGGTGACAGAAATGTTTCGAAATGGACTTTTTGAACTTTCAAACATTATTTTTGAAACGATATATGCTTTTGTTATATTTAATATTGTAACCGTATGCATAATATTTTTCTCTTGAGAATACGCATGCTGTAATCCATGCCGTTCGCCATTAGCAATATACTTGCTTGGTAACCTCAGACACGTTAAGCGTATTAAACTACCGATTTTGCTCCTCTTCGCTCTTTCATCTTGATGCTAGCTACGCACGTAACTTAGCTAACACGCTAAGCTCTTATGCTATGAATTCGATGTGTTTAACCAGAGACTTACTACCTTTAGATCTTGCGTTTTAGTATACTATTAAATGTGTTTGTATATAACATTTAACTTTTGTTTGAGTGGTTTCTTCCTTTAACAGTTCACGTATTGCATAGGTGAGCTCTACTACATCAGCGTGACTTAAAGAATGTGCTTTACCCGTTGGAATAACAGTGATTCACTAAAAGCGCTGCCGGGGATATTGTGGCTAGATTAGAATAGAATTAAAAGAAAACACCTTTCAAAATAAGGACAGATTGTCCATTGAAATAACTTTGGTGAGGCTGCTATAACATAGAAGAGAAGCCAGCCACATACATAATTGATACAAATGAATTTTATGAGCTAAAATTACGAGTGAATAGCAAGTATACACGTTTGACAGTGTGTAGTAAATTTTCAGGATCTAAAGCAAGTTATAACCAATATATAAAAAAACAAGGACAGGATTCAGAATATTATATACTTTTAGTGTGGTGTCTTTATATCTAACAATTTTCGTTTTAAGGGTGAAAGCATTACAAACTTTAACAAGAAAGATCAATCATGCATAAAGCATTGATTATGAAACAATTTCCAACTGAAATGAAATTTTATTTAAACATCCCTAAAATCCGATACATTCAGCGCTGATATATTTTAAATTATCACGCTACTACAGTAATTTATTATAATTGAAATCTTAAAATTTTATGGAAAAAAATCTGAAATACCCACCACATGACTTTCCTTATATAATACAATGGATTTACTAGTTTTACTATAAAATTATAATGTATAAGCTGCACGGCGCTGTGTTTTTATCGTTGGTTGGTGTCGTGTCCCTAAGATATTTATTAAGGATAATGATAAACATTGTTCGATGATAACTTCTCTGAAACTTAACTACAATTTCTATGATTTTTATGTAGTATAAATTATTTTCTTACAAGAAAATTTCGTTAATGCATGTGGTTGAATATTATTGTGCGTGCTTATCCTTTTTTACCGAAATGGGCATCGCAAATCCATAGCTACATTAAAACTTAAACGATTTTTTAAGATTTGAATATTTGGTGCAAGTTGATGTATGCAGACCTAATTTATTGTTAAACGCGATCGGATGAAACTGCATTTACTACTCTATCTTTACTTATAATTAATTTAAAAAATAAATCTTCTAAATCTTAAATCTTCTATTTTTACTTTCCTTATATATTCACTAAAAGCGCTGCCGGGGATATTGTGGTTAGATTAAAATAGAATTAAAAGAAGACACCTTTCAAAATAAGGACAGATTGTTCATTGAAATAACTTTGGTGAGGCTGGTATAACATAGGAGAGCAGCCAGCCACATACATAACTGATACAAATGAATTTTATGAGCTAAAATTACGAGTGAATAGCAAGTATACACGTTTGACAGCGTGTAGTAGATTTTCAGGATCTAAAGCAAGTTTTAACCAATATATATATAAAAAAAAGGGCCCGATTCAGAATATTATATACTTTTAGTGCTGTCAAAGGGCTACAAATCACTCTTTCTATCTAACAATTTTCGTTTTAATGGTAAAAGCATTACACACTTTAACAAGAAAGATCAATCATGCATAAAGCATTGATTATGAAACAATGTCCCACTGAAATGAAATTTTATTTAAACAACCCTAAAATCCGATACATTCAGCGCTGATATATTTTAAATTATCACGCTACTACAATAATTTATTATATTTGAAAACTTAAAATTTTATGGAAAAGAATCTGATGCACCCACCACATGACTTTCCTTATATAATACAACGGATTTACTAGTTTTACTATCAAATTATAATGTATAAGATGCACGGCGCTGTGTATTTATCGTTGGTTGGTGTCGTGTCCCTAACATATTTATTAAGGTTCATGATAAGCATTGTTCGATGAAAACTTCTCTGAAACTTAACTACAGTTTCTATAATTTTTATGTAGTATAAATTATTTTCTTACAAGAAAATTTCGTTAATGAATGTGGTTGAATATCATTGTGCATGCTTATCCCATTTTACCGAAATGCGCATCGCAAGTCCATAGCTACATTAAAACTTAAACGATTTTTTAAAATTTGAATATTTGGTGCAAGTTGATGTATGCAGACCTAATTTATTGTTAAACGCGATCGGATAAAACTGCACTTACTACTCTATCTTTACTGATAATTATTTTTAAAAAACATCTTCTAAAACTTTATCTATTTTTACTTTCCTTATATACATAATGTATAAGGAAAGTATTGTGACGGGGTCGGAAATTCAAATTCGAGTTTTCGACGGGAGAGTACGTTTCAAGCATCCCTGATCACGAATCGAACATTTTTGAAGTGATGTCTGTGTGTGTGTGTGAAAATATGTGTGTCTGTGTGTGTATGTGTGTGTGTGTGTCAGTGAGTCTGTGGAGATGATATCTCACGAAATAATAGAGCGATTCGAATGAAATTTGATACATAAATCACAATCCATGAATACTGGAAGCCTATTGTTTTAAAACACAATCGAATGTTCTGAAACCTCCTAAATTTTCGAGTGAAATTTTGATAAAATCATCAACAAATCAAACCCTTTAATAAAGTTACGCAAATAGACTTTTCTTATGTAATTTTTCCTTAAAAAACGATTGACATAAATTTTAGAACGCTAGCTTGAACCGTTCTCGAGATATTGCACATTTTTCAAATAAATTTATCAAAAAGTCCCATAAATTAAAAAAAATATATTAACTGTTAAGAAACATGTATACTTTTCATATGTAATATCATATGCGATAAATTTGGTGGCATCATTCTCGTGGATCTAACTCGTTCCGTTCACGAGAAAAGATACTTTGATTAATACTTTTGTATTTGAACGCCAATATTTATTTAACCGGAGTAAAAATACTTTATTTCTCCATCCATAACGCTTGGCGAGATTTTGGCGACAAACTTAGCGGAATGTCGCCAACTTTGTGGTATTCTTAAATGTTGCCAAAGTAACGAAAATCTCGCCAAATGGATAAAAATGACGCTAAATCAATGAAACTGACGACTAATTCAAGAAAATTCAATAGCTTTGAAGAATATTTTTTTTAACTGTAAAGATACGAATTTTTAACTGTAATACGAAAATTCAATATCTTGGAAAGAGTATAAATAACTACTATAAAAATAATCTATTTTTTTAACTGTAAAAGTAGAAAATTTATTGCATTATATAAGGAAAGTCATGTGTTGCCCACATCAGATTTTTTTAATTGTACAGATAAATCTGTTACATATCGTGTTGCTGAACGTTGTCGGGCAAAAATTTCAAATGCTACCCATCGCCTCTTTTACAAATATACATTGTTCGTCTGCCTCTTCTAAAACTTTAACACATTTTCTGAAATTTGAATATGTAGTAAAAATTTACAAGCCGTGTACATTATTGATCGTGGTTGAATAACTGATGCGCGTCCTGCGCCACGTCTATTGATGAAGGAAAAATGCACCTAACCTACTGACGAATATAATAAGAGCACTATAATAAACACTAATTAATAAAATATTTAGAAAGCCTTACTTTCAGAAATTTGTCTTGCCCACTTTATCCTGAACTTGGAAGCAAGTCTGTGTGACAGTTGAAAAACGGGTTTCTGGCTGAACACGTACTTCACTGGAAGGTTGGAAACCAGAAGTTTCTGTTGGAATAGGGTAAACAATCCGATGTCTTTAACATAAACAGCCTGCGAATATTATGTCTCGTAAATTATACGTTTCACTAGTAAACTATACATGATGATAATCGATTATTTGTTTTGAAATTGCACAATATTTATTGAAGAAAAACATTGTCTGCATATTATTATTTATATAAAGAAGAAAAATATGTATGCATGTATGTATGTATGATCCAACATCACGGGAGAACGGTTGAACCAAATTTGATGAAATTTGATGGATAGTCTTGAAATAGCCCCACTTAAAATTTAGTCCATGTTTCGAGTTTCTAACACCAGGGGTTGTCGCGATATTAATGAAAAACGAAACTTTCGTTTGTCTCATCATCACGGAAGAACAGCTGTTCAGAATTTAATGAAATTTTGTGAGTGGCTATAAAATAGCCCCCCCATAAATTTAGTCTAAGTTTCGAGTTTCTAAGACTAGGGGTTGTCAAGATATTAATGGAATACGAAACTTTTTCCTAGGAGATCTACTCTCTAACTCCATGATTCCCAACGACAAAGGCAAAAATTGGAAATCGTTGGTTTAAAACGTGAAAGTCAATTAAATTTCTGAGTTTTGTGGGAGTTTATTGAGGGTATTAGTCACTTTTGAAAATCGCTCTATCTCTATTTTAAAAACTCTATCAGCATGGCTTATTTTTCACAGGCATACTCAAAAAAAATTTATTAATTTGAATAAAAAAGAAATGAATATATATATACAGTATTGTGGCAATTAATTGAGAAATGCAGTTTTTTTATAAAATTCAGTTTTATTCAAGTTTTCTATGGATACATTTAAAACTAATAAGTGATATGACCTCCCCGAGACTTTACAACATCACAGACACGTTTCGGCATGGAATGTACTAGACTAGCACATGTAGTTTTAATTTCAACGTCTCTGAACCATATGTCAATAACGGCCGAAATTAGCTTGTCCATCGTCGTACAGTCAAATTTGTGAAGCCGTTTTTTGACAATAGCCCACAAATTTTCTATGGGATTCAAGTCTGGTGAATTCCCAGGCCAATCCAGTACGGTAATATTTTTTTTTGAGCAGAAATTTTTTATTCGCTGCGAAGTGTGACATGGTGCGCTGTCTTGTTGGAAAACGCAATATCCGTTCGACCACAGTTTAGCCATGGTTGGAAGCACTTTTCGGGTCAATATGACTTCGTAACTGGCACTGTTCATCATTCCCTCTACGGGAACAAGAGATTATGTCCCCAAAACGCTGAAAGAACCCCAAAACATCTTTTTGGGCGGATGCTTGGGTGCTTGATTGAGAGGTTCTCCTTGGCCCCTTCTCACGAACATAGATCTAAATCCCTGAACCACAAAATGTGTTTCGTCAGAAAAGAGAACTTTCTCCCAGTCCTTCTCAGTCCATGTTTTGTATTTCCGTGCCCATTCCAACCTTTTTTTCTTCATGCGAAGCGTCAGAAGCTGCTTCTTGAACGGTCGACGTGCTCTCCGTCCGCGTTCTAACAGCCTGTATCGCACTGTTGAAGGTGCAATATCAACACCAGCTGCCACCATGGACTTAGACAGGACAAAACTGTTTAATCGAGGATTTTTAACACTCATTCGATGTAAAGTTTTGTCGTCACGAGTCGAAGTTGATCTTTTTCGGCCGCATCTTCCAGAGCGGTTGGTTCCAGCATTTCCTGTTTCCTGAAACCGCTTCCAGATCCTCCCGACACTTGCTGTACTCACTCCACATATTTTACCTATTTCCTCGAACGTTTTAGAAGTGTGTTCTCTAAGCGCAATCACTTTAGCACGTGTTTCCGCGCTGATATCCATGACGCTAATGAGCCCTGCAACAACTGAGAAACTACCACTGTCGAACACCTGCCACCTGGCGGAGGAATTTGAACACCTGCTACTTACCAGTTGCATACGAACACCTGCAACTTTGATAATAACTGCAATTTGAACTCTGAGCTAATTTGGAGTGCTTCTTCCTAAGCTTACGTGTGATCAAACGAAAAAAATGACATTTCTCAATTAATTGCCACAATACTGTATATATATTAAGAAGAAAATTATATATGTATGATCCAATGGATCTGATTGGCCAAAGAGAGGCCAATCAGATCCATTTTTTTCTTACATGCAGTGAATTTACTTATTCCACAGTGAAAAAATAATGTATATGATTCACGGCAATATATGTTCAGGTGTAATTTTTTTCAGAGTTTGCATTGTAAATCCCGAGCAACGACGGGGAATCGCTGCTAGTTTGTTATAAAACATCCTGTTGCGAAAAGGCAAACAGGACATCAGCAATTTTTTCTGTTCGATAACGTAGAGAAAACAATCAAATGAAATATGTTAAATATTTATGACTTCAAATACTTATTCTAATTTCCAAAATGTTATTAGAAAAATTAATATTTTATGAATGAAAATCTTAGAGTACACACTTTCCTTTCCTTTAATAAAGAGGAGTTTTTGTGGAAAAGGTCTTACGTACAACGTACAGGACAACGTACAGTCGACAATATGAAACTCAATATCAATCGTAATGATCACCTCTTCAGTTGTATAAACAAATGATACTACAAATAAATGAGCATTAAATATGTATAGGAAATTATATTCATGTTCAGTGTAATTTAAATTTAATGTTTAAAGAAAATTATTTATAGGTCTATAGTGTAAACAGTTTTAAATAATCTACTTAAATTACATTATAATTTGATTAACATAACATTAAGTAAGACTGAAGATTTACGTGCGATCAGAAACCGGCTGACTTTTACAACATATCTTCAGCTCATGCGGAGTACGATCACGTTAAACATGTGGGTCCGTAAGTCCTTCCGAGAAGTTGGTGGTAGGGGAAGGAGGGTGCGGTCCCTGTGGATGCCTCACCCACAGGGTTCCGGTCTAAACTGGGTGGCACTCCCCGGCCGTCCAAACAGTTACCTTACACCTTTCTGGTAGGTCGGACGGTCTGGGTCTCAACAACAACAGCATATCTTCAGCATAGGTTGTTGTTGTTGAGACCCAGACCGTCCGACCTACCAGAAAGGTGTAAGGTAACTGTATGGACGGCCGGGAAGTGCCACCCAATTTAGACCGGAACCCAGTGGGGGAGGCATCCACAGGGACCGTACCCTCCTTCCCCTACCACCAACCTCTCGGAAGGACTTACGGACCCACATGTTTAACGTGATCGTACTCCGCATGAACACGGCGGCATTTGTGGCAGCGTGCAAATCTAGCGCGCAAACCACGGGGATACCGCACCCGAGATGGCCAACAGCACGCGGCGTTCCGAGGTGGTCACCCACCAAGTACTAACCGCGCTCGATGCTGCTTGACTTCGGTGATCTAACGAGAACCGGTGTTTTCAGCACGGTACGGCCGTTGGCCCCTTCAGCATAGGTTGTAAAAGTCAGCCGGTTTCTGATCGCACGTAAATCTTCAGTCTTACTTAATGTTATGTTACTCAAATTATAATTTAATTTAAGTAGATTATTTAAAACTGTTTACACTATACACTTATAAACCGGCTGACTTTTGGAACATATCTTCAGCATTGCCAACGGCCCTACCATGCTGAAAACACCGGTTCTCGTTAGATCACCGAAGTCAAGCAGCATCGGGCGTGGTTAGAACTTGGGTGGGTGACCACCTGGGAAAACCGCGTGCTGTTGGCACATTTCGGGTGCGGTAGCCCGGTGGTTTGCACGCTGGATTTGGACGCTGCCACAACTGTCGCCATGTTCATGCGGAGTACGATCACTTTAAACATGTGGGTCCATAAGTCCTTCCGAGAGGTTGGTGGTAGGGGAAGGAATGTACGGTCCCTGTGGATGCCTCCCCCACTGGGTTCCGGTCTAAATTGGGTGGCACTTCCCGACCGTCCAAACGGTTATATTACACCTTTCTGGTAGGTCAGACGTCTGGGTCTCAACAACAACAACAACATATCTTCAGCGACATACAGACAGCATTTTCATCGTAATTTAAATGGGGCAAATAAATATAAAATAAATGTAATTATTTAATTATGATGAGTTTTGTGATAAAAACAAACGGCATTCACAAATAATTTATTTAACGGAATGCCAATGAACATACCGATGACTGCATTATTCAATTTTTGCTTTGTAACTGTACCAACCATAGTTATCCATATTGTAATATGTTGATTTAAGTTTTTGTGAGGAACACACAAGCATCTAAGAAGTTATTAACTTTTATGAGAACTTAATAATCCTAAGTTTCTCTTATGTTATTCCACATATAATACTTTGCGCAATACAGAATATTAATACAATCTGCTTTCTGGATTGCACTGTGTATCTCCATTCTGATGTGCAATAAATTTTTGACATTGGTGTGGGGACGTGGGGTAGCGTGCCAAAGCAGCAATTTGTTTCTTTTTATTATAAGCAGGCGTATTGATAAAGCGTTCCTGTTTTTGGCAGATATTCCACCACCATAGGCTGTAATTACTGTAAATCTTCGGGGGGGGGGGGCTGCCTATTGGTGGTTAATATGTTAATATGTGGCTTTGGAGAATTCGCTGTATGTTCCGGTGAAATAAATCTAAAGAACGCTTTAATAATACGCCAATTTATAACAAGCACTCAGATAAATGAAAATATATCCCGGGTCCTGAGGCATCTGCATGCCAAAATTCATAGGAGTGCAACGTTTAGTTTTCCCTCTGCATATTACATATGAACATAGATATTCTTGTATCATGTATAGCTGGACAAGTGCAAAGCATCTGTTACCCTTGGCATCTGCTAAAGTTTCAACTACAGGACTCTGAAAATAACAATTTAGTTGTCTATAAGTTTTACATTTCTTCTTTGGCTAAGACATGTGGAGCGAGCGCTCATAAGGCAGTATTAAATGCCTTATACTGGACCCGTGATTTCGCATTCTCGCTACATCGGTGACCCTGGCGTGATGAACGACGCAGCAGTCGCTCAATTATTTCCAGTTATTGTTCTTCCCGGGCTTTATAATATGCATTGCATAAATATACTTTTTGTACTTCCTATGAGATGGCGCCATCAGACTTACTTGATCTTCCCAGATTCTCTGACGTCAACTCACCGTAAGTCATCGGGCCTTGTCACTCACTACGAGGCCGATTGTAACAGATCCTTCACTTCAACTAAGTGTTCGCCGCCTCATCTGCATTCCCAGCAACAACTTCGTTCGGTTTCAGTGAAACTTACTGGGAAAGGGAGTACTGTAGCGAACCCTTATAAGGCATTGAAAATGCCTTGAGCTGGAGACGTCTTTAGCTCAACGTTAAGGTACTGATCTACAACGCTTTGGCCTCTAATCAAACCCCGGCACTGCCAAGTTGGTGATTTCGCCTTCTGGATACCCGTGTTTCAATATTTCCTTCCACTCATCGAAAGTTATCAGCTCCATTATATATATCTACAAAAATATGATTATTGTTATCTATTTTACAATGTTTAATAATATTTTGTGTTGTCACGTGCCTTGGAGAAAGAAAAATATGCCTATTATTGGAGGTCAATGACAAATTTGAACACATTGAAAAAATTTTTAAATTTATTTAAAATATATCTAATTCAAAAATTGGAAAAAAGGGCTTCCAAGTTCATCAGTTCATGTATAGATGTTACTGCGTGACTTCAGATCTGTTAAGTGCGATATATATCGCGGGGCATCGCGGACAAGCAGCATATCCATCCTTTTATTAATATAAGATATATACGAGCTCAGAAGTATCTGAGCTCATAAATAGACGAGTTCATTTTATACACTATTCTTGAAATAGAATATCCCTAAATATATCAACCAACTATTTGTCCATACAGCCTTTAAATACCATACGTTTGACAGAAGAATAAAAGTTTTACTTGCATAAAAAAAAACATTATTTTGTAACAATAATAAAAAAATAAAAATGTTAAAAATATTACTTACGTTTCCTCGCAGTTGATGATCTCGAATGAAATTACCAACTTCTTTTAGAATTTTCATCACATCTATCAGAAAAATTATATATAAATAAGACTAAAGTTTATTAGAATGTAAATTTTACCAAGAACACTTCATTAATTCTTAATACCCTAAAAATCAATGGCTGTTATGAACTAGACAGATATAAAAATAATATGTAAAATAAGTAAAAATAATTGTAGAATATTGATTTGCGGATTAGCCTCAACACCTAATACTTTATAGCAAACTGGATATTAACTTGTCAACTCTTTTGAACGGCAATATCGTACAACACAAGATTACATATTAATAATACAAGCAGTTTGATTTATCTGTCTGTTTATCACTAGGTAACACTGCTAAAAAATGCTGCCAAACGTGTTTCAAACAAGAATAAACATTTCAATTTAGATACTAACTCACACCTCAGCATTTTCATAACTCTTAAAGTGAACACTCATTTTTTTTATCCCCCCTAGACATTCCACGTTCACAGCTGCTTGAATTCCCTGTTCATATTGAAAACCGGAGTGTTCTTAGCTAATTAAATTTTTACTTGAAAGAGGTTTTTTTTTTCTTTTCGCCTTATTTTTTCCTTTGAGTGGTGTCAGCAGATTTAAATTTATATTTAAAAAGATTGAACAAGAAAAAAAACAGTTTTTGACATTCAAAACAAATTTTATTTCACAAGCTTTGGCCAATGGAAAATTGAAAACGTGTGATTAAACCTTTAACCAATTAAGCCTTTTTACTTTCCTTATATACTTAATGTATAAGGAAAGTATTGTGACGGGGTCGAAAAATCGAATTCGAGTTTTCGACGGGAGAGCACGTTTCAAGCATCCCTGATCACGAATCAAACATTTTTGAAGTGATGTCTGTGTGTGTGTGTGTGTGTGTGAATGTGTGTGTGTGTGTGGCCTGTGTGAAAGTATGTGTGTGTGTGTGTCAGTGAGTCTGTGGAGACGATAACAGACGAACGAATGAACCGATTCGAACAAAAGTTGGTACAAAAATCACAATCCGTAAACACTGGAAGCCCATTGCTTTTATACGCAATCGAATGTTCAGAACCCCCCTAAATTTTCGAATGAAATTTTGAAAAAATCGTCAAAAAATCAAAACCGCAAATAAAGTTACGCAAATAGACATTTCTTATGTAATTTTTCATTAGAAAACGATTGACATAAATTTTAGAACGCTAACATGAACCGTTCTCGAGATATTGTACATTTTTCAAAAAAATTATTAAAAAGTCATGTAAAATTAAAAAAAATATTTCCTATTGAGAAACATGTTCACTTTTCGTATGTAATACCATGCGATAAATTGGATGACATCATCCTCGTGGATCTAGCTCGTTCCATTCATGAAAAAATATACTTTAAGTAATACTTTTGTACTTGAACGCCAATAGTCATTTATCTGCTGTAAGAAAAACATATTTCTCCGTCCATAACGATTGGCGAGATTTTGGCGATGAATTTGGCGGAATGTCGCCAACATGGTGACTTTTTAAAATGTCGCCAAATTAACGAAAATCTCGCCAAATTGTTAAAAATGACGCTAAATCGATGAAAATAACGACTAATTGACGAACATTCAATATCTTGAAAAGAATATAAGTATCTACTATAAGAATAAGCAATTTTTTTGCTGCAAAAGTAGTAAATTCATTATATTATATAAGGAAAGTCATGTGCTGCCCACATCAGATTTTTTACCTCAGAGTGATCGCATTGTCAAAAACAATAAATGTAAATAGTTTCTACTTTCAAATTATTTTCCATTTTCCTTGCTTAGTAATCTTAAGTTCACAATTATTACTTTCCTTATATACATAATGTATAAAGAAAGTATTGTGACGGGGTCGAAAATTCGAAATCGAGTTTTCGACGGGAGAGCACGTTTCAAGCATCCCTGATGACGAATCAAACATTTTTGAAGTGATGTCTGTGTGTGTGTGCGTGTATGTGTGTGTGTGTATGTGTGAAAGTGTGTGTGTGTGTCAGTGAGACTGTGGAGACGATAACTGACGAACGAATGGACCGATTCAAACCAAATTTGGTACAAAAATCACAATCCGTAAACACTGGAAGCTTTTTGTTTCTATACGTAATCGAATGTTCAGAGCCCCCTAAATTTTCGAATAAAATTTTGAAAAATTTGTCAAAAAATCAAAACTACTAATAAAGTTACGCAAATAGACATTTCTTATGTATTTTTTTATTAGAAAACGATTGACATAACTTTTAGAACGCTAACACGACCCGTTCTCGAGATATTGCACATTTTTCAAAAAAATTATTAAAAAGTCATATAAAATAATAAAAAAATATTTCCTATTGAGAAACATGTTCATTTTTCATATGTAATACCATGCGATAAATTGGGTGACATTATTCTCCTGGATCTAGCTCGTTCCATTCATGAAAAAATATACTTTGAGTAATACTTTTGTATTTGAACGCCAATAGTCATTTATCTGCTTTAAGAACAACTTATTTCTTCGTCCATAACGCTTGGCGAAATTTTGGCGACAAATTTGGCGGAATGTCGCCAACTTGGCGATTTTTTGAAATGTTGCCACATTAACGAAAATCTCGCCAAATGGATGAAAATGACGCTAAATCAATGAAAATGACGACTAATTGTCGAAAATTCATTATCTTAGAAAGAATATTAGTATTTACTATAAGAAAAAACCTATTTTTTTTCTGTAAAAGTAGAAATTCATTATATTATATAAGGAAAGTCATGTGTTGCCCACATCAGATTTTTTTTTCTTCAAAAGCTTAGATAAAATTAAAAATAACTTATTTCTTTTAAAACGCAATGAGCATCAGGGTTATATTCTAGTCATTAAATACAATCTAATTTACTTTTAAAACGTCGAATAATGTCTTGTCACATTTAAGTCATTTAGTTAACTATATACACACTACCCGACATAGAAAATGCAACACCATAAAGCTTTGGCAGTATAATTATGCAAATTGCAAAATAAAGGCAGCTGGCCAGTGTATGCAAATGATCTGAAATTCATGTAGGTCACTTGATTAGATCTGGGGCTAAAAGGGGGGGAAACGGCACATGAGTCAACAGTAGTTACTGTCTGTCGCCTACGGAAACCCGTTTTCCGAGCTGAAGACAAGTGTTGTTGAAAAGATGCCTGGCCGACGACGCCGAATTCCGTTTCATCATTTGGGCGATTGTGCGAGGGGTTTCATTTTAGGCCTGCGCATGGCGAGATGGTCGTACCGACGAATCGCCGCTGAAATACGTGTAGATGAGTCTATTGTGCAATGGATTTGGAGAAGATGGATTGAAGAAGTGCATGTGAATCGTCGCAGTGGTACAGATCCATTGAGACGTATGTCACCAAACGTTGATCGTCGCATTCAACACCATGTGGTTACGGCTCCCACAGACGATGAATGTCGACATTCTGCAGACATTGCAGCGTACATTGGATGCTCCAATATCAGCGAGAACAGTTTCCCGACGATTGGCCGAAAGTGGTTGGCACTCAAATCTTCTTTTACGAAGACTGCCATTGACGGCAAGACATCGACGTGAGATATTGTAATAGTGTCGGGCCCGAGCCTCTTGGACGACTGAATTGGACAAGTTGTGTTCAGCGGCGTTTCTCGGTTGTTTGTCAAATGGCAGTCCTCATGTGAGATTCTGGAGGCGACGTGGAAACAGATTCAATTCTGCTGCGATTGTTCAACGTTATGCTGCTCGACAACGTGGCATCGCGGCTTAGGATGCCATCGGTTTCGATAGTCGGTCACTTCTGACTCGTATCTGAAGTACAATGACGGCACTACGATATGCGGATGAGATGCTGTGGCTGGTTGCATTGCTTCTTCAGAGGTTGCAAAATGCTATTTTCCAGCAATATAACGCGCGACCACACACGGCAACCATAAGCAGACAAGCCTTACAAAGTATCCAGATGCTTCCGTGGCTTTAGCTGTCTCTAGAACTTTCACCCATCGAGCATGTATGGAACGTGATTGGCCGTCATTTGACTGCGCTGCCCCGCCTCAAATAGAGGACGACCTGTTGAGGATGGTTAAAGGTATATATATGGTCATCCATCCCTCAAGAAACTATCCGCACGCTCATTGCATCTGTTACTCGAAGGGTTTCATTGCTGCATGCACAGTCGCAACAGGTGGTCCTAACTGCCTACTGATCACCCTATCTATGCCATTGCTGTATTGCATTATCCTTCAGGAATTACCATCGGTTATTTATATATGCCTTCTCTGTCTGTGTGTCCTTTAACATTGCACTCTATTCGCTCTTTCATGGTGTTGCATTTACTGTGTCCGGTAGTGTATATACCGATTATTATTTGCTTGGTTAAGAAAAGCAAGAGTATTTAACAATTTTAAGATTTGAATCAAGTAAAATGCAACAAAATGTTTTAAATATGACATTCTGATTTTTATAAAAAAATGATACATTTAAATATGTAACCATAACTAAAATAAAAATTACAGATTAAATTAATAATTAAAAATAAAAGTTCATTGAAACATTTTAAAATGTAAAAGTAAAAAAAAACGTATTTTAAAATTTGAATGTTTAAAATACAGATGAGTAGCATGAACACATTTATCAATGAACCATACTTTTTTTTAATATATTTTCGTCTTTGCTTGCAAATAATAGAAAGCATTTCACGTTATTTTAACCATAACCATGTATACTTTTTCATATATTTCAATGTAGCATCATTAATATTTTAAATCGAGAGGAAGGTAATATGAAATCATGGCGATCACATTTTACAAACGCACCAAAATGCGGCATTGATTTTATAAACTAGCCAATAGAAACAGTCAAGGAATGGGAACATGGGCATGTCGAAATTTTCGTCATTACTATTTGTTAATATCTCACAAAATATACAAATTCCGGAATGAGTATTGTATAATTCAACAAAATTGTATGCTTCAAACAAAAGTTGTAGAGCAAATAGACACTTAGAAGCATTTTATGAATTTTAACTTTGCTTAAAAAATGTTTGAAAAATTAGGTCCCATAGGGTTGAATATATTTCACTTTTTCAACCTGGGTTCAATCCAAAACTAAATGGGTGATATTATTTATTTACATTCCCATATGTCCCACAGACCTTCTTAACTACATACTAAAATTTCATTTCGATAGTCATTTTTACGGCAGTTATCGTGTGAATGGATATCCATACAGCCAGGCAGAATGAATAAAGTCATAAACATTTTTCAACTATGTTGGAAAATGTTAAAAAGGGATAATACTACATCTGTTCTAATTAATATATTATAAATACTCATATATGCAATTCTGAGTTACCCAACTTTTAATTAGTGCGCTATACAAATCTTGAACAAACGACACTTGTACGATAGTTTAACCAATATTCTATTGAAATTACACTTTCAAAATTGATTTCAAACTTTTCTGGAAATATATTTACAAAGGCATAAAAAGTGAAATGATTTTTTTACACCAGTATGTGCGTATTCATGCATATTAAATCCAGCTCACCTCTGAGCCTATAAAGAAAAGTAAACATTTACCATCTTCTGTTAGGACTTCTCTGATCAAGGAATGCCTACTTTCTCTCATCGACTTTGCTATAGCTTGTAAATCCTCATTCATTTTTCTCATTTGATGGTAACTCAATTTATTTTGTTATTTCAGATGCACTGCACTGGCAGTTTGAAACTACTAGAATTAAACAATTTAATCTCCAATAACGACTTTTCAGAAATGATAAAAATGAAGACCAAACAGATTGAATTTTTTAAGTGTTATTGTTTTCGTAAGTTCATATGATGCTCAAATGAGACATCCTAACCACCTAGGTTGGGTTGGAATTATCTCATATAGTCCAATGTTTTTAGGGACACAGCAACAAATTATAAGCTTAATCAATTACACTATTATCCGTGCAAATTTAAATTGATAAAGTGCAACAAAGAAGTAGAGAAAAAGTTAGTGCTTGAGTAGTTTACCGATACCGTTAGCAGAAGTGTCTCGATTTCCTTCTCTTGATCCAAAAGTACTACGTGGTTGCTAGATTGTGATTCAAATATTAAAGCCCCAGCTAATGAAGTTCCATTAATCATAGTAACATGGAATTTGGTATGTCGTTGTCTTTTGAGGTACATTTTCATTCTTCTGATTTTAAACCTTATCTGACCAGATCGCCTTCGGCTCTTCATACTTATTTCTGGGAATAACTCGAAAACTGGAAAAGTCAAAACATTCAAATTTCATATGATGTTGTCTTTTGTAATATATTCTAAGGAATTATCGGGAAGAATATTATCGGGTTAGCCTATGTTGGGCCCGAGTACTCGTTTTTGGTGAATAACTCGAGAACCCAACCAGCTAGAAAGTTCCAATTTGGTATGTCGTTGTTTTTTGTGATATATTTTATAACTATTGGGATTTATAATCTATTAGTATAGTCCGTTCTAAGTAACGGGAATGCCCGTCCTTGTACTCGTTTTTAAAGAATAACCCGAAATCCTGTGTATCCAGAAATATCATCTTTGACATATCGCCGTCTGTCGTGGGACATTTTAATATTTTGGTTTTGAACATTACCACCCAATCTGTTTTGAGCTTGTCATAGGAATATATTCGTTTTCGGGGAATAACTATGGAGAACCGAAGCAGCTAGAAAATCTAATTTGGGTATGCCGTTGTCTTTCATATATTAAGTTAAATACATTTCAACAAATGCATTCTTAATCCAATTAAGCTATTTACCAATAATAAAAGGGTGCACGCTAAAAAACTGTTTTATGCTGTCACTTGTTCGGAATTTCAAAATTTGTTCATTTATATTTCGATAATTTAATATAAAAATAAATTTTGTTTACATTTCATTCACTCAAATTGTATAAAGCTTGGAGGTAAAAGTAACTAGTTAAAACTTTATTTTAAGAAAACGCTAATATCGTTTGAGACAATAATTCGGGTGGCTCTTGGATAAGATGAGTAATCCTTCATAGTATGCATATCTATGGCGAAAGGCCTAAAATATTTATTTAAACTGTCAATTTTTTGAAAATAAATTATTAGCGCAATGCAAATTAGAACTGAAATAATAAGGAATATTCCTACGTATTTCAAATTATTTTGCATTTCAATTTCTTTTTATCCGCGTACATTCCGTACTCTATTCTACAACTATGAAGAAATACTGATTTATTACACGCATAATTAGGGACTCTTTAATTCAAAAATAATCAAAAATACATGTACTAAATAGTAGGGATTTCTTATGTATCAACTTGAAATAGCAACTACTTTACTCACATTAGAGACCTCTAGATATAATTTTCATAGCATTATGTTATTTTCAATAGTTCTCCCCCATAGGAGTTTTTTCACCTTATTTCTACCTCCATGGTGTAAAGTATTGGGCATTTACAACAATTTAAATTTTAAAATGTTTTTATTTGCTTGTAATAATCTGGCCAGTACACATACCCTACATCCACAACGGTATGTTTCAAAAAATGATAGAACACTCAAACTAATATGCAAATTATAAATTTTCAAAAAATAACATTTCCTTTGACAGTAAAAAAACTGCCGCTTGTAAAAATATAGCTTTCAATACTTCCTTAAAGAAAGCGGTATATGAAAATTTAGCGCCTACAACTGTTTCGATGACGTTTTACAGCACTCTTCTGTAGGACAATAAACAATGTCTTTTATTAACAACTGCTGCAAGGTGAACATAACTGCAAGATGGTAGTCACAAGCATTTTAATACATAGATATGGGGCACCTAAAGCGAAAATTTGTAGCGGTGGTAATATCCATTAAAATTCCGATATCATCGGGGTCCCGATAACAATATCTATCACCTTCTCTACGAATTTTCGCTTTGGATGTTCCATATAAAGGGTATCCCAAAATTCACCCAAGATTTGAATTTTGCGCCATTTGTGCGATAAAATGTTGGCAACGAAGAAAAAGAACAGGGTGACAGCTGACAGTCTAGGGTTATTAAAAATGGATCGCTACACGGAAGAACAACGCGTTTCCACTGTTCAGCAATATTTTAAAAATAATGAAGGTTTGGCAACTACAGTTCGAAATAATCTAATTTTTTCTGCCTAAATGGCAAGATACGGATGTGGACGATACCACAAGATGGTACCAAATGCCATACAGCGCGACAAACAACTCAATTACTGCATAGTCAGTTCCTGGTCGTGTAATTTCCCGTTTTGGTGATCAGAATTGGCCGCCCAGATCACGCGATTTAAAGCCGTTGGACTTTTTCTTTGGGATTTTTTGAAGTCTAAGGTTTATACCAACAAGCCCACGACCACCCACTTTTATTCTTTTATATATATATATATATATATATACATAACATAAAAGGATAAAAGTGGAAATTATATATATAGTGGAAGATATTGTTTATATAGTGGAAGATATTGTAATGGAAGATATTGTAGTGATATAGCATTTATGCGCAAAGCAGCTACAAATATTATGCACGATATAAATATAAAATGTAAAAAGAGCAAGTAAAAAATGGAAAAAAGAAGGAAGGCTTAGTGAGAAGCTTACTTAAAGACGGTAAGGGGTTGTGACCTTACACCCCAGTTGTCAACATGCATGTCATAATTGCCGTGGCATTGCACTCCTGGACGTCAGCCCTGACTGAAGCCAACCTCCGGAGTGACAATAACAATCATCACAAGACCTTTGAGAATATATATTTATGAATAATATATATATATATATATATATATATATATATATATATATATATATATATATATATATATATTTTATATATATATATTTTATATATATATATATATATATGTGGCAACATTCAGCCGCATAAATATATATATATATATATATATATATATATATATATCCAGGATGGGATATTATCCAGGGAGGGGTTAAACTCAGATCTGATGAAATGTTATATTGCCATCGCAAATACGTATGTAAAATTTCAAGAAAATTTGCTCGGTAGAAGTAGGTTAAAAATCAATTTCAAGATTTGAACCAAACAAACAAACGGAGAAACCAACCTAAATAAAAAAGTACTGCAAACGTATTTGGAATTATGCATAAGTATAAATTGGGAAAATAAAAAATAAGTAAAGGACAATACAAGAAAATCTTCTGAACCTGTATAATGAAATAAAATTTTCAGAAATTACTTAATATAAAATTCAACCCTACATCCACATATTCACTCCAGATCCTTACATGTACATGAAAATATTCCGTGACACAACCTCAAACTGTAATAAGATTAATAACGTAAATTTGTCGAAACGTAAATTCGCCGAAAACTTGAATAATCTCCCTATTCCTTATACTATATACGTAGGGAAAGAAATAACTGAAGCAATTATAAAATACTTTACATTCACACAAACTCCCAACCAAATTAAGTTTCATCTAAAGTTAGAAACTTTAGTTGCTGAAGTGAAAAAAATAACGTATTTTATATTATATATAATAACCTCAATTTGCGTTGCTGAGTAAAACTCATGAATGCATTTCAAATTTAAAAGAACTCTTCGAGTGTTTTATTAAAGAAGTTCTATCAAACTATTTACTAGCTCTACCAAACTATTTAAGTCGCTAAAATATATTACATTAGTTGTTGATATCATCGGGTTTGAAGAATAATTCAAACGCACTAGAATAATAGAAATGAATTTACATCCGTCTAAACAGGAGGGACATAGTATTATAAAGAAAATATTAATATAATGTTTATTATTAATCTTACGAAATCAAACACTGTAAAGATTTCTGCCTTGAGATTTATTTAATGCTGAGGAAAAGTTAGATAAAAGACAATTATTAAAATATAAAAAATATTTCCCTTTTATTTCTCAAATGTATTATGATTTCTATTATTTTCGGATTGAAAAAGTTCAAGTAGCGCCTCGTCGGAGAATTGAATTTCACAATTCGCTGAGTTGAAAGGTTGAAATGATGTAGGGATGTTGATCTTTCTCAAGAATATCTAAATGTTTTCGAAGTTTAAATCCTAAACGGATTAATAATGTGAAAATGTATATGTTTTTTAATGTTTTGTACACATAGTAAAATCTCTTTTGTAATCAGATTAAGTAGGTTTTGCCAGGTAACAATCAAATTTGTTGTACTTAAATGATGCTATTCTCTAAGGTAAAGATGTTGTTCTCACTAATTAGCTCTAATAGTGAAGAAAGGCAAATTAATTTCCTGAAAATAATTTTTTTATAATCCTTGTCTTTCAAAATATCATTGTTATGCTATATTAAAACAGTTTATAAACTCAAGTGTCCACGACCGTTTGGGTAAATTATTATTATTATAATAACACTGGCTTTACTCCCTGTTTAGTTCTTTTAATCATGGCGTTAGAGAGAAGTTGATGAAACTTCTATGAATGAAAAGCATGAAAATGTCATAACGATTTGAGAATTAAATCTGGGTGTCCTTAGTGGTAATAACGTCTTATATTGCTCTTATTTAAAACAACAAGAAAGTATGCTGCATTTTTTAATATTTTCAAATTAATTTTCTATGAATAAAAGTAACAAATGTTTTGTTTCTGTTTGTAAAACAGACTACAGAATACAGACGAAAATGAATTGGAAGAAAAATGAATTTAATCACGTAAGAATATTTTTATTGTTTGGGCAATAATTTACATTGCAATGATAATTTTTTCAACAAAATTTACAGATTAAGTAAATATTATTTAATACACGTGATACCAGTAATTTCTATGGAAATACATACAATACGGGTGGACTTATCTTACTCAAGCGCCATCTGAATTTTTGCCTTAACAAAGACTTTGGCGTTATCCCAACATGGTGCTTTAACTTTTTCTCTTTATTTCTATGCTTAAAAGTGGGTTTTGTGGTAGTAGCCAGATAAGTGAAATTAATTTTATGATTTTAAAATAAATAATTGCAGACGAACAAGCTTTTATACTGTCAAAATTATAGATATATTAACTACTAGCAGCATACCCGTTCTTCGTACGCAATATATAATATAAAGAAATTTATAAATCGCAATCATGTGCAAATGCTGTTATAATATTAAATTTATTGTTCCTAAAGAGAAGTTTAAGAATATCTGTTCTCACTATGCAAAATTATCTTCACGGGAATATAAATGAATAATATCACCCAATTAGTTTTGGATTGAACCCAGGTTGAAAAAATGAAATACATTGAGCCCTATGGGACCTAATTTTTCAAACATTTTTTAAGCGGATTTAAAATTCACAAATTGCTTCGAAAATATTAGGTAATAGTCAAATTGTTCCATAAAATATATAAAAAAAATTCAGCGAACTATATTCAGTAGTTTTTTAAATAAAAATTAAAATAATAATTACACATCTTATATGAGACGATCACGTGACCATGATATGAAACGATCACATGACCCACTTCAAAATGATATATGGCATCCATCTTGTTTCAAAATCGTGATTTTTTTAAGTTCTTTTTAATTCATATTGAGTGTTTCATCCGTCCTAAAACTACTTTATTTTTGCTTAAATTCTGTGCATCTACATACTAAAACAACACAATGACAATATATTTGAGTTTAAATTCTCATTCAAATTTGATTATTTCTACAACTAAGCCTATTTTTCACCTATGTAAAATGTAAACAGCAAAATATGTAGAATGAGTTGTATTAGAATTACTGTATTTCTTTAACTCAAAATAATTCAGTCCATGGAGTCTGCATGGCTGATATGAATGAAATATTAATTGATTTTATAAACAGAAGGACGATTTTTTTCGATGAAGTTTTAAGCATAAAGTTTATGAATTGTAGCTCCATGGTCTTAATTTTTAAATAAAGTAAATTATTATAGTATTGTGATGAATGAAATGGAGAAAGTTATGAATGAAATCCTGCTTTTATAGAGAGATCCAGGCGTGTTATTTTTTCTATGACGTCATTTGAATTTATTTCAGTTGTTTTCGATGAAGTTTTCAAATATAATAAATTATCGTAGTATTATGATAGTTTTAAAAATATTACCGTGGAATGTATTGCATTTTAGAGATATTTAAACCAGGCAATTTATATTTCAATGCCGTCATTTGAATGAAGTTCATTTTTTTCAATGAAGGTTTAAGTTTTCAAATATAATAAATCAATGTAGTATTGTGATAAGTTTTAAAATATTACCGAGGAATGTATTGCATTTTCGACTTTTTTAAATAAAATTGCATTGAAGTTGGAAAGTGTTTCATAATCAATGCTTTAAGCATGATTGATCTTCCTTGTTAATTAATATCTCGACAACCCCTGGTCTTAGATACTCGAAACTTGGGCTAAATTTATGGGAGGCTATTTAAAGGCTATCCACAAAATTTCATCAAATTCTATTTAGCCGTTTTCCCGTGATGATGAGACAAACGAAAATGTCGTTTTTTACTGATATCTCGAGAACAAATGATCGTAGAAACTCCATACATGGATTAAATTTTAAGTGGGACTATTTCCAGGCTACCCACAAAATTTCATCAAATTCGGTTCAGCCGTTCTCCCGTGATGATGGGACAAACAGACAGACAGACAGATTTTCATTTTTATTTATATAGACTAGCGGTATACCCGTTCTTCGCACGAAATATATACTATAAAGAAATTAAAACTTCAGCTATGTGCACATTCCTATAATACTTTAAATGACATTGTTAATCGAAACATTTTATTAAAATATTTAATTTAATTCCCCGAAAAGGATGTATAAGAATCTTTGTTCTCGTTATACAAAATTACCTTCACAGACAGATCTTAGGAAAAAAACCATTCTGGTGACGTTTGTAAACACATTTACAAAACTATTATTTAATTCCCACAAAGAGATTATCAAGGAAATTGAACTTAATTTTGCAAAATATTGAATTTTTATAAATTAGGAGTTATTTTCAGTAATTTAGTATCATTTTATCCATTCCGGCGCATTTTGATTCATTTGACGGCATTTTAAAAAAGTCGCCAAATTTGTCAGAAAGTGGTACAGTTGGACTAAGAGACAAACGCTACCGAAACACCATTACAATGCTATCATCTTTCAAAACGCAATTAATTTCATTGATTAGGTGTCATTTTTATCAAGTTGACAACAGTTTTATCGACTTGTTGATATTTTTGTCAATTTGGTGATATTTGAGGAATTTGGCCACATTTTAAAATATTGCAAATTTTGTAGTCAAGTAGGGTTGACTGACAGTCAAAAACTACAGAGTCGGCCTTACAATACTTTCCCCTTTCAAAACAAAATTAATTTCATTAATTTGGCATCGTTTTTATTAATTTGGAAATATTTTTTTTATCAATTTTGGGACATTTCTATAAATTTAGTAACATTTTTAGTTATTCAACAACATTTTCATCAATTTCGCAACATTAAAAAAAAGCCCGCCAAATCTCTCGCCAAGCGTTACAGGGACGGACGGATATAGTCATTTATATTTTCGTAGATTAGAAGATTATGCCCATGTATTGGAAGATATACCCATACTACAATATATGGATTTAAAAATGTTTCCCCAAAATAAAACAAATTGTGTATGAATTTGAAAATATCAATTATCTAAATTCGTTAAACCCAAAGGCCGTAATGATATGATCCAATCAAAAATGCAATTCCAATAAATATATATATATATATATATATATATATATATATATATATATATATATGTATATATATATATATATATATATATATATATATATATATATATATCACTAGCAGCATACCCGTTCTTCGTACGGAGTATATAATATAAATAAACTTAAAATTCACAATCATGTGCAAATTCCTATAGTATACTAAATGGCATTTTTAATCAAAATATTCTGTTAAAATATTTAACATAATGCTCCTAAAAAGAAGTTAAGGAATGGCTGTTCTCGTTATTCAAAATTATCTTCACGGGTAGATCTGAAGAATAAAATATCCTGGCCTTTTTGTAAGCAAATTTATAAAAAGTATGGAATTGAATCAATATATGCAAAACAATAGCGTGTTGTATGGGATCCGTACTACTTATATACGCGAATATTAGAAGATATAACCTGTATTAGTAGATTACATATATAAATTGAAAATATCAATAAATCTGTAATCTTTAAATCAGTAGGCAATAATTAATTCCAATATGTGCCCAAATGAAAGTGCTAAAATTATATGGGAAGATAAACCCGCACTACTTATAATGTCATACATTAGAAGATATGTCCTAGTGTTAGTAAAGGATTACCCGTATTATAATATGTAGTCTGAAAATTTTTTACCAATATATAACAGATTACTTAATAAATTAAAAATATCAATAATCCCTGCCATCTTCATACCGGAAGGCTTGATTCCAATATATGCCAATATACATGTACTACTTATATTCTCTTAAATTAGAAGATATACCCGTGCATTTGTAGAAGATTACTCGTACAACTTACAATATATTAGTTTCAACAATTTTTGCCGCAATAAAACAATGCCATAAGAAATTGAACATATCAAAAATCTCTGAATCAATAATCCCCGAAAACTTCAATAATAATAATGTTTAAACATGAAGATCGTAATTGATATTATCCAGTCAAAAATACGATGGCAATGAAATTTATTTTATATACATATCTTCATCATTAAAATCGGAAAAGATTTAATAAAAACCTTCTTCCTCATAAACACATTAAATTTAAATCCGTTGTTAAGCGACATGTTATGATTTGCTTCAAATAAATTGGTGGTCAAAATATCGTCTGAATATCTCTAATGAAGGTTTGGCGACATTTTAAAAATCGCCAAATTTATCGCCAAGTGGGACTGTAGAACTGACAGTCCCACTTGGCGATAAATTGACGGACCATCATCAAAATATTATCCCCTAAAAAAACACAATTTCGTTTATTTAGGGCAATTTATCAATTTCAAAATATTTTTATGGATTTATAAATATATTTATCAATTTGGTGACATTTTAAAAAATCGCCAAATTTATCGCCAAGTGGGGCTCTAAATTCTCAGATCTGAATAAAATATCGTGATCCAGTTTGTATATACTAAATGAAAACACTAAAATATTGTTAGAAGAAATACCCATTCCACTCTTTTTCTGTTTAAACAATTGGATAAATGAATTTATTGGGTAAACAAAATATGAGTTTATTAGCTAAACACAATATATAAGCTTAAAACCTCTATGATAAAATAAATGAAAGTGGTGTATGCAGTTCGCAATTAATATAATTAAAAAAAATCAAACCGTTCATTTATAAGATATATTTCAATACCCATTTATTTAATATTCAAATCGAAAAAATAATAATAATCATTAGCAAACATATTTAATTTCATTCCTTGGCCGAGCAACACGATATAAGATAGAATCTTCCTCATAAAATGTGAAATTAAATAACCATTTTAATACCTTTATACTTCTAATCGTTGAGTAAAAGCTTGTGAAATACAAAACATGGAGGTAGATTTTTCCATTTAAATTCATGTTTCAAACAATTCATGCTTTCAGATAGTGACTATTTAATGCAAAAATCCTGCATCAAACTCAAAAATAAAGTTTTAATTCCCTTTGACGTTTTAAACAAACGATTTTTATCCTTTGCGTTTGGATAAACCACGGAGTTGGAGAGTAGAACTCCTATAAAAAAGTTCCGTTTTTCATTAATATGTCGACAACCCCTGGCCTTAGAAACTCGAAACTTGGGCAAAATTTATGGGGGGCTATTTCAAGGCCACCCACAAAATTTCATTAAATTCGGTTCAGCCGTTCTCTCGTGATGCTGAGATAAACGAAAGTTTCGTTTTTTACTAATATCTCGAGAACCACTGGTCGTAGAAATTTCAAACATAGACTAAATTTTAAGTGGGGCTATTTCTAGGCTACCCACAAAATTTCATCAAATTCGGTTCAGCCGTTCTCCCGTGATGATGGGACAAACAGACAGACAGACAGACAGACAGACAGACAGACAGATTTTCAATTTTATTTATATAGATGAAAGAAAGAAAAATATGTTCTGTTAAAAAATTTCGCCAAGACTTCTAAAAAACGAGATTTTAGAAAAATGTTAGAAAATGAGAGATTTCGGAAATGTGCGCCAAGAACTTTAAAAATTACTCAACATGCCCATGAACGAGATAAATTCGCTAAAACGCAACTATTAAAAATGTCATCACAATTAAAATATTTTCGCAATGGAAGGGCATGTATATCAAATACATGGCTCATATAAATATTTTTACTTTCCCTAGCGTAATATATAGGAAAGTATTGTGAAGAGGTCGAAAATTCAAATTCTAGTTTTCGACAGAAAAGCATGCGTCAAGCAAACCTAAACTCGAAAGCGCCAAATTTCAATTAACATGAATGTATTTCAATAGCGATATGTAATGATTGGCGATATATTGTTTCGTATGTAAACCTTTGGCCTTATGAAATGCATGCAATAATAATGGCGAAATATCGCTACCTTCGTGACTTTTTGAAAATGCTGGCATATTAACGAATACATCGCCAAATAAGGATAAATGACGCAGAATTAACGAAAATGACGCCAAATTGATAAGAATTCAATTTTTTGGAAAATGAAATTCTATTTCTTTGATATTTTCTGCCACTTTGGGTTAATTAAAATTCTTAATTCAAAATATAATGAATTTCAGTCTTTGTGTGACAACTAAATTTTGTCATTAGGAAAGCCCAAATAAATTATGTTTTGTAAGGGGTGATATAGTATAATTATGTTTCGTTAGGGAGCATATAAAAATATGGTCTTATAAAACTGTTCCTCTTCAGACTATTTATATACTTGTTGCAGACATTAAATTCTATCTGACTTCCAATATGAATTTTATATATTTGGATATTTTTGTGTTCACATTAGGTATGCTTAACAGCACATATAACTAATTAATAATATTTTCATCACCAAAGCACAGATTTGTTTTTATAATAAATTTTTGACAATGACTTATTATAAAATTAATACTTCCTTGACAAAATTTAGTGCAAAAGGAGCAAAATATTCATCATTTAGTGAGTATTTGAATAGTTTCAATCAGCGTTTTATCATATATTACTATCTAAATATGCAGTGCATATATTTTCATAAATAAATATATGTTTCCGAAAAATGATATACAGCGTAATAAAAGTATTTCTTATAATCGTAATTTTGAATATGTGAGACCAGAAATAGATCTCACACTTTGGTGAGACAGTTTTATGTACAATATTTATTGTGTCTGAAACGGCAAACAATACTTCCAGTCTGGATGACGCCAGGTTTTACAGCATGTGAACCCAGAGGTCAGATAAAATCATAAACCAGCAGTGTCAAGACAGAGGGGGCCGTGCGGGCCCTTACGAGAATGTGAAATAGCGACATTGGATAAAAGATTAACCAATGGAAAAGGTACTAGTTGCGTCACGCTGAATGTTGCAAATGAAAGCGAAAGGGGGAGTAACACCCCCGAGGAAAAGGGATCCAGAACCTGTGACAAAAGAACGACACTTGTTCTCATACTGGTGCGACATTATGTTTGAATGACGATACTGGAGAATACGAGTTCGACATTATGTCTAGAACGATATGATTTGGCGAATACAGATATATGACTACGAGAATAGCATAAGTGAAGTGCTAGAGTCAGCAGTACAATATGATCGACGAAGTTACTTGGCGATACATAACACTACGAGCTAATGCTAGTAATAAGGACGACATCAAGTACGTGCTGCTAACAAAGTCCAAGACAGACTTGAAGGTATGTGCCCATTGAAACACCAGGTCTAATACATATTTTAGGCAATTTAAGTGGTCTCACATGGTCCCTCCGTCGAAATTATATGATTAATTAATGTAATTGAATAATTAAGTATTTATGTTTTTAATAAATGCTCTATTATTAAAGGTAAAATGGTGTGATCCATTTAGTACTATATTAATTAATATTCCTTTACAGAACTCATGCGTAAGGTAAACAATTGGAGGGTTAATAGCGGCAAACAATGCAATGTACTACAATAATAAGTCCACTAATACGAGCTATTTACGGCCGTGCTGAGATATTCGATATGTTAATGATATCTAAGCTAAAAGTCCAACTTTAAATATTTGTTCCCACAGAATATATTTCTATATAATAATAAAATAATAACTTTCTCATATTCTCGAAATATATTTCTTTTCCCAATCCTAAACACGCAGAAATATTTTTATACAAATAACAGAAGATTTCCTCTACTTAAAATGTAATTTATATCGCCAAACAATATTTACCATGCCATTGTTAGTATCCCAATAGTATTGAGCATTTCAATTAAGATATCTCTCTGAAAGGAACTCTATGAAGAATATTTATCTAAAATAGCATCATGAAATTGAATTATGGATATACTGCTTTAAAATTTCTGCTCTAATAAGTATATTTTAGGAGTATCTTATTTTTTTGCTGTTAATTACTTAAGACTTTTATGTTTCTTATATGTGCTTATAACGGAACAAAAAAAAGTTTATATTCTAAAATTGTATCTTTTGTGATTATGTGAAATGCTGAAAATAATTATGTTTTAGAATGTTTGGTCTGATATTTACTAGTAATTAAGTCAAAGACGGAAAAACTAACGCGTTTAAAATATTGGAATGCAATTTTTCTTTAACATGTTTAATTTTTAACATTGTAATTTTTAACAATACTCGTTTATAGCAATAGCCATTATTGCAGTAGCCGAAAATAGTTCTTATAATCTAAAATTGACTTATTTAAGGTCCGTAACGTGATCTATTTTATAAGTGTGCTAAGATTCATGATTCTTGATTACAGCTGGAGTTTCTAGGCCGTTCGACCCGACCCCCCTTTTTGTCCGCTTCCGTAGGAAATGGGGAGTTCAAATCCCGCTTTGTTAGGTTCTGTGTCGTGGATGATACTTTGATGTGTCGAGGATTTTGTTGTTGTTGAGACCCAAACCGTCCGAGCTACCAGAAAAGGTGCAAGGTAACTGTTTGGACGGCCGGGAAATGCCACCCAATTTAGACCGAAACGCAGTGGGTGAGGCATCCATAGGGACCGTACCCTCCTTCCTCTACCACCAACCTCTCGGAAGGACATACGGACTCACATGGTTAACGTGATCGTACTCCGCATGAACACGGTGGCAGTTGTGGCAGCTTACAAATCTAGCGTGCAAACCACTGGGCTACCGCGCCCGAAATGTGCCAACAGCACGCGATGTTCCCAGGTGGTCACCCATCCATGTTCTAACCGCGCCCGATGCTTCTTGACTTCGGTGATCTAACGAGAACCGGTGTTTTCAGCACGGTAGGGCCGTTGGCGCCGATACTATAATTGTGAAAATATTTAGATTTCTTGCCACTGGAGGATACTAAATGGCGTTGAAAGATTTTTCGGAACCCCTAATACCCCCGGAGGGAATTTAAAATCTGCAAGTTAAATTTTACGTCGTAGGTGATACTATAAGTTTATCCAGATTTAGATTTCTAGGTCACCGAAGAGATTCTGTAGAGTCTAGCAAAAGAACTTAAAACCCGTTTTTTCTGCCTCCCCGGGTAATTGAAATTGTAGCTTTATTATGTTCTGTCTTTTAAAGCTTTCTATAAGTGTACAAAGATTCGGAATTCCGGGTCACTGAAGAGGGACTTTTGAAGAGTATAGAATATTTCTAGCCCCCCTCTCTCCCATTTTGTCCGTCCTCAGGGGGAGAGGGCGAAATTTTGGCTTCGTTGTCTTTACTAAGAATGTTCATTTCTGTCTCCTAGGTTATGGAGAAGCTTATAGGGGGTCAGGAAAGACAAAAACATGGTAAGTAATTATTATGCAGATTTTCAAAATACTAGAATCTTAATATTCCTGCCATGAAAGTTTCATGAATTGTTGTAGCATGTAACAGTTTTCTCGCATCTTTTCATCTGTATTGCTCTTTAACCAAGAATAGATCCGACTTTTTCTTTATCTAACTTCCACTCGAAATATACAGTAAACTATAAGATATAGATGTAAATATTAAACGACAAAAATGTGTACTGGAAGATAAAGTATTATAATATAGGTTTATTATTAAAAATATATCGTATAGATTTTGACAAATCGTCTTGTTAATTTGAAGAAAATTGAAAATTATCCGTTTTTCATGTTTGAACAGTGTTTTTCTAGTCATTGATCAATAAGCACGAGTTTGTAGTCCTTTGAAAGACCTAAACGTATATATAATTGGGTTTTAAATCAAGGTTTGTTTTTCAAAAATAAAAATCTGTCCACATGATTTTTATTTTTTATTTTATATACTTTCACTGAAAAATCTTCAGAACTATAAAAGATAGTTGTAATTAGTAAGCAACAAAAATATGTGTAAGTAAATTCAGTTTTTGATTCTATACTTATTTTTAGAAAAGCTCTTATAGTTTTCGAGTAATCGTCTTGTCAAGTTGAAAAAGTATGGACATTTTACGTTTTTCATGTTTGCTTTGCTTATATTTTAAAATCTAAAAGTGATGGCTATAAACAATAAAAAATAATGTATCGCTGTTTGAAAGCCGTAATATGTGTATATAATCAGATTTTAAATCGAGTTCAAAAGTAATAAAATTTATGTTTTGTTTTACAAAATATTATTCACGCAAAACCATTTCGGCTCCATCGGACTGGAGCAACCGCTAATGTTTTTTTTTTACTTTCTCTACATACATAGTATTATGAAGGTGTTAAAAATTCGGGCTTGAGTTTCGATAGAAGAACTCGTTTCAAACATGTGTGCGCGCGTGTGTGTATGTGTGTGCGCGCGTGTGTGCATGTGTGTGCGTGCGCGTATGTATGTGTGTGCGCGCGTGTGTGTATGTGTGTGTATAACACGAAAAAACTAGTTTTAACGGGACGTCTGTGTATCTGTGTATGCCCGTGGGGTCAGAGAGTGCGATATCTCTCGAACTAACGTAGCGTTTCAAACGCCATTTGGTACGATTATTACGGTAATTGAATGCTGGATGGAATCCTGTTAATTTTAAACACCGTAGAATGTTTGGAATACCCCCAAATTTTCGAATGAATGTTTTACAAAATCATAAGAAAATCAGGACATTCAATAATGTTAGACAGATAACAATTTTATACGTAATATTTTATTCTAAAATGAGTGACACAGACTTTAAAACGTTAACTTGATCCTTTCTTGAGATATTGGACGTTTTTCAAATAAATGTATCTAAAACATTACATATAAATGAATAAAAGTATATATCGTCCAATATGCAATGCTTGGAGATAAATTTAACGACCTCGGTGGCTAATTTGGTGAAATATCCCCAACTTGGCGACATCACAGATTTTAGTGAAAAATTAACGAAAATGTCGCCAAATTTTCAAAATTGATACTAAAGTTACGAAAATGACGTCTGATGCTGGTACTTTTAAATATCTTAGATATTGTCATCAAGAAAAGCGTCAAATGGCAGTGTACTTTTTAACGTAAAAAACATTGTGCCGTGGATTTTGACCATCAACTCGTGTCATCGAATTGATAGAGGCAAATTGATAGAAGCAATGTGATAGAGGCAAATTGATACAAACGAATTGATAGAAGCAAATATGTTCGACTTGATAGAAACAAAGTGCTTGCATTTTGTAGAGATCAATCATATGCTGCTCATATCAGATTTTTAAGGAATTTGATATTAAATTAAAAATAAAATGATAAAAAATCTAAAGTTCAGAGCAGTTGACATTCTGAAAACTTTGACGTATAAATAACTACCAGCATACCCGTTCTTCGTACGGAGTATATAATATAAGAAAACTTAAAATTCACAATCATGTGAAAATTCTTATTAATGTATTAAATGTCATTGTTATTCAAAGAATTATATTAAAATATTTAAATTATGCTCCGAAAATAAATTTAAGACTATCTGTTCTTACTATACAAAATTATCTTCCCAGGAAGATCTGATGAATAAAATATCCTGGTTCCGCTTTTAAAAAAAATTACATAAAATATGAAATTAAATCAGTATATGCCAAAGTAAAAGCGCTAAAGTTGTAAGGGAAGATACACCCATACTGCTTATATTCTTCGAATATTAGAAGATATATATACCTGTATATCAGTAAACGATTACCCATCTACAATATATGACTTTCAAATATATTTGCCAAAAAATAACAGAAAACATAATAAATTGAAAATATCAATAATCCCCCTAATCTTTAGACCCAAGGCCGTAATTGATATCAATATATGCCTAAATGGAAGTGCTAAAATTGTATGGGAAGATACTACCCGTAATCGATTCCAATATATGTCGAAATGAAAGCGCTAAACTTGTATGAAGGTATAACCGTGCTACTTATATTTTAGAAGATATACCCATGTGCTAATAGAAGAGCACCCGTACAACAATATATGAGTTTCAACCGTTTTTACCAAAATAAAACAGGTGGCATATTATATTGAAAATACCAATACTCCCACAGTAATCTTTAAAAATCCAGTTAAAAATGCAATTTCGATAAAATTTATTTCCTATACATTTCTTTATTATTACTTTCCTTATATACATGGTGTAAATTCGTGGAACATGACCTCCTTAATTTTTAGAATTTAAAATACACAAGCATCAGCACCACCATTACAAAACCGTGATCGAATAGGCCGCAAATTAACCACTTGGGTTCACCCTCCTGTCAGGAGAAGAAAATCTCCAAGATGACCTGCCCGAAAACACAGAAGGGCCAAAACAATTAAAACTTAAACCGATACCTTGAGGAACTTCATCTTCTTCAGCAAAATACTAAATTAAAATCAATATTACTGTAAAGCAAAATAAATACACCACATTTTGGAAGTTAAAATAAACATTATTTATTCGCGATATTAAATCATGGAGTAAACAAAATTATAGCTGGATCCTTATCAGCATCACCCACTGGACCCAGGCGCACAAGGACCTTAGTTAACATGCCACAAGCTTTCCAAAGCTTCAAAGTCGTAGTAATCAAATCGTGGTAAAAATGAAATCAGTGGCAAAACAGTATAAATATATCGATTTCTTAAATTATGGTATGGTCAGTTAAACAGGGGCGAGCACTCGAAAAGGGAATTCAAATAAAATTTCTGATTTCAATATAAATTTAAAATATAATTCAATTTCAATTTGAAATAAGCGATGAATGAATTTAATTTGGAGAGTCAACAAAGAAGACAATGATGCTCGGCTCGTAGTTCGTCCAGGAGTCATCTTCAGGTATCACAAAATACTGCGACGCTGGGAACACCCGGATTCAAAAAACTGGAACGGAAAGGGGCTTACCTCAAGCCACAAAGAAGTCGTCACAACCATAGGCGAAAATCCGAGATGGAACGGAGGGCATCAGCATGTGGATCCAAACGGAATATTTACCGTTTTTCTGAGAAGAAAATGTATACACACATGTTACTAGGCTGCGCTAGACATAGTCTGGTCTGGACACACCGTATCATATGTGTTCGGTCGTCATTTTCGCTCCGTCAAGGCACGGATTCGGACCCGGCATTACCTTGGGTCATCCCCACAGGAAGAGTCGACTCTTCGATACGGCAGGGTCTCGGATCATCCTAGGACATCTCATCTTTGATCCCGCAGGGCTTCAGATCATCCTCAGACATCTCATCTTTGAACCGGCAAGGCTCATCTTTGATCCGGTAAGGCCTCCGATCATCCTTGGACATCTCAGGACCGCATTTCCGCACACATCATAGCAGCATGCAGCATCCGCCCACGAATCCCAGAAAACCGGCAATCAGTCCAAGTTCCTGTGGCTCGGAGTGAGCATCGAAAAAGCCGGGACCGAATCCCGGACAGCCGTAGAGACGTTAGGTAGTCAAAGGTGGAAATGCGTGCCGAAAAATGGTGTACGAAGCTTTTATGCACACCTCGCGGGCGTCACAAGAGAGTTAGAATATCGTGGAATAATCCATACCAAAATCTTCAACGGTCAGAAAGGTTCCCACGCCAATCAAACAAAATTGAGACATTTTGTAGAGACTCCAAAGCGGGAAAAAACATCCGCATTGATGAGCCTTTACATTTTCCAGCATGATACACACTAATCTAAGAAGAAATGAAACTAAAGCATCCGAATTCATCACGCGAAAGCGGTAACCTCGATTCAACGGAAAGAAATGGTTCTTCTGAATGCTCGCTCGAAATAATACTTTTAAATTGAATTCATATTAATTTCAGATTATGGTTTAAAAGGTTAAATAGCTCAGAAATACATGAATTACATAAAGGGATAACTACAGAAGTGGTTACAAACAGAATTAAATATGTTAAATGGCTTTAAACAGATTGAATGGCTTAAAATACACTAGATGAATTCACAACTTATGCACAGAAGTAATGCGGGTTCGAATCCCGACATTACAATAGTATAATGTATAAATAATGTATTAGGTCGGGGTCAAAAATTCGAATTCGAGTTTTCGACGGGAGAGCACGTTTCAAGCATCCCTGAAAACGAATCAAACGTTTTTGAGGTGATGTTTGTGTGTGTCAGTGAGACTGTGGAGACACTATCTCACGAACGAATAGAGCGATTCGAACGAAATTTAGTGCAAAAATTGCAATCTGTGAATACTGGAAGTCTATTATTTTTAAACGCAATCAAATGTACAGAACCCCCACATAGAAAATCAAACATCATTATGCAAAATATTGAATTTTCATCGATTCGGTGCCATTTTGTTAAATTCAGAGTCATTTTATCAATTTGGCGACATCTTCGTCAATTTAGCGAAATTATTAAAAACCGCCAAATTTATCGTCAGGTGGTACTGTAGAACTGACACTCCCACTTGGCAACAAATTTACGAAACATCACCACAATACTATCCCCTTAGAAAACACAATTAATTTCATTTATTCAGCGCAATTTTATCAATTTCAAGATATTTTTATAAGGGCATGACAGCTTAGTGCTTAGCACCCGGGAATTGCACTTGGTCGGCCCGAGTTTGATTCCCGCCGCTGCCAAAACTGTCACCGTGTTCACGCTGAGTACGATCATGTTAAACATAGGTTCTGTAAGTCCTTCCGAGAGGTTGGTGGAAGGGAAGGTTATGTGGTTCACCAACTGAAACATAGAATAACATTGTTACACACAGTTTTCCCTTGGCCACCTGGGAACACCGCGTGCTTTTGGCACTTTTCGGGCGCTGTAGCCCGGTGGTTTGCGCGCTGGATTTGCACGCTGCCACAATTGCCGCCGTGTTCATGCGGAGTACGATCACGTTAAACATGTGGGTCCGTAAGTCCTTCCGAGGGGTTGGTGGTAGGGAAGGAGGGTGCGGTCCCTGTGGATGCCTCCCCCACTGGGTTCCGGTCTAAATTGAGTGGCACTTCCCGGCTGTCCAAATAGATAATTTATACATTTCTAGTAGGTCGGACGGTCTAGGATAGAAAAAGGAGAACCTATTTTTATGGATTTACAAATATTTTTATCAATTTGGCGACATTTTAAAAATTCGCTAAGTGTGTTACTAAGTAGAACTGTTGGACTGATAAACGAATGCTACCGAAACATATTTTCAGTACTCTTCTCTAACAAAACAAAATTAATTTCATTAATTTAGCGTCGTTTTCAAGTTCGGCGACATTTCCGTCAATTTGGCAACTTTTAAGAAAATTTACCAAGTTAGCGTTATCAAGCCAAATTTGTAGATCTAACTTTGCAGATCTGAAGAGTAAAACGTCCTGATTCCGTTTGTATACACTAAATGAAAACACTAAACGTGTATTAGAAGAGATACCCATTCCACTCTTATTCTATTTAAACAATCGGCTAAATGAGTTTATTGGCTAAACACAATATATGAGTTTTATTGGTTAAACGTAATATATAATTTTGAAACTCTTTGCCAAAACAACTGAAAGTGATGTACGCAGTCCGCAATTAATATTATGAAAAGAATAATCAAACCTTTCATTTTCAAGATAAATTTTTATATCCATTTATTTATTATTAAATTCGAAAAAATAATAATAAAAATTAACAAACACATTTGATTTAATTGCGTTGCTGAGCAACATGATATAAGAAAGAATCTTCCTCATAAAATTCTGGCAATTCAATAACCATTTTGATTTCTTAAAATTTTTCATTGTTGAGTAAGACTGTGAAAAATAAACTATGGTGATAGAGTTTCCATTTAAATTCATGTTTCAAACTTGTGATTTTCAAAAGTGATTAATACGTGCAATAGACTCCAACAAAACTCAGAGATAGAGTTTTAATTCAATTTCCGGTTTAAACCAGCGATATCCAACCTTTTCGTTTCGAGGAACAAAAGAGTTAGAGAGTTGAACCCCTAGGTAAAAAAATTCCGTTTTTCATTAATATCTTGACAACCCCTGGTCTTAGAAACTCGAAACATGGACTGCATTTTAAATGGGGCTATTACCAGGTTCCCCACAAAATTTCGTCCAGTTCGGTTTAGTCGTTCTCCCGTGATGATGAGAAAAATATGCAGACATACAAATTTTCAATATTATTTATATAGATATATATTTCCTACCCAACCGCTCCGCTCCCCATACCCTGAAAATGTTTCTAGTCGATAGTACAAAATAAATACACTCATGCTTCAAAAATTCACATTTCTTCGGTACTTTATTTCCTCTAAACACTATTTATTAAAATAATGCATTTATGTCATTTTTCCCTGACTGAACATATTATACGTCATATTATATATATTGCGACAAAAAGTGTTCGAGTTGTCTTCTCAATTGAGAAATTGCATCTCACAACTCGCAGGATTGAAAATGGCGCAAAACGTTCGGAGATTATTTTGAGCTGCCTAAATCTGTTCTTTTATTTCACAGATTAAACAGCTTTATAGGAGAAGAAAATACGAATTGTATGTTCTAGGGAGACATAAGAAACAGAGTAAAGTTTTAAAGAATAAACATTAAAACCCAGTAATCCAACTTGGACAATAAATCTATCTTGACCGATAGACATATTAGTATACAGAAATAACGTCTAATGCATTTTTATCATACTTCTTTCATTAACCTTCACAGAAAATAACACAGTGAATAGAAATAATGAATCATTCATGCATGAATAAATCATCAAATCAGCAATATAAAGCAATGCATTGTTTGCTAAAATGTCTGCTTACAATAGCGAAACAATATAATTATATTATACCGTCCCTCTAAAACCACAATTGGGAATTCGAGTTTGAGGTGTTTTTAGTTATCTACATCTACATTCCAATTACTTAAGATCTTTTTATTGGTATATCTACATAAGTACAAATCTATGTCTAAAGCACAAAAATTCAGTTTAAAAACAAATATTGTAAATCCAATAAAATTACAATCTATTAATGTATGATATAAATCATCTAGTTGTGTAAGTATCTAACTTGCTCTGCAACTACCATTATCTCATTTTGCGGCACAGTTGCTCAATATTACTCAATAAAGTTTGATGCAAATAGAAGTTGTTCTTTTGCGCTGATTTGGAATAAAAAATGTAAAAATAATCACAAGAGAATAGAGAATATTAAAAATAGCACTCAGGTAAACAAAGGATAATGAAGGTAAGTAAACCTGTTTTATTAATTCAAACAACACAGTCTAATGTTTAAAGCTGCATTATAATTTTGTCTATGTTCATTTTTGTATCGGTGGCTACATTATTGCTTAATAAAAATGTTTTGCTTTATTTCCAGTTATCAAAAATACTTAAGGCTTGCGACCCATTGTTCAGATGAAACTTAAATTAAAAGTGCAATTATGTGTCTTGAATGAAAATATAGTTATTGGTAAGTGTTTTTATTATTTTAATAAAGCTCTTTCAATATTTATTTTTGAGCCTATTTTTATGAAATTCAATTTAAATAGCGAGCTTATCAACAACTATTTTCATTTAGAAACAAATTTACAGATTCATTTGGGGCGAAATATCGCCAAGTTGCCAATATTTTGATAGATTATTTGCCAAATTTATCACGCAGTGTTATAGACAAACGGAGAGAAGAGCATATTTTAAATACTAGAAGGTATGCCGTCATATGCCGGAAATCAGAATTTGCGAAACATTACTTTCCATTCGGCGTCATTTTTTTTTAATTTAGCAACATTTGGGTCACTTTGGCAACATTTAAACTAGTGGCGATTTCACGCTAAATTTCTCAAAAAACGTTACGGACGGACGGCGGAGAAATAGGTTATTCTTATAGTCTACTGTTATGTTTTTTCCAAGATATTGAACTTTCATCAATTACTCGTCATTTCATTGATTTAGCGACGGTTTCATCAATTTGGCGTATTTTTATCAATTGGATGACATTTTCATCAAATTGGCAACATTTAAAAAGTCACCAAGTCGAAAATACTCCAACAAATTCATCACCAAAATTTTGCCAAACGTTACGGACGGAAAGTTAGGAATGTTTCACAAGTAAGAATGTTTCACAAGAAAACGCGCATACGTAAACGTTGTCTTTTAGGGTAAATTTTTCCTTAACTCGTATAAGTGACGGCCGTCCTTGAATGCAAGTTCGCAGCCGACCCGTCAATCGTCCGGAAGGGGCTATAGACCAAAGAAGGTACACATAAAAGGAGGTACACATAAAACGTACATTGGACAAGATAGATAAAATCTACAGAGAAACACACATTTTTGTTCCTTCAGCTCTAAAAATTTCTCTCCAGTGCAAAAGAACAAGCTGTGTTCAAGGTTCACCTCTTCTACAGAGCATACAAAACAATGAGTCAGCTAGGTGAAAATGCTCAAGTTGGCCTGGGTGACTACGTGACCTATCCTAGCCTTATCAGAAAACGTGGCAATCAGTCTAAGGATTTCACGTAGCTGACTCCAACAAGTGCCTTTTCTAGATAGTCTGTATACTTTTACATGTAAGAGCACAATTTATACTGTAGAATATGTTAAAATTTATTTTGCATGCAACATAAAAAGTATGTCATATAGATCTAAATTCAAATTTGATGTACTAGTTCAGGATTATTTAAAACTATTTTAAAGTTATAATTGTAGTAAGATACATATTTACATATTTAAATCGCGATTTTTATTTCGCAAGTGCGAAAATGTATTTAAAAGTGTTTTGTAAATATATATATGAAATATCATAATACAAGCATTGTGAAATATTTAAAATGAAAATCTTTATTCAAAATTCCATGTTTTTTAGGTACAGGTGTAACTTCATATAAAAGCTAACATGTTTAAAGTCACCCATTTTTCAAAGTCACTTAAAAGTTCAGTTTTAAAGTCATAGTTACTTTAAATTTACATATAAAGTATTGAGAAAGTATTGAGAAATTAAAATCACTAGATCCTCAAAAGCCAAGTTTTTGTAATTTTGAACTTGGCCCTTCCAACTTCTTGTATCCAGCGTAAAAATTATAAATGCATTTTATGCCGGAAAAACTGCAATTGTCAGTTACCACTGAATTTCACAAAATTGCAGCAAATAGCATATTTTCTTGCTGTAATTGCAGTTAATATTTATTCCATGCTGATGAGCACATAATAGAAGCGGAACCGGTTCATAGATACTGTTATTTACAATGAGAGTGTCTTCTTTAATTTTGGGAACGCCTCTTTTTGGCGGGTTCTTGTGATTTTAAAAACAACACTATAAAAAATTTTAAGATTGTTGAAATACATCGGCCAGTTTTCTGAAAATGTTTTCTGAAAATAATTTCGTCATTTTGTGCTTTATTTTCCACACTATTTGGTCTTCGATCGTTCAACCTACTACTTTAAATTTTCGGGTGAGTGGTGCGGTCTAGATTTTTCACACTGGTTGTTAATGGCTATGAAAAAAAAATTGAAAACTTTCCTTTTACTGATGACGCACAATAAGGAGGTGTAATTAAATATCTTAAAAAGCATAATTAAACATATTAAAAAGCATTTCATAAAAAAAAAAAAAATTTGCAATGGCAAAGAAAAGTTTGTTATAGGAAATTATGAATTAGTTAATCCATTAGCATAATTTTTTTCAGTAAATTCAGTAAACAAGAGCATATAGTAGAGTTGTTTCACAGTTACTAATTTCATCTACAACAAATGGGACAGATATATTACATTCTTGTTTTAAATGACTACATGCAATCTATGGAGTTGGCAGAAAAACTGTGCTGGTGTATCAACTGAAGATGTCAAGTCAATGTGTTACCAAGGTACTTGTGTCCCAAGTCATTTGGTGAAAAAAAAACGTTTCACTAAATACATTCTAGAACCAAATAATAAAATAATAACAAGCGACTACTTTATCGAAAATATTTGGTTGTTGAAACTGTTCCATAACAGTTTGAATTTGATGTAGGTAAAACCATATAGGGTGTCAGAAATGTCATGGATCAAGCAGATATCACGAAAAGTTTTGCAGTTACCGTGAATATTTTATGCAAGCGTATAAGAAATTTAAATAGCTCTGCAGGATAAGACAAGTCTAATGATGGGGGAGGGGAGGTTGTTGTTGTTGTTGAGACCCAGACCGTCCGACCTACCAGAAAGGTGTAAGGTAACTGTTTGGACGGCCTGGAAGTGCCACCCAATTTACACCGGAACCCAGTGGGGGGTAGGGGGGGGGTCTGAACTCCTTCTGTTGCGGTATACGGTGAGTTATCTTGCTTCCTGTTAGAGATACGAAAAAAGTCAATTACAAAGATAGAACATAACGCTCTATTTAACGATTTCAGAAGAATAATTTTTTAATCTGCATGTATATGTGTAAACTTGAAGATATTGAAAGTCATGTAAAGCCATTATATTACTCGTGTACAAGGATAAATTGTTGCTAAAGGTGAATATTTTGTATTTTGAGTGTCATAAAGTCAATTTTATTCTGCTGCATTTTCTAAATCATCAGTTTTAGGACATGGAGGGAGAGTTAGATAGTATACATTCCTTTCTGGGGTTTATTTTCATTTTGTTTATTTTCATTTTTTTCCGGAAGTCAAAGATGCTTTGTACTAACTTTGTAACACTCAACAACTTTGCAATTGATTTTTCACCATAAATCGAATAGAAAATGAGATGGCTTACAGTTTCTAGCAGAAGAAGGGGTTTTACCTTCCAAACGTCTATTTATCTTGGAGCGCCATTGGGTTTTCCTATACACCTGAATAAAATAGTGCATAATTCTAATACCTCTTGAGGTTATTGCCTTATCCATAACTTTCCTTGAAATCCTGTATACATGATTAATATTATAAAGGCAAAATCATTACTCGCGCTAATATTTGTTGAGATCTGATAGGAATTGAATTTTAAAAGGACAAAAGAATGAAAAGAAATTATATTGTGCATGTAATTAAACGTTGAATTAAAAAAGCAAAATCAGATATTAAAAGAGTAGTAATTTAACTAGAAGTATTAATTCAAAGATTATTTTGCATGGCAATATAATCTAATCCATAAAGAGAAATTTCCGTATATGCGTCTAACTGTATTATCTAATAAGATGGATTTTGATGAATTTTATTTCATGCAATGAATCTGAGTCTAAGAAATGTTTTGATGGAAATTTTATTACCTATGGAGAAATTCAAAATAACGAGAATCAGAAAAATATTTCTGCCATTTTTTCTGTTTGTCATGATCGTTTACAACTCGACAAAGGATCAATTATTTTATAGGTTTGTTAAACTTAAGAAAGAGCATGGTGAAAATAGTTCCGATTTTATACAGCTTTATTATATAAAAGTAAAAATTCCCAAATTCACTTCTAAGTAAAATAACTGGTGAAATATCCAAAGTATGTCGATGAAATTTTTTGAAGCATTGCTTTGAGTAGAGGAACTGCTTTATTATGAGATTTATCTTCCTACAACTATCGGCAGAATATCGAAAAATTTTACTCAGAAATAAAAGTTTAAAATTAAAAATTAGTTTATATGAGGGGAATTTTTAATAAACAAAATGTAATGAATGTCAGCATGCAAAACAAAGACGAAAATATTTTATACTCGGAGAAAAATTTTAGTACTCGGAGATAAGTTTTAATGTTGGATCGGGAAATTTAAAAAACGATAATATGCAACGTTTCCAAATATATCTTAATATAATACAGAAGTGAATATTTGAAATTGAATTTGTGTTTATTTATTTATTTATAAGAGCATTATTTTCAAAAACTTGAAAATTTCAGTTTTCATTTCTGGAATAAAATAACAAAAAATATTGAGTTTTCTTTAGCAGTAAGGTGTGATTTTTTGTTAGGATGATCGTTTACAAGTTGTACTCGGCTGCTTGTATACAGTCTAATATTTTAAGATATTGCGTTCCGAACATTAAATTGATAATGTATTCACCAAACGAGGGATTTGAAGAATTATATGAATCAGGACAAATTATCCAATGAAGTAACTCTAAAAATTACGCAAAACGAGGTTTGGTGAATTACCTACATGGAATTTTAGTAAAAAAATCTGAAGTGGGCAACACATGACTTTCCTTATATAATGTAATTAATTTACTACTTTTACAGTAAAAAAAGTAGGTTTTTCTTATAGTAGATGAATAGTAGATGTTTCTTATAGTAGTTATTCTTTCCAAGATATTAAATTTTCGACAATTAGTCGTCATTTTTATCCATTTGGCGAGATTTTCGTTAATTTGGCAACATTTCAAAAAGTCGCCAAGTTGGCGACATTCCGCCAAATTCGTCGCCAAAATCTCGCCAAGCGTAATGCACTAAGAAATAAGTTATTCTTACAGCAGATAAATGACTATTGGCATTCAAACACAAAAGTATTACTAAAAGTATATTTTTTCATGAATGGAATGAGCTAGTTCCACGAGAATGATGTAACCCAATTTATCGCATGGTATTACATATGAAAAGTGAACATGTTTCTCAATAGGAATTTTTTTTTTTATATGACTGTTTGATAATTTTTTTTTTTAAAAATGAACAATATCTCGAGAATGTTTCATGTTAGCGTTCTAAAATTTATGTCAATCGTTTTCTAATGAAAAATGACATAAGAAATGTCTATTTGCGTAACTTTATTAGTGGTTTTGATTTTTTGACGATTTTTTCAAAATTTCATTCGAAAATTTAGGGGGGGTTCTTAACACTCGATTGCATATAAAAGCAATAGGCTTCCAGTGTTTACGGATTGTGATTTTTGTACCAAATTTGTTTCGAATCGGTCCATTCGTTCGTCAGTTATCGTCTCCACAGTCTCACTGACACACACACACACATACTTTCACACACACACACACACACACACACACACACACACACACACATACACACACACAGACATCACTTCAAAAATGTTTGATTCGTGATCAGGGATGCTTGAAACGTGCTCTCCCGTCGAAAACTCGAATTCGAATTTTCGACCCCGTCACAATACTTTCCTTATACATTATGTATATAAGGAAAGTAATATGTAGTTCATGCATTATTTAATGCGCATTGAATACATATTTATAAAGAACTAGGAGCTTTACCCTTGCTCGATATAGTTCTTAACCCTGGGAAGTCCTTCTATTCATATAGAAATTTGCACAAAACCGTGTTAACAACATGAATATTCTGACCTTCCTGCAGTTGCTTTATAAAGTACTTTGTTTAAATGTTTATAAGAACAAACAGTAATACATAATTGTTAATTTCATGAATACTTACATTTTATTCGTAATTATTCATGAGAAACATGTTTGCAAAACTTTATCAGAATCAATAAAATGACATACTATAATTGTTATCTGCTTTAATAATTATATTATAATCGTAATTGTTTATGCCAATCATAGACTCAAAACGCTTCTAAGTAATCAACAATAAAAAAATCTGATGTGGGCAACACATGACTTTCCTTATATAATGTAATGAATTTACTACTTTTACAGTAAAAAAATAGGTTTTTCTTATAGTAGATACTAATATTCTTTCCAAGATATTGAATTTTCTACAATTAGTCGTTATTTTCATTGATTTAGCATCATTTTTATCCATTTGGCGAGATTTTCATTAATTTGGCAACATTTCAAAAAAGTCGCCAAGTTGGCGACATTCCGCCAAATTCGTCGACAAAATCTCACCAAGCGTTATGCACTAAGAAAAAAGTTATTCTTACAGCAGATAAATGACTATTGGCGTTCAAATACAAAAGTATTATTCAAAGAATATTCTTTCATGAATGGAACGAGCTAGATCCACGAGAATGATGCCATTCAATTTATCGCATAGTATTACATATGAAAAGTGAACATGTTTCTCAATAGGAATTTTTTTTTTTATGTGACTTTTTCATAATTTTTTTGAAAAATGTACAATATCTCAAGAACGGTCCATGTTAGCGTTCTAAAATTTATGCCAATCGTTTCCTAATGAAAACTTACATAAGAAATGTCTATTTGCGTAACTTTATTAGCGGATTTGATTTTTTGACGATTTTTTCAAAATTTCATTCGAAAATTTAGGGGGGTTCTGAACATTCGATTCCATATAAAAACAATAGGCTTCCAGTGTTTACGGATTGTGATTTTTGTACCAAATTTGGTTCGAATCGGTCCATTCGTTCGTCAGTTATCGTCTCCACAGACTCACTGACACACACACATACTTTCACACACACACACACACACACACACACACGCACACATAATTTCTCACATACACACACACAGACATCACTTCAAAAATGTTTGATTCGTGATCAGGGATGCTTGAAACGTGCACTCCCGTCGAAAACTCGAATTCGAATTGTCGACCCCGTCACAATACTTTCCTTATACATTATGTATATAAGGAAAGTAATATTTACTTTCCGTCCTCGGCCAACTTTGTGACGTTTCTACCAAGTAACCAATCACAGAAAAGTTTCCAGTCGGTATACCCATTAAATTGTTGCCATGCTCGCAATACTAAATTTTATATTAATAATGTTTTATCAACCAAAGTTTAAATCAAAATTATAAATCTGTCACGAACATCCATGGGCAGGGGAAAAACAGGTTGTTATTTTTCGAATCGTACCAAAATCTAGTTAGCACCAGAGTATTCCACAAGTAACTTATCTACCAGATTTTGTGAAATTTGATCAGTTGGTATTTTAGCTAGAGTGGATACACGAAATTTTTGCCAGCCATTTCGTAAAAAAAGGCGAGTTCTTCTTCTGAATCGTACCAAATTCTAATCAGCACCAGAGTATCCAACAAATAACTTATCTAGCAAATTTTATGAAATTTGGTCAATCAGTATATTCGATTTTCGTTCTCATTTGGTTACTGGACTCATTTTCAACGGAGGCGTAAAGAAAAAACTAAAATATATCGAAAACTGCTCTTCCTAGTATAATGGGGTAAGTCTTATTTTATTCTTCGTTAAAAATTACGTTTAAAATAAGCATTTAATGGATATATTTGAGTATACGTAGTTTCTTAATTCAGATTTTGACGACTTTTGCGGGCCTTTTTGCAATAAAAGGCAGGTTGTTCTTTTCTGAATCATACCGAAATCTAATCAGCCGCAGAGTATCCTACAAGTAACTTATCTGCCAAATTTTGTGAAATTTGGTCAATTGGTATTTTAACTAGAGTGGATACATGAAATTTTTGCCGGCCATTTCGCAAAAAAAAATTGTTCTGTTTTTACGAATCGTACCAAAAACTAATCAGCACTAGGGTCACATCAAAGTGACTTACCTACCAAATTCTATGAAATTCGGTCTATTAGTTTTTGAGTTAGAGTGGATACATTCATTGCACAGACAGACACACAGACACACACACAGACGTCACGCTAAAAATAGTTTTTTCGTATTCTAGAGGTCTCGAAACGCGTAGATTCGTCGAAAACTCGAGTTACCATTTCCAGCATGATTCCAATTCTTTCCCTATACATTACCATGTATTGCAGGGAAAGTAGAAGTTCACAGGAATTTATTTTTAATATATAGAGATAATTTAGGATTTTTTGGAGCTTGAAATAATCTTTATACTTTGTTGATTTGAGTATATGTATTTATATAATGTGTTATTTAAACATTATTTTCATTCCACATGTAACTGACTTCAAAGACTTTGAGATTTAAACTAATGCGTACTTTAAACTGAAAAATCTCTTTTAACAAAGACACTATATCTACGTATTTGTTTAAAGCTATGTGCTTGCGTTTGAACTTTTCCACGAACAGAAGTCTATGACTCTGAAAGTTTATTCAAAGTAATCACACTTTGATCTTTTATAACTTAGGAAATTATACTTTTTTTTCCTGTTGGTAAATCGATTGGATATTAATATTATGAGTTTTCAAATATCCTGATTATGGATGTTTATATTCCTGTGTGTGTACGAAATATAGGCATGTAAAATTTTTCTTATTGCATGGAGATTAGTTTGTGTGATGCTAAGAATGTAAAAACTAATATGAGAAAATGCTACTATTAAGTTACATTATAAGTGTACATTGTATAAAGACATTGGAGATGAGTGAACTTAGAAAGGAATCAGCAGACAGACGTCAGTGGTGACAGATTTCATTGATATATTGATTAGGGCAGATAACATAGAGGTGTTTACATTCATACATGCAATATCAATGAGAAACTGATATGCATGTGAAGACTTTTCAAGCTGATAAGCGAAGATGCATTACTGACTCACAGCATCAATTACCGGAGAGCGTGATGTTCAAGATCAGCCAGAGTTGGAATTTGAAAGCATGCAGTAAATGCTGTGAATGTCAGGGACAAAGAAATAAGCCCTAACACATTTCAGAATACTCGACGATGATAACGGAGTCTAAAATCAGCCTGCAGAGGTACAATTACAATCAAACCACTGTATACATGGGTTCCAGTCTGATACTATGCATCAGGCAAGACATAAGATATGTACCTGATTTTACGCCGTGCATTGAGGTTGAAACTAGCAATGAGAAAAACGAATGACTGTGTATTTACAGTAATAATACTTAGTAACTGGCCATTACGGGATTGATGAAAATCATCTTTCCCGTGTAAAGATCGCAATCACTAGCTGCTGAATTACAATACTGAAAAATATGTTAATGATTTAAAAGCAATTATTGCGATCGATTAGATCAGATAGCAACAATCTAGACACGTTCTAGAATGGTATCCTATTTGTGCTATCGCATCGTAAAGGTATGTGCTGATACGGAATAATACGTATGAAAAATACAGATAAATGTCTAATGCTTTTTGACTTATTTCACTATCGCATATTTAATGTCGTCATCTGTTTTACTAGGGAGCCCATATGCCTTTTCGCGTTTATGCAAGTTATCCTGGACCGGCCAGCGTCGACTTGCAGCGGCATCTCAACGATTAAGGTAACAGATTTTAAGTCTGGCCACCCATCTTTTCCTAAATCTACAATTCGGCCACGGAAAAAACTAAAGTGTTGTTCTTATGGATGGCGAGTTCATAAGAAATCCATCTACATCGGTTTAAGTAATGTAACGAAAACGGCAATCGTAATGCAAACATTTTTGAGGTGATGTCTGTGTGTGCCTGTGTATAAGCGAGACTGTGGAGACGATATCTGAAGAACGAATGTAGTGATTCGAACAAAATTTAGTACAAAAATTACAACCAGTAAATACTGGAAGACTATTGTTTTTAAACGCAAATCGAATGTTCAGAACCCCACTAAATTTCCGAGTGAAATTTTGAAAAAAATCATAAAAAAATCAAAACATTTCACAAAGTTACGCGACTAGTCATTTCTTATGTAAATTGTCATTCGAAATCGAATGACACAAACTATAGAACGTTATCATGAACCGGTTTCGAGATATTTCACATTTTTCAAATACATTTGATGTTGGGGAGGGGTCAGATTCCATGGGGAGAGTTCTCCGGGAAGAAACCCGACAAAGAAAACAAGAAAGATCAATCATGCTTAAAGCATTGATTATGAAACACTTTCCAACTTCAATGCAATTTTATTTAAAAAAGTCGAAAATGCAATACATTCCTCGGTAATATTTTAAAACCTATCACAATACTACATTAATTTATTATATTTGAAAACTTAAACCTTCATCGAAAAAAATGAACTTTATTCAAATCACGGCATTGAAATATAAATTGCGTGGTTTAAACATCTCTAAAATATGTTACATTCCTCGGTAATAATTTTAAAATTATCATAGTACTACGATAATTAATCATATTTGAAAACTTCATCGAAAACAAATGAAATTCATTCAAATGACGTCATAGAAAAAATAACACGCCTGGCTCTCTCTATAAAAGCAGCATTTCATTCACAAAGAATTTCCCATTCATTTCATTCATCACAATACTATAATAATTTATTTTATTTAAAAATTAAGACAATGGAGCTAAAAGTAATTAAACTCTATACGTAAAACTTCATCGAAAAAAATCGTCCTGCTCTTTGTAAAATCAATGAATATTTCATTCATATCACCTATGCAGACTCCATGAGCTAAATGATTTTGTGTTAAAGAAATGCAGCAATTCTAATACAACTCATTCAATATATTTTGCTGTTTACATTTTACATAGGTGAAAAATAGGCTTCGTTGTAGAAATAATCAAATTTGGATGATTATTTAAACTCAAATATATTGTAATTGCGTTGTTTCAGTATGTAGATGCACAGAATTTAAGCAAAAATAAAGTGGTTTTAGGACGGATACAACACTCAATATGAATAAAAAAGAACTCTAAAAATCACGATTTTAAGACCAGATGGATGCTATATATCATTTTTAAGTGGGTCACGTGATCTTTTCACATCAGTGTCACGTGATCGCTTCATATAAGAGTTGTTATTATTCTTTTAATTTTTATTTAAAAAACTACTGAATATATTTCGCTGAATTTTCTTTTATGTATTTTATGGAACAATTTGAATATTACCTAAAATTTTCGAAGTAATTTGTGAATTTTAAATCCGCTTAAAAATGTTTGAAAAATTTGGTCCCATAGGGCTCAATGTATTTCATTTTTTCAACCCGGGTTTAATCCAAAACTAATTGGGTGATATTATTCATTTATATTCCCATAGATCCTACAGACCGTCTGAACAACATACTAAAATTTCATTTCGATTAAGTCATTTTTACGGCAGTTATCGTGCTAACGGACAGACAGAATGAACAAAGTCATAAACACCTTTCAACTTTGTTGTAAAGTGTTAACGAAAAAGATCAATCATGCATAATCATTGATTATAAAACACTTTCCAACTGAAATGCAATTTCATTTAAAAATTTCTAAAATGTGATACATTCAGAGGTGATATCTTTTACATTATCACAGTACTACAGTAATTTATTATACTTAAATATTTAAAACTGTATCGAAATATAAATCATCTGATTCTCAATGCAAAATCAAGGAATATTTCATTCATATAACTTGTATTCCAGACTCCAGAGCTACATAATTTTGTGGAAAAAAATTCAGCAATTCTTATGTAACTTACCCTACAATCGCTTGAGATATTTGCATTCTGCATAAGTTAAAATTAGACTTCGTTGAAGAAATAATAAAAGTTTAGGGATCATTTAAAATCACAACTATTGTAATTGCATAGGCACGGAATTTAGATACACAGATAATATATATGTGTGTGTATGTATTCAAAGTATTGGAATCGTGTCGAAGATCGGAACTCGAATTTTCGAAGGATCTACACGTTTTGGCACTTCTAGAACACCAAAAAACTATTTTTAGGAAGACGTCTGTGTGTGTAAGGGTGTATCTGTGTATATTTCTGTGTGTCTGTGAGGATATTACATCCACTCTAATTGAAAAACTAATGGACCGAATTTCAAAAAATTTGGTAGGTATGTTTTTTCTGGGAAATCCTGAAGTTTATAAGATTATAGTACGATTCGTAATAAAAGAATCTGCCTTCTTTGCGAAATGGCCGGCAGTAATTGCCTTTATCCACTCTAGCTAAAAACCAATGGAACAAATTTAATAAAATTTGGTGTATAATATTTCAATAACTTACAAGTGATTTATATACCAAATTTAACAAAATTTGGTATATAAATCATTTGTAGGTTATTCTTGTACGATTCGGGAAAAAGGAACGGGCTATTTTTGCGAAATGGCCCGCAAGAATCGTTAAGTATAAAAATAAGACTAGATGTGCTCAATTATATCAATTAAATTCCTATTTTATACCTGATACTTGACAACAAAAAGAATAAGACTAATCCCATTACTCAAGGACTAGCCGTTCTTGAGATATTCTAATTTGTTCGCGTTTTCGCTACGCCACCTTTCACAATAAGTCCAGCTATCAAATGAGAAACAAATTTAAGTTTAACGCGCAAATTCAATGTCATTTAAAATACTTATGGCTGTTATTTTGTGCAGATAAACTCAAATTATTATTGAAGAAATAAAGAGATTGTGAATATGAGTCTGCAGGGAAAGACATGTACTGCCCACATCAGAATTTTTAACAATATTACAAGAATGATTTATAGAAGTGAACGGGGATTATTTGCAGGCCATTTCGAAAAAAATGTATGAACTATATTTAAAGATCCACTAAATTTTTGTAGAATAAAATTTTCAACAAATTTAAGCTGTGTACCAAATTTTAACTCTCTAGGACGTAGAAAAGTGCATTAAAAATGCCATCAAATAAGTATATCATGAAAAGTTATATAAAATTAAAAAAAAACAAGAAAGATCAATCATGCTTAAAGCATTGATTATGAAACACTTTCCAACTTCAATGCAATTTTATTTAAACAAGTCTATAATGCAATACATTCGTCGGTAATATTTTGAAACTTATCACAATACTGCATTAATTTATTATAATTGAAAACTTAAACCTTCATCGAAAAAAATGAACTTCTTTCAAATGACGGCATTGAAATATAAATTACCTGGTTTAAACATCTCTAAAATGTTATACATTCCTCGGTAATAGTTTTAGAATTATCATAATACTACGATAATTTATTATATTTGAAAACTTCGTCGAAAACAACTGAAATTAATTCAAATGACGTCATAGAAAAAATAACACGCCTGGATCTCTCTATAAAAACAGGATTTCATTCATAACTTTCTCCCATTCATTTCATTCATCACAATACTAAAATAATTTATTTTATTTAAACATTTTGTTTAAGACCATGGAGCTACAAAAAATTAAACTCTATGCTTGAAACTTCATCGAAAAAAATCGTCCTTCTCTTTATGAAATCAATTAATATTTCATTCATATCAGCCATGCAGACTCCATGGATTAAATTATTTTGTGTTAAAAAAATACAAGAATTCTAATACAACTCATTCTATATATTTTGCTGTTTACATTTTACATAGGTGAAAAATAGGCTTAGTTGTAGAAAAAATCAAGTTGTAGAAATAATTGTCATAATAATCAGTAATAGAATATAATCAGTAATCAAATAATAATCAGTTGTAGAAATAATTTTCATTGCGTTGTTTCAGTATGTAGATGCACAGAATTTAAGCAAAAATAAAGTGGTTTTAGGACGGATACAACACTCAATATGAATTAAAAAGGACTTAAAAAAATCACGATTTTGAAACAAGATGGATGCCATATATCATTTTGAAGTGGGTCATGTGATCGTTTCATATCATGGGCACGTGATCGTTTCATATAAGAGGTGTAATTATTATTTTAATTTTTATTTAAAAAACTACTGAATATATTTCGCTGAATTTTTTTTTATATATTTTATGAAACAATTTGAATACTACCTAAAATTTTCGAAGCAATTTGTGAATTTTAAATCCGCTTAAAAAATGTTTGAAAAATTAGGTCCCATAGGACTGAATGTATTTCATTTTTTCGACCCGGGTTCAATCCAAAACTAATTGGATAATATTATTCATTTACATTCCCATAGGTTCTACAGACCGTCTGAACAACATTCTAAAATTTCATTTTGATTAAGTCATTTTTACGGCAGTTATCGTGCTAACGGACAGACAGACTGACAGACAGACAGACAGAATGAACAAAGTCACAAACACTTTTCAACTTTGTTGCAAAGTGTTAAAACGGAAAATTGATATAAAAGTGCAAATTCAGGTTCATTTCAAATAATCATGCCTGCTATATTGTGCAATTAAACTAAATTTGATTAATTATTAAAGAAACAAGAAAGATCAATCATGCATAAGCATTGATTATGAAACACTTTCCAACTGAAATGTAATTTCATTTAAAAATTTCTAAAATGTAATTCATTCAGTGGTAATATCTTTTACATTATCACAGTACTACAGTAATTTATTATACTTAAATATTTAAAACTGTATCGAAATATAAATCATCTGATTCTTTATGCAAAATCAATGAATATTTCATTCATATAACTTGTATTCCAGACTCCAGAGCTAAATAATTTTGTGTGAAAAAAATTCAGCAATTCTTATGTAATTCATCTTACAATCGCTTGAGATATTTGCATTCTGCATATGTTAAAATTAGGCTTCCTTGAAGAAATAATAAAAGTTTAGGGATCATTTTAAATCACAACTATTGTAATTGTATAGGCACGGAATTTAGATACACAGATAATACACAGATAATATATATGTGTATGTGTATGTACTCAAAGTATTGGAATCGTGCCGAAGATCGGAACTCGAATTTTCAAAGGATCTACACGTTTTGGGACTTCTAGAACACGAAAAAACTACTTTTAGGAAGACGTCTGTGTGTGTAAGGGTGTATCTGTGTATGTTTCTGTGTGTCTGTGTGGATATTACATCCACTCTAATTGAAAAACTAATGGACCGAATTTCATACAATTTGGTAGGTATGTTTTTTGTGGGAAATCCTGATGTTCATTAGATTATAGTACGATTCGTAATAAAAGAATCTGCCTTCTTTGCGAAATGGCCGCAGAAATTGCCTTTATCCACTCTAGCTAAAAACTAATGAACCAAATTTAACAAAATTTGGAGTATAATATTTCAATAACCTACAAGTGATTTATATACCAAATTTAACAAAATTTTGTATATAAGTCATTTGTAGGTTATTCTACTACGATTCGGGAAAAAGGAACGGGCTATTTTTGCGAAATGGCCAGCAAAAATCGTTATATATAAAAAAAATAAAAGACTACGTGTGCTCAATTATATCAATTAAATTCCTATTTTATATGTGATTTTTGACAACAAAAATAATAAGACTAACCCCATTACTCTAGGACTAGCCGTTCTTGAGATATTCTAGTTTTTTCGCGTTTTCGCTACGCCACCTTTGACAATAAGTCCAGCTATCAAATGAGAACCAAATTTAAGTTTAATGTGTAAATTCAATGTCATTTAAAATACTTATGTTGTGCAGATAAACTCAAATTATCATTGAATAAATAAAGAGAACGAATATGAGTCTGCAGGGAAAGACATGTGCTGTCCACATCAGAATTTTTAACAATATTACACCAATGATTTATAGAAGTGAACGGGGATTATTTTCGTGAACGGGGATTATTTTCAGGCCATTTCGAAAAAAATGTATGATCTATATTTAAAGATCCATCAAATTTTTGTCGAATAAAATGTTCAACAAATTTAAGCTGTGTACCAAATTTTAACTCTCTAGGACGTAGGAAAGTGCATTTAAAATGCCATCAATTAAATTTATCAAGAAGAGTTATATAAAATTTAAAAAAAATGAAAAATTGTTATCTACCAAATTTATTTTAAAATATGAAGCCACTCCCATATGCAAAACGTTTAAACAAATGGAGAGATATTTATTATACAATATCTCTCTCTTTTCTTTCTGGAAGATATCCCAAAGTCAGAATTTAATTGAATTTGTTTTTTTCCCTATATTAAATAATTTTTTTAATTAAAAAACTACTTAACATATTTCACTGAAATTTTTTTTATATATTCTATGGGATAATGTGAATATTTCCTAAAAATTTCGAAGCAATTCGTGAATTTGAAATTTACTTAAAAAATGTTTGAAAAATTAGGTCCCATAGGGTTCAATGTATTTCATTTTTTCAACCCGGGTTCAATAAAAAACTAATTGGGTGATATTATTTATTTATATTCCCATAGGTCCTACAGACCGTCTGAACAACATACTAAAATTTCATTTTGATAAACTCATTTTTACGGCAGTTATCGTGCTAACGGACAGACAGACAGACAGACAGACAGACAGAATGAACAAAGTCATAAACACTTTTCAACTTTGTTGTAAAGTGTTAAAAATTGAAAAGTTGCTTCCTACCAAATTTATTTTAAAATATGAAGCCTCTCTCATATATAAAATGATTTAACTCTTGGAAAGATATTTATTATATAATATATCTATTTTTTCTTTCTGGAGAATATCCCAAAAGTCAGAATTTAATTGAATTTGTTTTTTTCCCTATATTAAATATCTTTTGATTAAAAAATTAACATATTTTACTGAAAATTTGTATATATATTTTATGGGATAATGTAAATATTTCCTAAAAATTTCGAAGCAATTTGTGAGTTTTAAATCTGCCTAAAAAATGTTTGAAAAATTAGGTCCCATAGGGTTCACTGTATTTCATTTTTTCAATCCGGGTTCAATAAAAAACTAATCGGGCGATATTATTTATTTATATTCCCATAGGTTCCACATACCGTCTGAACAACATACTAAAATTTCATTTTGATTAAGTCATTTTTACGGCAGTTATCGTGCTAACGGACAGACAGACAGACAGACAGACAGACAGAATGAACAAAGTAATAAACACTTTTCAACTATGTTGTAAAGTGTTAATAAAACTAAAATATTAACTATTGTGAAATATGTTTACTTTTTATATGTAATATCATGCAATAAATTTGATGACATCATTCTCGTGGATTTATCTCGTTTCATTTATGGGAAAATGCTTAATAATTTTGTAGTTGGAGGCCAATGCTCATTTAACTGCTATAAGAATCACTTATTTTTCCGTACATAATGCTTGGCGAGATTTTGGCGATGAATTTGGTGGAATGTCGCCAACTTGGCGACTTTTTGAAATGTTGCGAAATTAACGAAAATCTGGTAAAAATGGATAAAAATGACTCTAAATCAATGAAAATGACGTCTAATTGAAGAAAATTCAGTATCTTGGAAAGAATATTAGTATCTACTATAAGAAAAACCTATTTTTTTTAACTGTAAAAGAAGTAAATTCATTGCATTATATAAGGAAAGTCATGTGCTGCCCACATCAGATTTTTTACAAAGTTATTGAAGTGAAAGACTTTACTAGACTTAATGCATATTGCGCAAAACTGACTTGAGCATACTGTCGAGTACCTGATTTTACATACTTTAATAGTTATGCACCCAAGCACGAGAACATAGTTATTGATGTAAATAAATGTAAATAAATGTTATAATTGAGTATAAATAAATGTCTTGTAATAAGATTTGAAATTGAAATTTTTATACACTATTCAGTTTATATTGTACAGAATTCATTCAGGGTTATAAAGCACCATAAATTCGATAGGAGTGCTACAACTATCTTGTAGCCACTAAGAAATGAATACCTTGATTCCTGAAACCGAATCAGCGTTCCGTGAGCTCGTGCCAGGGGTTTTGTGAGCCCGTGCCGTGGGTTTGTTGAGCCCGTGCCAGGGGTTTCGTGAGCTCGTGCCATGGGTTTCGTGAGCCCGTGCCAGGGGATTCCTGAACCCGTGCCTTGGGTTTCGTGAACCCGTGCCAGTGGTTTCGTGAGCCCGTGCCAGGGGTTTCGTGATCCCGTGCCAGGGGTTTCATGAGCCCGTGCCAGGTATTTCGTGAACCCGTATCATGGGTTTCGTGAACCCGTGGCAGTGGTTTCGTGAGCCCGTGCCAGGAGTTTTCTTGAGCCATTGCCATGGGTTTCGTGAATCCGTGCTATGGGTTTCGTGAGCCTGTGCCAGGGGTTTTGTGAGCCCGTGCCTTAGGATTCGTGAGCCCGTGCCAGGGGTTCCCTGAGCCCGTGCTAGGGGTTTCGTGAGCCCATGCTAGGAGTTTCGTGAGCCCGTGCCATGGTTTTCGTGAGCCTGTGCCATGGTTTTCGTGAGCCCGTGCCATGGGTTTCGTGCACCCGTGCCAGGAGTGTCCTGAGCCCGTGCCAGGGATTTTGTGAACCCGTGCCATGGGTTTCGTGAACCCGTGCCAGGGGTTTCGTGAGCCTGCGCCAGGGGTTTCGTGAATCCGTGCTAGAGGTTTCGTGAACCCGTGCCAGGTATTTAGTGAGCGCATGCCAGGGGTTCCGCGAAAATTTTCGAAAGCTTGCGAAAAATGTACATACAACTCGACACTTTAGTAGTAATTGAGTAGAAAAGAAATAAATTATTAAGGTTTTAATGTAATTTATAAAATAAACAAACACCTTATTATGTTATTTATTTGTCTATCTATCTATATATTCTGGGTAACGCTTGGAGAAATTTTTGCCGACGAATTCGATGAGATATCGCCAACTTGATGACTTTTTTAATGTTGCAAAATTGACAAAAATGTCGCCAAATTGTTTGTGAAGCCGTGCCATGGGTTTCGTGAGCCCGTGCAATGGATTTCGTGAGCCCGTTCCAGGGGGTTCGTGAGCCCATGCTAGGGGATTCGTGAGCCCATGCCAGGGGATTCCTGAGCCCGTGCCATGGGTTTCGTGAGCCCGTGGCAGGGGATTACTGAGCCCATGCCATGGGTTTCGTGAACCCGTGCCATGGGTTTCGTGAGCCCGGGCCATGGGTTTCGTGAGCCCGTACCAGGGGTTTCGTGAGCCCGTGCCAAAAGTTTCGTGAGCCCGTGCCATGGGTTTCGTGAACCCGTGCCATGGGTTTCGTGAGCCCGTGGCATGGATTTTGTGAGCCCGTGCCATGGGTTTCGTGAATCCGTGCCATGGGTTTCGTGAGCCGGTGTCAGGGGTTTCGTGAGCCCTTGCCAGGGGTTTTGTGAGCCCGTGTCATGGGTTTCGTGAGCCCGTGCTATGGATTTCGTGAGCCCGTGCCAGGGGTTTTGTGAGCCCGTGCCTTAGGGTTCGTGAGCCCGTGCCAGGGGTTTCCTGATCCCGTGCCAGGGGTTTCCTGAGCCCGTGCTAGGGGTTTCGTGAGCCCGTATTAAGAGTTTCGTGAGAACGTGCAAGGGGTTTTGTGAGCCCGTGCCGTGGGTTTTGTGAGCCCGTGCCATGGGTTTCGTGAGCTTGTGCCATGGGTTTTGTGAACCCGTGCCAGGAGTTTCCTGGGCTCGTGCCAGGGATTTTGTGAACCCTTGCCATGGGTTTCACGAGCCCGTGCCATGGGTTTCGTGAGCCCGTGACAGGGGTTTCGTGAATACGTGCTAGGGGTTTCGGGAACCCGTGCCAGGTATTTCGTGAGCGTATGCCAGGGGTTCCGCGAAAATTTTCGAAGGCTTGCGAAAAATGCACATAAATCTCGACACTTTAGTTGTAATTGAGTAGAAAAGAAATAAATTATTAAGGTTTTAATGTAATTTATAAAATAAACATCTTATTATGATATTTATTTGTCTATCTATCTGTTCTGGGTAACGCCTGGGAAAATTTTTGGCGACGAATTCGGCGAGATATCGCCAACTTGATGACTTTTTTTAATGTTGCAAAATTGACGAAAATGTCGCCAAATTGATAAAAATGACACCAGATTGATAAAAATGACGCCAATTTGATAAAAATGACGGGAAATAAATGAAATTAATTGCGTTTTGAAATTGAAAGGTATTGTAATGATGTTTCGATAGCGTTTGTCTGTCGAGTCCAACCATCCCATTTGGCGACAAATTTGTCGCTTTTTAAAATGTCGTCAAATTTACTAAATGTCGCCAAACCGATAAAAATATCGGTAAACTGATAAAAATGGCACCCAATTAATAAAAACGTTGCCAAATTGATAAATATGACGCCAAATCAATGAAGTTAATTCTCTTTTGAAAGGAGATAATTTGTAATGATGTTACGGAAGCATTTATCTATCAGTCCACTTAGCGACAAATTTGACAAGTTTTTTAAATGTTGCCAAATCTATCAAAATATCGCCAAATTGAAGAAAATATCGTCAAATCGATAAAAATGTCGACAAATAGATAAAAATTTCTCCAAATTGATAAATATGATGCAAAATTACTGAAATTAATTGTATTTTGAAAAGGGATAGTATTATATTAATATTTAGGCATTATTTATTTGTCAGTCCAACCGTTCCACTTCTCGACAAATTTGGCGAAATTATTATATGTCGCCAAATTGATTAAAATAGCACCAAATTAACGACAATATTTTCAATTCAATAAAAATGTCACCAAATTGATAAAAATGACGCCAGATCAATAAATAAATTGCGTTTTGAAAGAGGATAGTATTGCAATGATGTTTCGGTAGCGTTTGTCTGTCCAACTCTCCCACTTGCTGACAATTTTGGAGAGTTTTAAAATGTCTCAAAATTGTACAAAATATCATAAAAATTAACGAAAATGTCACCAAATTGATGAAAAGTCAATATCTTGAAAAGAATATAACAATCTATTATAAGAGAAAGCCATTTCTCTGTTCGTCCGTCTGTGGCATTTGGCAAAAAATTTGCCAAAGAATTTGGCGCGATGTCACAAATGTCGCCAAATTTATACAAAAGACGCCAAATGGGAGGTAATATTTTCCAAATTTTGAATTCCGTCATATGACGGGCATACCTTCTAGTCTATTAATAAACAATAACGCATTTTGAAAGTTTAACTTTGTTAGATATTCCCGATATTCTTCAATTTTAAACAGAGGGAAATTCACTTTGAAAAATAATGTTTGTTGAAGCGGACAATTTTTGTATAGGGCAAGGGACTCAGTTTGCAAGGATTAACATTTCTATTTCACTAACTACACACAAGGTTGCCAGATAAACAATTTGAAAATAAGAAAAAATAATAATAGAATAACGTCATGCAGGAAAAAATATTTTATTTTAATCACATCACATAAAAATATGAATCTATCGTAGAGCAATATAATGCAAGTAGTTTTTTATTTATAATTATATTAAAACAAAATCAATACAAAGCATATATACGAATGTGTTTATGTATCTAGTAAGCCAGATGTATAACAAAATATTTTTCATTTTCTTATTAACAGAAATTATTATATAAGAATGGGCAATACATGTTATTTTAATATTTAATTAAAAATATGAGTTTATTATTATGAACTCTACTGTTTCATACATTAATTTTGTAATTGCTCCCCCTCCCCACGTCAAACGTAATATTTACCAGCCAAATAGGAGGTATTCCGCGAGTTTTTACGAAATATTTCAGGAGTTCCACCAAGGTAAAAATGTTGCGAATCATTGGAATAGAAGAAATATTAGGAGGTATTTTTGTGTGATTATGTTTTACTCGTGTATTTATTATTAGAATCGCACGATATTTACTCAAATTTACATCAGTTATTTTGTAATTTCAATAACAAGTCAATTAATAATAAGTTATGAATATATCTGCAATGACAGCGGCATCATTACATTGACTTCTTCTAGAATAATGTGAAGAAAAATGGCCGATAGTCACACCAAATACCGTGTAAAGAACCTTGCTGTCCAAAACGGGAGTCGAACCCTGGATCTTCAAACTGGCCAGCCGACGCTCTACCGTTGAGCAACTGAGACAGAATTGCAAGATCTTATGGTCGAAATAGACTCTGCATTCTCCACCCTATAATGTCAAATTGGCAGGCAACTGGCAATCTCACTGACCACCTCCTGCTATTTTTAGCTCATGTTAGATTCATGATGCTATTTTTATCATCCAGGTTAACTTCATGCGTGTTCGTTATCCTCTCGCTTTGAAATCTACGTTCCACATCCCAGAGTACACTGAAACCGTGCTTGTCGTACTAAAGTTACTTTTAGACCTCTGATATCTTTGCCCTAACCTACATGGTTGGTTTATTCGGGCGCCATTATAAATAACCTTCCTGTCCCAACCGCGAATTGAACCTCGGATCTTTGAACTGGGCAGCCGTCTGTCTAATGCTGAGCTACTGGGACGAAATTGAAAGCTCTTATGGTCGAAATGGACTCTGCAACCGCTCAAATAATTATAATTTTTAAATGAATTTCAATTATAGAAAAACGTTCCAAGAGATCACATAGCCAATCCTAGTTATCTTACACCTTTTTGGTAGGTCGGACGGTCTGGGTTTCAACAACAATAACAACATAGCCAATCCTGAAACTTCACAGTACTAAATTTCGTGACTGTATTTCGGAATTTTCAGCTTTACTGGGTACAAACACACAGACACTTTCATATACACGCATGTATCATCTTTCATTATTATACATATGGAAAGCCTTTATATCTGTCTATCACTGTTGGTGACAAATTTGTCAGAATGTTGCCAACTTGGCAAGTTTTCAGAAATATTGCTTAGTTAACCAGTTGAGCGGCTATGACGAGATAAGTCGTCTGAAAGATTGTCATCGTTCGCCGGCCGGAGACGAGTTAACTCGTCGACACATTCTGTGAGACCACCAGCTTCGACAGCCCCTTCAAAGGGGCAGACTAGTTTTCTTACAATACAACTGTTTCATTGCCCCAAATGTCGGAAAGAAAAGAGGATGTTCTGGAAATCTGATTTATGGCCGGTCATTGTAAGGACCGAGACGCAAAGATCGCTTATCTTGCCTGCTCCCCACCAACAAAGCTCGGACATCTTTCTCAACGTTTCGTTTTCATGCCTATCGTTCGATTTCAGGAGCAGTAAATGCTGGGAAAATAATTCTTTGAGATTGGTATTCATTCGGTTATATATTGCAGATTATTGCATTTTTTAAGTGACGGTCACAAAAACAACGCATTTTTTCTTAATTACCCTCTTAAATCCTCTAATCAACAGCTTAATTATTTCTTAGAAAAATAATTTGCAGTCGGTAAAAAAAGCAGTCAAATCTTAGGTAAAACATATTGGAATCTACTACTTTATACTATTTATTTTAACAGCATACTAACAAATTTTTATAGTGTACTATAACGTCTATTTATAGTATACTATAATAATAGACATTTTCATATTTAATAGCTAGCTTTCGCGACATGTTTGAAATTGGATTCTTAAATTATAAAAGTTAAATTTTTTAAATCATAAATTACTTATCAGATATTTTAATATTACAAATAAACTAACATATTTTGTGAAAAATCATTCAAGTTAACATTTTCATACATTTTATATATTGGGGTAATTATAATAGATATTTGTCAGATTCCTGGTTTCATCTGATTAATTTATTTTATTAACAATTCTTAATAGTTTTCTACAATTGACTTAATTTAACTGTATTATTATAAACTAGTTCAATACGATTTACAAAATTATAAATTTCCCTCCAGGACTAGGTAGTTAATTCTTAGTATGAGAGGGGCAATCATCATTGTTTTAAAAAAAAAATGCTATGGAAATTTTAAAATTCCAATAATTGCACATCTAAAAGTTCTTTAGTTTTAATTTTTCACATAATGTATATACACTTAAAGTTTCATAGAGGTATTATTTCTTGAGTTATTGTGACTACACCCGACAAGCATATGATCACACTCGACATGCACATATATACTTACAGATATTTTTTCAAAAGTATTCAAAATGCTTTCAAGGAATTTAAACTTGTTTATCCGACAAAATCTCGATTTTTTTATAATAACAATACTTTTTCTTTACAGTAGCATAAGAATGTAAAAATATGTACAATAATATATATTGTTTTCCAGGGAAAATTGGAATTTTAAATTTTAACACAATAAAAGAAATGAATGTTTTAAATGTATATTTCTTCTTGTGAATGAACGTTTTTGGAATATAAAGAGTAATATGTTATTCCTCGTATCACTGCAGCTATATAAGTTTCAAAAATATCTTTAATAAATATATCAAACACATATTTCAAATATTTTTGTTTAGAGTCACACCTTTTAAAATTGAAAACTTCAATCAATTAAAAACGAAAACTTTATTTCACCATTTTAAAATATTTTACATGTTTATCTTACACATAACATCATTTAAAGAAATACATTTATCAAACCAATTGGTATTATATGTATTTCATGATTTTCAAGGAAATGATAATTTTTTGTATTCTAATATTCTTAGCTAAACTCATTTTTTACATTGTCTGGATTACAAAATTGTTGAAAATACAAAGTAAGTTTAGGGGGATGGCAAATTGAAGTATCTGATCATGAAACTTTGATTTAAATATTAGGTTAATAAAGTATAATATTCAAATTTTGATGTGTTTACCAGGAAAAATGAAAATAGCGTATCGATGTAAAACACGATTTTATTTCGTGTAAATACAATCATGTGTGACCCTTTGAACACTCAACGTTATTTATCTCAATAAAAGTCAAAACATATTTTAATTAAAATATTATAATGTTTACTCACTTTTGAAAGTTAAAAGGTATTGGCATGTAAATCTTAATAAAGCGGTACATATATAAGTACTAGATAAAAAATATACTAACATAACTATACTGAAAAAAGGTAACAAATTCATATAATGATTTAATTGCTTTTAATTCTCATAACTTTTGATTTATAAACCGAAAACATGGTTGGACTTATCTAAACAAAATTTTTAAATGCTGAATTACAACAAACTAGTTACATTATAATTGCAGTTCTACAAATATTCGTTTTTGTACTCATTGTAACTTAATAAAATGCATTTATTATACATTTTAAAAAATACGTTTAATATACATCTTAATAAATGTACTTATTTTATAATAAATATATCTGATTTTTATTTTAAATACATTTGATATATATACTCTGTATAATATTATTTAAATTTTTGTTTCAAAAACTATATAAGCTAAAACGGTAAATCGAATATAATCATCTAGGAATCTGTTCAGCAATACTTTCAGATACGCCACTTCGGTTAGGTGAAGAAACACCTGGAAGTCAAAAGAGCAGAAAAAGAATATGCTTAGAGCAACTGATTTTAAGAGAGGGGGGAGGGGGGCAAATAGCTCCTTAAGATGAGCTGTTTATTAAAAAAAGAGTAATAAGACTTGATTTAACGTTTTTCTTGAGTACACAAAGCAGAAACCGAGGCCAAGACTTAATATGGGAAAGCTCTAAAAAAATAAGTAATGAAACGTTTCCAATATAATAAATATTTTGTGGTATTTTAATATTTTTAATTTCTTGTATTGAATTGTATACAAAAACTGTAGTTTATAAAAAAAATGCGAATCAATATTTCGAAACAATCACCATGTGAAATGTTTTACATTATGTGATCATTATTTGCGTAAATGTCATTTCCTTATGATATAATTTATAAATCATATTTAATTTGCAAAATATTTTGAAACTGTAAAGTGGAGCCATTATAATTGAATAATATAAAGAAATGTTGTTAGAATACCTTTTAAAATAAGATATATAAGGCTAATTGTAATTTACAGAATTATTTTAAGTTATACATAATGTCCTATACTCAACTGCGGCTTAATAACTCATGTCTATGTTTCTGAAGAATAGGAATAGTTATCTGCATTCAGGAGTGAAAGTACTTTGATAACTAAGGAACCCACCAATCAAACGCATTCCCAAAGTTTGGAATCGCGCTTCCAGGGTAGCAACCAGCATTCGGAAACCATTATACCGCTCTTCAGCATGGTATTAGATTTGCAGCAAGAGAACTTGCTATATTCCGATATTTTGTGCACCACTGTATGATTGATAAGTTAGTCATGCCATGCAACCAACTTCAAATTTCACGAATACAATAAGGATAAAAGCAGAGCCTCGTAGATCGTGGTCATGCGTGCTATCAGATACACCACTCGTGCCATGTACGAAATTACTTGAATTAGCATACATTCTCTCCTTTTTAAACAATGCTAGAATGGGACACCAACACCCTGCGGTTATGAACATTGAAGATTTTGGTTCAAGCGCTAATTGTAATATATTTTAGCTACAAACAATACTCGTTCATAGTTGGGTATTGAACCAACGACTCGTGAATTACGTCCAGTTATACTACAAACTACGCAAATTCTGCCATGTAAAGAGTTATTTGAATTTATTTTCAACACTATTTTCACAACTGTTCATTTATATATTTTTAATAATTGTTGCCATTTGAGAAAAATTAAATCACCCTAGAAGGCTAATATTCCACAAATATTTTATTCTACAAGTCGTAATTGCACCAAATATTTGTTTGTATTGTGCAATAAAACGACGTCTGTGAAAGCACTTGAGGTGGTCTTTGTTATATCGTGGGAAGGACGTTAGACAGTCACTGATTCTTGACTGGAGAGTTGAATGGGCATAGAAAATCCGCCGTAATCAGCTGCAATGAACGAGCTCCGGACAAAAGGGTGGGGGGGGGGGAAAGGGTATATGATTACAGAGTAGGCTTTTTCTTGCCTATAGTCACTTTCTCAGAAGACACTAAAAATAATTCGTTCTTAAAAATAATTATTTATCCTTTGAAACTTCCTAAATAATGTACACATGGAAACATAATGACACGAGTTACAAGGACTTTTCTTTTAATCTCCATCTTTATATCATAGCATATGTAAAAGTGAGCCTACCGAAAAAACTTTGTTGCAAATGCATTATATTTGTGAAAATAGTTTTTGCATGTAATATTTTATTAACATGAAAAGGCGGCAACAATAACGTCATTAAAACATGCACGTTTTTTGCATTGCAATATGTCTTTAATTATGGGGGTTCGCTATGCATACAATATATTCTTGCTGGTTGAAAGCCCTATATTTACTAGGCATAGACAATATTATATAGGATCGCGCTCTCACTGCAAATAACATTATTTATGGACAAAGTTAATTCTACTCTCGTCAGCATGGAATAGTCAATATTTGCAAAAGCAGTAGGAAGACTTGGTATGTTTCATAGTTTTATGTTTAACATATTCAATCCAACCATGCATCCAGCTTCACTCCGGTTACGTGGAACATTAACTCCGCAACAAACGGCTAGTAAAGTATGTAAAATTATGTAAAAGTACACAGAATTAAGGAACATAGTACATTTTTTGCTGAAATTGCAGTTATCGAATATTAACTGTTGACGACCACATAAATGTGAAAACGGTCCATGGACATGGATAGTGTTGTTTGCAATGGATACACGATGATCATTTTAAGAGAGTTTCTCTGTAGGCCGTAATATTAAAAAATATCTGATGTGGGCAACACATGACTTTCCTTATATAATGCAATGAATTTACTACTTTTACAGTTAAAAAAATGTTATTCTTATAGTAGATACTTATATTCTTTCCAAGATATTGAATTTTCTTCAATTAGTAGTCATTTTCATTGATTTAGCGTCAATTTTATCCATTTGGCGAGATTTTTGTTAATTTGGCACACACATACATCACATCAAAAATGTTTGATTCGTGATCAGGGATGCTTGAAACGTGCTGTCCCGTCGGAAACTCGAATTCGAATTTTCGACCCCGTCACAATACTTTCCTTATACATTATGTATATAAGGAAAGTAAAAAGATGTTTGAAAAATAAGAGTTAAACATGTCTAACAAACAAGCATTTCGCATGCAACTTCGCATCAGAATACGAATGGGACTTATTTTAGAACACTAGAATGGATCCTCCTTAAGATATTGCATAATTTTCAAATAAATTTATATAAAATATGAAATTTTAAATATGTTTAAATGAGTTAGCATCGCCAACATTTTCATTCAGTTAGCACATTCATTCGTAAGAAAACAGACACAAACAAAAATTTTCTCACATTAACTTTTTAAAACGATTATCTTTTCCTAGAAAATTGGCAATTAAGGAATATTTGTTGGAATTATGCAATATTAAACAGTACGAATTCGTAATAAAAATAATTTATGAATGTTTTTTTTTATAATTTATGAAATTTACTCTGCCGCACATTAACATTGCCATTTTACATCTAATATACAGAATATGCAAAAGAAAGTAATTTAACCCCGTAGCTTGATGGCTTCCTTCTAATAAATCAACAGTTTTTAAAAGATTCTATTTAAGTATATAGAGAATGTATAAAATATTCTCTAAACCCCGATAAATGATAATTAAAGCTAAATAAAAATTGATTTGTAAAATAAACTTAAATATTTTCTTTGCATGCTTTACAGAGGAAAATGAAGCAAAATGATGTATCAACATTTCATTAATCAAAATGCATTTATCATGTAATTTGAACTTCAAATAGCGTTTGCTCCAAAAATAGGGAGAAAACTACTATTAAAAATTAGCTATAAACTTGAAAGGGATTATAAAAAAAGAACGATTTTGGCCAAACAAAATCCATCCAATTCTTATTTTGTAACTCATTTGTTTTTCTGTAACAATTATGTTTTTCCCTTTCTGAGGGGATCGTGTCACGTGGTGCAAGCAAAGTGGGGTCGCCCGTCACCTCCAAGACGGCTATTCAGACACCTGCAGCGCAAGCTAATGATCAATTTAGTTGTTGACAGTTTTCAGAGGGGGAACGGGAATGCTCAGTTGGAAAAACAACATTTACGATGCCTCTCTGCGGTCAGTTTAGCTATGGATCTTCTTCTTGAAAGGGGACAAAACTGAGTCAGTGAGACAGAGTTTTCTCGGCCGGTCAAGTGGTTAATGATAACTCAATTTCTTTGAAAAACAAATTTAATTTCTTTGATATTCATTGTTGTTTTGTGAAAAATAACAGTATATACATATAGTTATTATTTCTAATTCAAAATATAGCAAATTAAACTGTTATTGCAGCAAGTACGCTTTCTTTCTTTCCTACCCAGACCGTCCAACCAACCCAAAGGTGAAGGGATTTTTTTGAACTGCCGCTGAAGTCCCACTCAATTTAGGACGGAATGAAATTAGTATGGCAACCACAAGGACTGAATCATCCTTTACCTAAATCATCGCTTCTCCGAAAGACTTTTGGATCTATAGATTTATCATGCCTATACTGCGCATAGACACGGGGAGAGTTTGGGGTGGCGTCGAGAGGATTGAACTAATGCAAACCTCCTGTCTTTACCCATTGACTATCAAAGCTCGTCAGACATTTTGCTAGAGGGAGGCGTCTAAGGATTAGTAAAACACATACAATTTATTATGAGGTTATAATGTATAGTTATATTCTTTGAGATATGCGAGTCGTTCGCCTCGTTTGTCTGGGAATTTTAGAAGTTCAAGTGCTGAAAGTGGGTGGATAGGAACCCATCCATCTTTTATATAAATTTATGCACTCTGATATATAAACACGTTAATATTAATAAAAAATTAAAAATTTTTTGCAAATTTTTTTTAAAACATTACATTTTGATATTTAAAAAATTAATAGATCTAGTGCTCTGATTTTCTTATGTCATACATTGTTTTAAAGGTAAGTTTCCAAACTTTAAGAAACACTTATAGAAAAAATAAATTTTTTGTCAATTTCAGGGTGCTGGTCCCCCTTAAACATTTACAAGGTATAGAATGATTTGCTGCAGTACTAAGTTAATTTAAATTCTATAAATATCATATTTAATTATATCGTAATACAATAGCAAAAGACTTTTTCAAAATTTTAAGAGAAAATAATCGTTACGGATCCAATAAAGTCAAATCTGAATTTGAATTTCATATAAGATTTCAATTGAGAATGCAATTGCTATACATCGTTATACTAGAATTAATAAACTCGCTCAATAATATTATTGTCAAAATTGTGAAGCGTAAATATTTATCCATCAAATAAATACATGCAAAACCCCGTGTGCCTGTTTGCGAATTTGGTGCTTCATCTGTTTATAAAACCATAGGAATGTGGTTATGCAAGCACATTGTCCTTTCCCTTCCTTAATTAAAGCATTCTCTGAAAATTGAGATAATTGCAGATTGAGAATTCCAATGTTTAGTTCTCTTACGAATACTGTTACGAATACTTAAAATGTCCTCACGGTATGTTGCCGATTCTCGAGAAAAAACAGACTTTACCCTCAACGTTATTGTTTGTTGGTACGTGTTGCATGACCTTGCAGGAAAATTTATTGAACTTGGTGACAAATTTGACGAAATATCCTCATTAAAGCGAACATTAACTTGCCATCTACACTAACTGGAGCCCTCTCTAATTTGCACAACTGCCCCTTCACTGAGATCTCGGGGCCTATTACTTTAAACAATTCGGTTCGGAGTGCTCAACTTCATCTTGAATTTAGTCCTTTTACATTTCTCTCGATCGCTTTCTTTCTCTAACTCCTCCCGTTCATCATGTGGACGTGTACACCTATGGACGTGTCCACAGTAGTGTGGAATTAAACCTGTAAACCGAGAGGTAGGCCACGTCCACTCTGCTGTCTCTCAGTATCCTATGGACGTATGCCCTTTTCTCCGGATCACTCTTTTTTCCGACCCTATCCCTGAAACCAGCCCGTGTTTGGGTCGGATTTCGGATATCAAATGACGTTTCAGCTTTTCCATAGTTGAACTGTGGGCTGTGCCGTCTCACATGAGATTCTGATCCACATTCAAAACAATAACGTCTCTGATCCGTATTTCCAAATCCTGCTTTAGTGGAGTGCGCTCATTTTCCTTCCGGTCGGAAATTTTTTACTCCCCTGTTATGAAGCATAACATATTTGCACATAATGCAATTACTGTTCATTGCCCGTGTTAGCCAAAGGAATGAAAGAGGGGGGAGTAGTAATTACTCAGTGTAGCCTATGTATATGTATGGTAAGTTATTGCTACGATGCTCCTCACAGACGAGATGGAACAGTTCGGCGCCATGGTGTGAATGGTTCAAGACAGAAGTTGTAAATTTAAGAAAAAGAGATGTCGTAGCAAATGTCAGTTTGGAACTGCAAATCTCTCGAAATGTATTGCCGCTGTCAAGTTTTAGCTCACAACGGGGCCCTGTTAGGACCTCCCGGCTGTGAAAATATCTGTGGACAGCAATTTCTATTGAGACGCATAGAAAATGAGAGTCACTACACAATCCAATAATTTGGTCGGAATTAGAACCGCCCTTTCCTCACACATAAGTGAAATAACGAATAAGAGGACGAGGTCACTTCCACCTCAATGTCGTACCTCCCTCTTCAAAAATCTGATGAGACTCGACTTTAAAAATGTAAAAGCAAACTCCTTTATGATCTCGTTAGAGTAGGTCTCCAAGTGTAGGTGCAATTGTTTTTGGTGCCCGATCAGATATGCATTTTGATGCATTTTTAGGCACGGTGTCCTCTTTAATTCTCTAGCGGCAGCCCTATGCGTATTGCACAGAACCAACGCCTTTTGTACCACTCTGCGAGCACGTACACTCAGATGTAGCTCGTAGTCAGCCGCAACTATTCAGCAAATTAAGTTTATGATCGCTCTAAGCCAAAGTGAGCTAGGGCAGAACCAGGCCGAGTTTTGGGCTGTGGCGATTATCGAAGCAGCGAGAACTTCACCACTATTGGTACGCAGTACCACACAGCTCTGAAAATAGACGGCGTAGTATGGGCTACCCCTTGGACCCTTTAAAATGCATTTAAGCCGTGCCAACTGTGTGGACTACTAGGACGGTAAACGACAGCTCAGTGTCTATCTCACCTCACGGACGATTACGCGGACAGAGTGTTTACTACGCACCGATCCTGGACCCTATGCAGTGTACAACACACGTCAGCTGAATGCGTCAATCGTCATCGGTACTGTATGTCTGAGACAAGATACCCAGAAATTTATTTGGGATGAGACCCATCCGGCATCGACCTGTACGTAGTTTATGGACCTTCAGAAATCGCTGGGCCAACCGGCAATTGGGTGGTGGAGAAGATAGTATGCTGTGATCCTCAACTCCGCGAGAATCCGCGACAGAATCCAGATTGTAGCGATATCTCGTAAGAAACTGTGTACCCAATGAATTGTGTATCTCTCGAATACCCAAGCCCTTTTCACTATGACTGTGAAGGATCTATATTTAGGATTACTGCCACTTCATCTGTATAGAGGTATTGTGTCTTTTAAGTTTCAATTGTGATATAATGCATCTGTGTGTATAATTGAAACAAAGTGTCCGTGTAATTCTGAGCTTTGGTAATTTCCCCTTAATTGACAGATTGGATTTTAATTAATGAAAATTCAAAATAGGAATTATTACAACTATCTCGTACACCGCAGAGGTCAAGCTTGGTAATTTTAAGTTTAATATTTGTATTATTATTATTGCCAATGTTTTAATAATTTATGTGTTTAAATATATGTGTTAGTGGCCACAAATAGACTGGTTCTTTTAGTGTGTAAGCAATGCACTTTGAACTTTTCAGATCGCACTGTACTATCTTCAGGATGAACTGGGGGCACTATGGGTAAGTAGTAGTGTTGTATTTATGTAAATTTTGCTTTACCACACCTCCAACCTGTCCATGTTTGTCTCGCGACGTCTCTCAAACCTTCTTCCGTTCGATATTTCATAAGTCTTGACCGTTGCCGCATAGTACATATCGTATTCTGTGGTCAACCCTCTGGGGGCGTAAATCATCTTGCCTCCTGCCTAATGCCGATATGTGCGTATGTTTCCGCGTCTAGGCCTTGAGTGATATATCCGCCACCACTAATTGGTTGACGATCTAAAAATCCATTGCCCCTCTCAACTGAAAATAATGTTCCCACATGGACACCTCTCGAGTAGCGATCTGCACGAAATTCTTGCCATTCTATTGTCTCGCATTCTTAAACTTGTCCAAACATATTTGGGGGTGAGGGCTGGTAATTATCCAAGACCATCCTCTTAATTTCATCATAATCCCCATAATGCTCCTCCCTAATTTAGGTCAGCAAATTTGCTGCCTTATCACCTAACATATTCAACAGAATCAATCGTTGCCCGGAACTCATGATATATATTTTCAGAGGCCAATGCCATCTTCAAGCTCGACTGATCAGCCCTTGTGGACATTTCGATCGTTAACATTCGAATGGTCCTGACCGTCTCCTCTACAGTTTTATATCGCATTGGTGCTCCTGTTTCCCCGTTTATTGTAGGACTTGACGTGCCACTACGTATTCCTGGGGAATTTTTTTTCCAATTCCAACCTGTCTATGAATTCCAAATTTAATTTAAATTGTTCGTCTTCAAAATTCATCTTACTTTCAACTTGTTCGCGTTCCAAATTTATTTTTGCCTTCCGCTTTTTCGCGTTTCAAATTTATTTTGCTTTCTAATTGTTCTCTCTCGACTCTCTCAGTCAGAGTGGCCGTAAGCATATCTTCTACGATTTCTTCCTCATAATTTGGACTTTCTAGAATAAGTTTTCATAATTCCAGAACCTTTAAATTTGAGGAACTGTTTCGACTAATTCAGAAGCTAACATGGCTAAATCCGCTTTTCGTGCTTTTGCTAAGAATACCATTATGAACCGGAAATTAAAAAAAATCCAAACGAGAGGAGGGAAAAAAACAATAGGTGCCCGTGCCTAAATTACGCAAATAATTAAAATTGCCTTACCGTAGAAATTCCATGAGAAAAATTCAAATTCCTGACAACATAAAAATGCAGAATAAAAATTATTTGGAAGCAAAAATTTAATATATCTTGTTCTTAAAACACAGACACAATATTTTCCAAATTAATAAAATTCTATCTTTATTCTTTAAAATATTGAATTATCGAAGTTTAAATGAATCTCAGAATTTCAAAAATAACAAATTCATTCCCATATATGTCTACAAAATTTTGCTCTATTAACCGTTTAGATAAACAAAATTGAAACATTTCCCAACTCCACGTTTTTATTCGTAATATTCAAGAAAAAGTTCCCGTTCAAATAAATCGAGTCAAAATTAGGACACATGCTTTGTGCTCTCTTGGCATCACTTTGATTGCGACTCTCGACGGTCGGATATTTGGTGGGGATGCATTCTCGGGGTCTGGTGGGTCGGGGTCTCGGGGTCGGGGACCTTTGGTGGGTCTGCTCTCCGATGCTGGATCTCTGTAGGGTTGGATGTTGGATGTTGGAAACCCAGACCACACGACAGACCCGAATGTTTACTGTAGCTAAGTGTGTGGGCGGGAACTTTATTATAGATTCAAGTAATTACAACACAAATTAAAATTGAATCACAACACAAGAAGTTACAACAAGACAAGCAAAGATACAAAAAACACAAAAAACACAAAACACAAAAAAAACACAAAAGCATAAAAGAACACATAAGAAAAACAATAGGTTTAAGCAAAAAGTAACTGTGAAAATTTTAAAGTACAAAGCAATAAGGCTGCACAGGTTTACCAAAGAGACCCTGGAGGGATTTTTAAATATTTTTAAATTTACTTAAAAAAAATGCTGGTCAAAATGCTGGACAAAAATAATATAGACATTGAAGGATATTTAAATAACAGAAATATAAATTATCTGTTAATGATACAAAAGTAAAACATTTGTGTTTGTGGACTATCTGTATAATCCATAATTTACAATATTTATAGATGTGTACATTATTTACAGATGTGTAATTTGGAAGTAATATATGAGATTATAAATATTTACAGAATTAAAGTATAAATTAACAGAAATGTATATAAATGGGGTGATTATAATTTTGTTGTTATATTACAGACAGATATATGAGTGATTATGACTTTGTAGATGTATATACAGACAGAGACACCATTTGGTATTGAGAATATATGTACAAAGGTATCACTTCAAAGTGTAAACATTTCACATTTCCATATATAAGTCGCTTATTCACATTGTTTGGCAGGTTTGTATACCAGGAAGTCTAAACATGACTATACCGTTTTCAGGTGGAGACGAGACAGTTAACACAACGATAAAAACAGTAAAACACAAAAACAAAAACAAAACAAAGGGGAACCCAGGAACAGCAGGGGGGGGATTGATCACCAGAGACACGAGAACAGTTGGTACTCACAAGCTCCTCAGCGAACACAGTTCGAAATATCACGGGCGACGAGAACACAGTTCTTGAGTTTATTAAGTAATGTCGGATGTCGGGGCAAACCTCGGAGAACCAAGCTGCACGGGAAGCGGGGACAGGTTTAATTAAATGGTATTCTTTAGTAAAGGGGCAAGAGAATAAATAATGGTCTGCATCAGCATATGCGTTGCAAGGGCAGTTGGAGGATGAATTATGTTTAAAAAATTTAAGGTAATCTAAGAAAGGGCCATGGCCGGTTATAAAATATATGAGGTATTTGTTAAAGATTTGAATTTCGGGGTTAACAATAGGTAGAAATAGATAAATACGTGCAGGGTCATGAGTTCGGGGTGAGACGTAGTTGTTTAGAAGAAGTTGCCAGGAATTCAAAAGGGCGGATTTGCAGAATGAAGTAAGTAGGGAATAAGGGAAAGGGACGGAAAGAGGGGTACCAGAAAGGGTAGCATCTTTGGCAAATTTGTCTGCAGTTTCGTTTCCAAGGTTGCCGGAATGGGCTTTAATCCATTGAAGGTTAATTAAATTTAAATTTTTTGCCGAAAGTGCCAAAAGTTTTGTTTCACAAAGGAGATGAGATTTGTTTTTAATTGATTTGAAAGCCAGAATTGAGGATAAGCTATCAGAGTATATATTGACTTTAGTTGAGTTATCTAATGCCCATTTGATTGCAAGTTTAATTACTGAAAGTTCTGCTTGAAAAACTGTGTTCTAATCACCGAGCTTATACATGAAAGTCTCAGCCAGGCGTTCACCTCTAAAAATGCAGATAGAAAAGCCTGTGTGATTATCTAGTTTTGAACCATCTGTATAAATGGAGATGTCTGAAAAGGATGAAAGGTTAACAATCGGAAGGGAAACTATACGATTAGAGGGAGGGATACTGGAGAGGGGACAGTTGTGATTAAAAAAGGAAGGGGGAGGGAGGGAGGAATCAGGGAAGAGGTTGGTTTTTAGATACCAGAAATTAAATTTTTTGTATAGGTTTTGTACTACTAAATGAACAGGGGGGATGCCAGTAATTAAGTAAAGAGAAATGCTCGAAGTTGTTCTAAAACCGGTTGAAATTTTTAGAAGGAAAATCCGTATCTCTGTAGGGTGTTGGTTTTCTCCTACATTTTCGGAACAAAAGGGTAAAGGACTGGAGGGGTTCTCTTCATTGCGTCGATGAAAAGCATTGGCGTAGATGAACTTCTGTTGAAATTTCTGAGCGGGTCAGGATTCCGTCGCTGAACTCTCTGTGTGGGGCCAGGACGCCATAGTTGAAGTTTCTTGCTCCGTCACTGGAATTCACGAATTTTTCCTTGCTGTTCTGGGGCATCTTCGCACGCAGGATGTTCTCAAAAATGCTAGATTGGTGATGAGTTTCAATAGCAGTGTCAGTCAGGTTTTGGTCTCTGAGAGGTACATAATCCGTAAATCGGCTCTTATTAGCGCCTTTCACTCAAGCTGCCTCCAATTGTAATAGACCAATTGCAATGTGTCGGAATCGCTGTTTGCGATGACAGCGAACAGTTGTGTTGGGTGTCCCGAAATCGTGGGAATCACCCAAGAATAAGAATCCTTTGGTTCTTGATAAAAATAATCTCTTTTCCGGAAATGCGTGTTTGTCGAATCGGTGTGTGTGTTAAAAGAAATGATTCCGGGTTTTCAATAAAATCAGACCCCGAGCTTGCGATAATGTGAAATCTCTATTTGCCGCAATCATTCTACAATCTACCAGGTTCATATCTCTGGAATGGCAAGAGACGTGTGAGAGATCGTACTCTCCGTATCAGCTCCTGCTCGCCTCGCGAGTTCCTATCAATGCGACTTCTCTGATGGGTGTCTCTGGCGTCTTGGGAGTTGAGTAATTTAATATATATATATTTGTATAGAAACCTAAAATCAGACCATGAAATCGACCATGAAATCAGACCACAGCATATTCCTTCGAATTCTGTCTGAGAATTCAATGACGCATAGAACTCCACGCGAACCCCATTCTTGAAATTTTAGTTCCCATCGTATTAGATGACAGGCTTAATGCCTTTATTCTGCCTCCTCGAGCTGATTCTGATGGTGACGAAAATTTTAATGTCTTTGTTTTCGAATTTTCCGCTGGGTTACCTCTACTCGGAGGTGTACGGCTGCACAAGAGCCAAACATATCTAAAGCTGTTTCTCAGAGGTTATGAGTTCCTCACAATATATATATATATATATATATACACACTCCAAGACAAAAAAATAGGTGCACTCCGCAAAATAATCGGATAGCAATGAAACTTCGCAGCCAATGAATGAATGAATAGTTGGAACTGCAGCGAATTGAAACTGAGCACCATGGTGGTATATATAAGGAGCGAACATCGCTTTCAGGAACAAAACGTGCAGTGGATTTCGATTGCCTTTACGTACCTTGATTGTAACAATGCCTCGCCGACGGCCACTATGAGCATTTGAAAGAGTTTGAAAAAGGGTTTGCGGTCGGACTGCATGTAGCTGGATGGACACAGCGACGCATTGTTCGGCATTTGGGTAGGAGCGATCCGGCAATTAGACGATGTTGGCAGCAATGGGTCCGTAATAGCATATTTTAGCGGCAAGCTGTCAGCGGACGGCCTAGAGCGACGACTGAATGGGAGGATAGAGCGATTGTCAGAGCAGCTGTGACAACACGAGATTCGTCGTTATCAGCCATCCAAAGTGTGATAAACATGGAAGTGACCAACCGGACCATTAATAGAAGACTACGAGAGCGGAATATCTATACTCGCGGCGTCCATTACGTCGCTTACCTGTCAACAGCGATGCACTGTCAACAGCGATTGCAATGGTGCTGGACCCGATCAACGTAAATTGTTTGGATTGGGAACGAATTGTCTTCAGTGATGATCCCCGATTCGAACTGAGTCCTGACGGCCAGTGCAGCCGTGCCCGAAGACAACCCGGACATCGTCAGAATCCTGCTCTTACTGTCACAGGGCCCAACAACAGGGAGTTATGGTCGGGGGGTGCCATTTCGCTTGATAGCCGGACACATTTGGTAGTCTTCCGTTGCACCATTATAGCCCAGCGGTACGTTTCCGACATTCTACGACCCATTGTATTGCGTTTCCTTTCGTGACACCCCGGGCTAACTGTTCAGCAAGACAATGCCAGGCCACACATGGCACGCCTCTCTATTAATTATATGCGTGCTTACCACACACTTGGCCAGTCAGATTCCCAGATCTCTCGACTTTTGAACACATTTGGGCTGAAATAAGGCTTCGCCTGCGACCATTCCAGAATGTAGACGAATTAGCTCGTCAATTGGAAGCCATTTGGAACGACATACCTTAGAACACCATCTGACAACTTTATGAATCAATATCACGTCGTGTAACAACTTGTATCAAGGCCAAATGTGGACCAACGCCATATTGCCGTGCCAAATTTTGTCTCATTTGGATAATTATTTTTTGGTGCGTCGATTTTTCTGTCTTAAAGTATATATATATATATATATATATATATATATATATATATAAATCAACAAAATTAGGTAAAATCAACAAAAATGGAAACATAAAACTTTGATTAACTCAAAATTGTACATGAAGATAGCAAATGTTTTACGCATTAAAGAAAACAAGAATTATGTACAAAGATGAAAAACATATTTACTTTTCATAAATTATATGATGACATCACACTTGGGTCGTTAACAAAATGACGTTTAAAGGCAAGCAAACAAAACAAACTTACATTAATATGGTATGGTACCACCCCGGACCTTCATACAAACTTTACAACGATTTTCCATGCTTTCAATGAGGTGATCAACCATAGCAGATCCGAGAAATGACCATTCCTCCAATAGGGCTGTTTCCAACTCTCTGAGACTGGCTGAATGAGGTAAACGTGCAGCGACAGCACTCCCGAGGGCATCCCAAAGGATTTTAATGGGGTTAAGGTCGGGTGAATACGTCGGCCACTCCATACTAGAAATGCCCTTACTTTCCAGGTAGTCGTCAAAGATGTTAGCTCGATGGTGACTGGCATTATAATCCATAAGGAGGAAATCAAAACCATCTGATGTAGCATAGAGTCTCGCAATGGGTTCTAGGACTTCATCCCAATACCGCGCAGCCGTCACAGAACCGTCTTTAAAGATGTGCAGCTCTGTGCGATATCCCATTGAAATTCCAGCCCACCCACCTCTGAATGCGTGATGTTCGATGATGTTTTTGGCCTGATTGCGTGTGCATCGTTGTCTCCCGACACTTACACGCTTATCATCTGATTCCAGGGCAAATCTTAACTAGTCCGTGAACAGGACATTGCACCAATTTGAAACAGTCCAATTGACATGTTGATGACAACACTTTATTCTTGTCTCTCTGGCTTGGACGGTTAGTGAAACCCAAAAACGTGGTACTCGAGCATACAGCCCCTTCACGTGGAGGTTTCGGCCACAGTACTGGCTGGCAAATATTGTCTTACCACGTACAACTGCAACCATGGATGGAACAGTTGTAGAGGTCTTTCGTTGACTCCTCTTAGCTACTATAGCAATATACTGATCATCAGAGGGAGTGGTTATCTTTGCGCGACCTAGCACAGGTCTACGGACAACTGTTGTACGTGCTTGGAATTGTTTCCATAATCGAGAAATTACCGAATTGATCAACGCCAAAACGACTGTCCTGCTTCAATGTGTCCGATAACACGCCAGCGTTCACTATCTGTATTCGTCTTCTTTCAGTCATAGAAATAAGGATATCATCAAAAATAATTCTACAAAAGTTATAAACACTTCGTATCAGCATTTAAATGCGCATCCTCAAACCCTTCAGAATGCTGGCATCTTCAATGTCTGCCTAATTAGCATATATCCGGGCAGTCAATCGTGATTGGCTGTAACATACGATATTTGTATACTGCCATCTACATCCGCAGCGATTTTCAGCCACTCAAATTCAAATACGCTTCCGAAAAATGTAAATTTGCATTGTGTGTCTTACTTTTGGAAGTCAGTGAATGTACACAAATATTCCTGCATTTATATTAAAACCTCACATGTGATTTCAATTTCATACTGTATTTATTCGTAATGTAATAAATGGAAAATGTGTCTAACATTCCTACACAAATAAACTTTTATTGCTCTCTTATATGTAAAGCGAATACAACTTAACAGGATTAAAAATGTCTCTTTATTTCAAAAATGCTACATAATTGCACCATTGAAAGTTAATAAAAGTTTTTACTCTCACAGGAATGTCATCTAAATATCTTCGACAAACATGAAATATGTATAACATGAAATATGTATAACATGAAATATGTCTAATTTTAATTATAATACTCATAATTAAAATGTAAATATTTGTTGGCAGCGACTATGTAATGTTACTTTCAAATGCATCAGTATTTTTGTGTTGTTACTTTCAACTGTAAAAGTCATGAATATGACGAATGAATATATCAGGTATCTCAGGAATTTTATACTATTATTTCTGTTCCTAAAACTCGACGGCATAAAATCTTTTGAAAGCTTTATACATTTAGCGGAGAGTGTAGTGTGATTTATATTTGTATCAATGACTGACAATTTTTCGAGTTTTTGAGTATAACTCTAACAATCCCACGGAGCTCTTAAACAGAAAATCCTGTCAGCACATATTAATTCGATTTATTTTCTTTCGAATGGTTATAGTGCGATAATATTTGCTCTTTTGAAAAATTACCTTGAAGCACCCGCTGAATGTGCTAATACCTTAGGGGTAGTATAAAAGAAAAAAGAACAGAAACTTCAGTAAATAAGTATCTATCTAATTCAGGAGACAAAATAGCAAACAGAATTCTTACAAATATAATCTTCTAATCTGACGATTAAATTATAAACTATTTGTCTTTAGGTATTTCTCCGAAATTGAAATAGTAATAAAAGAATGAGCAAATATAATGAAACTTTTTTATTTTTGCTTTCCTTTAAGAAAAATTCAAAATATTTTTTAATATTGGTTTACTGCCTTTTTTGGGGGTTAGTTTCGTATTTGTACCGAGATGGCAAATCTGAAAATTGCACTTTTATATAGCGGCCATCAACGGTGGACCCGTTTTGTGCTTGTGGTATTATTCAGCACTGTATAGCCGACAACGAAACCATGTGAATATACTCTGTCTCATGAAAATAATAGAATATTTTTATGCGGTTATAAATACAATTTGCAACATCTCTCGGCATCTTTTGTAAATTCGATTGGTGTTATGAGCTACACTGTGTTGTTATATTTACAAGAAAATATTATTAGAACAGAAACTCATATAAAAAAAATATAAAACCTCTAACTGGGAAAAGTGTAGCCAGACGCAAAAGAGTAAATATAAACACTAATACGGTGATATATTTCAAACACTGCTTTTGAATAATTCATTCTTTATATTCATGAGCGTATGTATTATGGATGTGGAGATTGTAACTAAAGGAAAAGGCATCATAATAAAATATTATGCTTAGGAATCTTACTGAAGACCCACCATAAAACTTTCTTAAAATTTTGCTTGCATTTCGAAAATTATTACTTTTTGCTTATTCATAAACTAAAAGTAATATTGTGTAATAATATTCTGTTGAACATAATTTTGAGGTTATATATATATATATATATATATATATATATATATGTATATATATATATATATATATATATATATATATATATATATATATATATAATATCGAAGATGGGGGATATAAAATATAGATCCGTTAAATTTTTTTTAAGCCAAATTTGAGAGATTTATGGTATCAGCATTTATGGTAAACAAATGGTAATTTTTTAATTTTATAATTGGATTTATGGTAAAAGAAATATTAACCAGATAATTGGTATTTTTATTAATATGAAAAAAACTTAAAAGAATTCATGGCCTAAACTGTCCAATGGGTTTCAATAATTAAGGCATAAGAAATTCTCTATTGAAATCCTGCTCGTGATGGGCTGAACTTCTTCATTGAAACTAATCTTCACAATGCACTTACTTTTATTCTTTGTCGGGTTTCTTCCCGGAGAACTCTCCCCATGGAACCTGACCCCTCCCCACCACCTATATGAGGGTGGTTTCTCAAAGTCTTTGTAAATGATGGACATTTTTTTAAGGTTTCATCTCGGTCATTTCTCACCGCTTACTTCATCTTACCCATGGAAATATCATTTAACCCCACTAATAAAATAATGAGTCGTTCAACTAGGGGATATACCGCCTGAGGCTATGTGCTTCTAGTGAAATACAAAGCCGTGGAACACAACGTGCAGGATTAATTCATTTGGTAGGTACTTCTTGACCTCCTTGCTCTGAAGTAGAAACGTCTGCCCTGAAAAAGACGCGTGTCTTTAAAATGATCCTATTTTTTGTGCAGCATATTTAAGTTGTATTTTATGTTGTATTCTATTTACTTATTGCTTGCCACAAAGACGAAAACTAGTCTGTAAATATATAGTTGAATCGAGTGACCCAGGAAAAATTATTCGCCAATGAAGTTCGAGAATATGATAGGGAAAATGCGTAAGGAAGGAAAATGAAAGTAAAGTGATTCAAGGCACATTTTAGTGAATGAAACTACAAAATTAAATACTCTGTAATAAAGTAAAACAAGTGGTTTGGGAAGATACATGTGCAGCACCATCAACTAACTTAAAAAACATGCTCGAAAATTATTGTAAAAGTAATTGTGAATAAAAGTTTTTAAAGCATGTAATACATTACAAAGTGGGGGGGACAGGCTGCTTCGGTAGTTACCAGTAATGCAACTATAAATGACAAACCTGTTCTTGGCTTTGCTGGTGCTCTTTCCTTTTTTTATTTCAAAGAACATGATTTTTTTTTTGGCTGGTTGACTTTATAAAACAATATTTTATAGTATTACCACGAAGTTATATTTATCGCATATTATTTTAGACTGACGTTTGACGAATTTCTTTATCCAACTATTTTAAAGGAGAAATATATAACAAAAAGCAAAGAAATAGCGATAAAATTTGATGAGTCGCAAAAATTATATTTTATATTATAAAGAGATAGATTTGATAGTCATATAAATGTTTTTGCTGCGAGATTTCAAATGACACGATAAAGAAAAATATTCGAAATCTTCTGTACAATAAAAGCACATCTAATAAATCAAACGCACCAAGAGGGGAATGTCTTTAATTGTAACAGGGAAGGTTCGAAAATAGAATTAAGTCATTGTCTCAAATTATGCGTTCACCGAGAAAATGAATAATTGTATAAATGGCAAGAATGTGTTTCAATTGAAGCCGTGTCATCCCTGAGAATAAACGTACATTTTAAGACATTCCAGTATAAATGATAAAATAAAATCGTTGTATTGTGGATAAAATAAATGTCCGTGGAATGAAAATATTCATAGTGTAAAAACAATTTTTACATATTTTAATTTCCTTTCAGGGATGTTTTTGGAATTTTTCTTTTTGATTTTTAATTTCGTACTTTAATTTTCCGGGTTCTAGTTCTTTAATGCTTACTACTTTCATTCCGCAAGTTGCAAAAAAAGATAGATCTTACAAATAGTATCACACGATTTTGCCACGTGGTCAACACTTTGAATTTTGTCAGTGGTGTAACTGTATCAAGCGTTGCAAAGAAACCTAGGTGCCTAGAGCAAGTTGTGATATTCGCAGTTCTTGGAATGAAACAATTTTTTTCCTCAAACATTTTATTGAGAAATAAAATGATTTAAATGTTTTTATAACAATTGTACGTATTAAGTTATTTATGAGTTATAAAACTGATTTTTGTGATAAGTATGAAAACAGTTTTACACACAATTTCCATTACTCATAAAATATAAATAAAAATGTTTCCCAGAGTTCTAAAAACTATCTAGTTTGAGACTGCAGCCGGACGGGGCCAAATGCATGCACATACGTTTAACGATAGCTTTACTTCGCAATTGACTTAATTTCACAACGGGAAATAAGTCTAAGAAACAAACGGTTTAACTTTCCCTTCTGATACAGTATAAAATAAAATATTATAATGTGTCGGTAAAGTATTGTGCCGGGGTCGAAAATTAGAATTTTAATATTTTGCGGAAGGACACGATTCAAGCATCTCTGAACGCGAATCGAACATTTTTGCAGTGATGTCTGTGTGTTTGAATGTATGTCAGTGTGCTTACGTATTGGTGTGCATTTGTATGTATGTATGATAGTGTGCGCGTGTGCGTGTGTCAATGGATGTGATGTCTCACAAACGCATGAAGAGTTTCAAAAATAAGTTGGTATGTGTATTACAATCAGTGAATGTTGGAATCGCATTGATTTTAAATGCAATCGCATGTTTGGAACAAACCTCCCACTGTTTGAAGGAATTTTGTAAAATCATAAAACACAGAACATTCAATAATAATATATATATAATAATTTCTTATTGAATTTTTCTTTGGAAAACGAAGATACCAATTTTAAAACGATAGTATGAACACGTTCTCAGCAAATTACAAATTTTTCAAATAAATTTATAAAAAAGTGTAACAAAAGCAAAAAGTAATAAGTATATATCATCAAATGTGTTTGCTTTCTACATTGAATATCATCTGTTTACACCATTCTCATGGATTTAGTTCGTTCCATTCACGAGATAAGATATTTTATGTACTAGCTTTGTTATTTCGATGCAAAAGAATTCGTCCAAGGGCTTCAATTCCAGTTAATTGAATTTTAATGAGGATTTTGTACGTGATTAGGATTAGGACTTTCTCTTTGGAGTTGTCAAAAATGCCCAATTCCGATATACTTTGTGTTAATTCAATGTCAAAGTAATTGCGCTGCGAAGCTTGGATACAATTATTTGCATTGTTAAAGAAGTAAAGTTATTGAATTATGTAAGGCAAGTTATGTGCTAACGTAATCAGCTTTTTTTACTTTCCCTACATACATAGTTAATGCATAGGAACTGACATTCCTGAACTAGAATCGAACGTTTTACATAGAACGTTGTGATTACGTTGCGACATAGAATTAAATCTATCTAGATACAGTCAAGGTCGGTATCCTGTCAAAATAATTCCCAAGCTACTTAAGTGAATCTCAAAATTTAACTCTCATTATCATTTTATAGAATATCTTACCTTCGAATATAGCTACAGAACATAAAATGTGTATATATATATATAAATTCGTATTGGCTTGACATGATAGGTTAGAATCTGTTTTAAAAAAATAATATTTTATTTGAATTTGGGGTGTTTTGACTTTGAGAATCCGCTATTAAAACTGAGTGTTGTTCTTTGAAAGAATCGAATTGGAGTGCAGTTTAATATGAAGAAGGCATCTTATGCAAATCAGTTTCTCATGTATTTATAGAAGACATTATTCCGAGTCTAATGATAAATTCTGGAAAACAGAGCTATGTTCGGATATTTTTGGCCGACTGTACATATGTTCATCAACTTACGATCGTAAAACATAGTTTATTAAAATATGTATTGCCTGATGGAAAATTTCATTGCATACGAGTATTCGTTTCATTTGCATTCAACCAAATTTTGTGCTTTCTACACTTGTAAGTGCAAAGTTTGTTAGAAAATAAATTTGTGGGTATAGCGGTGTCATTCCATTTTTAACACTTTCCAACATAGTTGAAAAGTGTTTATGACTTTGTTCATTCTGTCTGTCTGTCCGTTCGCACGATAACTGCCTTGAAAACGACTTTATCAAAATGGAATTTTAGTATATTGTTGAGACGGACTGTGGGACATATGGTAATGTAAATGAGCAATATCACCTTATAAGTTTTGGATTGAACTCGGGTTGAAAAAGTGAAATACATTGAACCCTGTGGGACCTAATTTTTCAAATATTTTTTAAGCAAAGTTAAAATTCACGCATTGTTTCGAAAATTTTAAAAATACCTTCAAACCACCACATAAATATATAAAAAAAAACCAGAAAAATATATTCGGTATTTTTTTGAATAAAATTTAAAATAATAATTACACCCATATTATATGAAGAGATCACGTGACCCACTTCGAAATAAAATACGGCATCCATATTTGTTCCCATTGCAAATCATGATTTTTAAACTTCTTTTAAATTTATATTTAGTGTTGCATAGGTTCTAAAACCGCTCTATTTTTGCGTATTTTTTTGGCATCTATATTCTCCACCAACGCAATTGCAATAGTTTTTAGTTTAAATGATCATCAGACTTTGATTATTTCTACAACGAAGCTTAATTTTAATGGATGCAGAATGTAAACAAGTGATTGTAAGATGAGTTGTATAAGAATAGCTGAATTTTTTTCACGCAAAATTCAGCAATTCTAATTATTTAGCTCTGGAGTCCGGAATAAAAGTGATATGAATGAAATATTCATTGTTTTTACATAGCGACAGATAAATGACTATTGGCGTTCAAATAGAAAAGTATTACTCAAAGTATATTTTCTCATGAATGGAGCGATCTAGATCCACGAGAATGATGTCACCAAATTTATCGCATGATATTATATATGAAAAATTAACATGTTTCCGAACAGTTAATATATATTTTTTAATTTATGGGATATTTTGATAAATTTATTTGAAAAATGTGCAATATCTAGAGAACGGTTCATTCTAGCGTTCTAAAGTTTATGTCAATCGTTTTCTAAGGAAAAATTACATAATAAATGTCTATTTGCGTAACTTTATTAAAGGTTTTGATTTTCTGATGATTTTTTCAAAATTTCACTCGAATATTTAGGGGGGTTCTGAACATTCGATTACGTTTAAAAACAATAGGCTTCCAATATTCGCGGAATGTGATTTTTGTACCAAATACCATTCGAATCCCTCCAAGCGTTCGTGAGATATCGTTTCCACAGGCTCACTGACACACACACACACATACTTTCACACACACAAACACATACTTTCACACACACACACACATACTTTCACATACTTTCATATGCACATACTTTCACACACACACACATACTTTTACAAACATACACACACACATACTTTCATATGCACATACTTTCACACACACACAAAGACATCACCTCAAAAATGTTTGATTCGTGATCAGGGATGCTTGAAACGTGCTCTCCCGTCGAAAACTCGAATTCGAATTTTCGATCCCGTCACAATACTTTCCTTTTACATTATGTATATAACGAAAGCAATAATAGTGTTTTCTTTTATGAAAATATCCTTCCCAAACTGAAGTATTTTTTATAATGCTTTAAGTTTTGGGTGCCGAAACTGAAATTTTTATCCAAAATTTTTGTTTTAGGAAATCTAGAATTGTGGGGGGTCTTTATTCATATTTTGCTTAATGGCATTTTTTCCTCAGTTACTCTGCTCTTTTTTGAACTGGCTTTATACGCTCAATATCTTTTACAGTCTACCAATTTTACTGAGTCCAATGTCTATACCATTTTGAATACAATAAATCCAATTTATAAGTATAAAGTTAACATTGTACAAAATTCAATACTTTGGCTGTGATAATATGGTACTTGTTTTATTGTTTGAAATGCAGAGGTTGTGGATGAAAATGTTCATGGATAAAATAATACATACATTGTATGCAAACTGATTGGCATCGCTTAAATCTCAACTTGAGGTCTAAGCGATATATATGGTTAACGAATTTAATTAAGTTTCCCTAGTTTGAGTGGCAGTCCTACACTAGACGGAGTTCCAAAAATAAAATGAATTTATGTCGCATGGCAACATGACTTGTGTGTATGCAGTTATGTGTGTTTGACCATTGGCTTGTAAAAAACGTAACATCTAACGTCAAAATTATTTTTCTTTTATTTTGAAAGTCTCTAAGAAGTTTACAGAGATCCTAAGAAATATCAAATTTAAAGAAAAAATAAATATAACAAAATGTGAAATATAACAAAAAGTGTCGTCTCTTATATCCAAAGTATTGCTTTGAAAATGATTTAATTTTGAAAAAAATTCTTTTGACATTAGTAAAAAAAATCAAATTACGAGTTTTAATTGAGCTGAAAGTAAACATCTTAAATGTGTGTCTGTCAAGTGCCGGTGATAACTAAGTGCGCCGAGTTGATATGACTAAGAATAGTTTGATAGCGATATTAATTAAGCTATCCATGCGGACAGAAAATAAAAAATAATTAATTTTGAAGAATATATATGTTAGAATCGTATCATCCACGAGATCGACATTGTTACTAACATCGTTACTAACTAAACATTGTTATTAACTAAATGTAAGTTATCGTAAAATGCCTACTTACTTCATTAAATTATTTTGTTTTAATGAGGTGGATAAAATGATTTAACTGATAGAAAGAAATGTTCAAACCTATGCTATTTCAATTCATTCGCTAGAATACATATTGGACGAAATTCAAGCCACTTTATACCATAATTTTCAGCTTATATTGGCTTCAATGTTTCAGGGTTTTTCTTGTAACAACCTACATACAATGCGCAAATTAACTAAGAAAGTTAAAGAGAAATGGAAAGTCATAGTTTTTATTGGAATATCAATCCTGTAAGAAACTTTTAACGTTTTCTCATCTTAAAAGATAATCATGTGCAATTTTAAATGAAAACAATTCTTATTCTAAAATATTTTTAACATCGAAATCTCTGCGCAGTAAACAGATGAATATATTATACCCATTGCCAACTTATCACAAAGTGATTTTTTCTTGCTGATGCTAAAATTCCTAATAAAAAAATCTGATGTTGGCAACACATGACTTTCCTTATATAATGCATTGAATTTACTACTTTTACAATAGAAAAAATAGATTATTTTTATAGTAGATATTTATATTCTTCCCAAGATATTAAATTTTCGTCAATGAGTCATCATTTTCATTGATTTAGCGTCATTTTTATCCATATGGCGAGTTTTTCGTTAATTTAGCAACATTTAAAAAATTTGCCAAGTTGGCGACATTGCACCAAATTCGTCACCAAAATCTCGCCAAGCGTTATGGATGAAGAAATAAGTTATTCTTATAGCAGATAAATGACTATTGGCGTTCAAATACAAAAGTATTACTCAAAGTATATTTTTTCATAAATGGAACGAGCTAGATCCACGCGAATGATGTTACCAGATTTATCGCATGGTATTACATATGAAAAGTGATCATGTTTCTCAATAGGAAATATTTTTATTTTATTTTATATGACTTTTTGATAATTTTTTTGAAAAATGTGCAATATCTCGAGAACGGTTCATGTTAGAGTTCTAAACTTTATGTTAATCGTTTTCTAATGAAAAATTACATAAGGAATGTCTGTTTGCGTAACTTTATTAGAGGTTTTGATTTTTTTAAGATCTTTTCAAAATTTCTCTCGAAAATTTAGGGGGGTTCTGAACATTCGATTGCGTATAAAAACAATAGGCTTCCAGTGTTTACGGATTGTAATTTTTGTACTAAATTTCGTTTGAATCGGTATACTCGTTCGTCAGTTATCGTCTCCACAGTCTCACTGAAACACACACACACACACATCATTTCAAAAATATTCGATTCGTGATCAGGGATGCTTGAAACGTGCTCTCCCGTCGAAAACTCGAATTCGAATTTTTTCGATCCCGTCACAATACTTTCCTTATACATTATTGTATATAAGGAAAGTCACAATTATTATTTCAAAATATTCTTAGCATTGAATTCTCTGCGCAGTAATCAGATGAATATATTATACCCATTGTCAACTTATCACAAAGTGATTTTTTCTTGCTGATGCTCAAATTCATAATTAAAATAAAATGTTTTACCGTAATGCAGTCATAGACTTTTGAAATCAGTTTCTTAATTCTTTGTTTTCATGCCTCTAAAATTTCGCTTACTATCCTGAAAAGGAGTTTTACATGTTTCTCTTTCTAGTTCAAATTGATTCATGGAACAGATAAATAAATTTTCTAAGAGACATGTTAAAATGTCCTTAAATGTCTTCTTAAATAAGTAAGTGCATTAAAGTAGCTAAGACATCTGTATATCACTTGTTTTACAGGAATCTTTAAGAGTTAGACAACAGCATAACAATAGATCTTTCAGTAAATAATTTCAAGTTCTTAAGCATTTGGCGTTTATGTGTTTGTACTCGGCTTTCTTATATAATTGTATTCCATGTTAAATTTCCTTTTGCATCATAATAATTTCCAGAATAAAAATAATTCATGTTTAATATTTCGTACTCAATTTATTTATTTAGAACATTTTGAAAAAGTCTATAAAACTTTATATTTTTAAATTAGCAACATATTATTAATGCTAAATAATCAACTTTTCACATAATATATAAATAATCATCCCAGAACATGGAGTTATTGTTTTTCATAAGACATAACTGCAGAATTATTTTAAACTTTGAATAATTTGAGTACTGTCATAAGGTAAATTGTCCTTACCCAAAATTAATATACCAGGACTTACCGTTGACTCACCTTCACTAAGGGTGGAGTACGGAAACTCCTGGTTCACGAGCCGAAGAGAAAAACACACAAGATATAAAATAACCACTCTTATTTAAATTGATCAATTACTTTACTATTTAATTTCATATATATACAGATAGATCTTGATTATTAAGATTATTCATAAATCCCTTTTTTTAGACACATATACCTCTAACAACATTTAATTAACACATATATTTACAACACATAATTTCATTGACACGTATATTTAGAGCACATTAATTACTATTAGCTACCGAAAATCTGAGTAGTTCATTTAGTTTAAATACACGATCTCGTTATTGCGATTGGTTCGTACGACCTTATTGTTAATTATACGATAGGTACTATGAATTCTGTGCTTTCCATAATCATTGTAACAGATGAAACATATCCATACCTTATGTTTGTTTGGAGCCAACACTATGCTGGTTGCCTGCGTATAATATTTTAATACACCACTATTTCACTGTGCTCGCATTTAGTTCACACATCACATTTTTTGCCGATCCGCGTTTCTTTGCGCTATCGCAGAAGATATTTTTGATACTCCTAAAACATTGGATGCGTCTAGGACGCTGTCCAAATTGAATCTAGTGGAAACTTCTAGAACATTCTTGAAACACTTTTTCTTTTCACCTCGCAGTGTCACACCACCTCTTACCAGATATGTTTGATACTCCTAAAACATTGGGTGCGTCTAGGACGCTGTCGAAATTGAATCTAGGAGAAACTTCTAGAACATTCTTGAAACACTTTTTCTTTTCACCTCGCAGTGTCATACCACCTCTTACCAGATATGTTTGATACACCTAAAAGATTGAGTGCGTCTAGGTCGCTGTCGAAATTGAATCTAGTGGAAACTTCTAGAACATTCTTGAAACACTTTTTCTTTTCAACTTGCAGTGTCATACCACCTCTTACCAGATATGTTTGATACTCCTAAAACATTGGGTGCGTCTAGGTCACTGTCGAAATTGAATCTAGTGGAAACTTCTAGAACATTCTTGAAACACTTTTTCTTTTCACCTTGCAGTGTCATACCACCTCTTACCAGATATGTTTGATACACCTAAAAGATTGAGTGCGTCTAGGTCGCTGTCGAAATTGAATCTAGGAGAAACTTCTAGAACATTCTTGAAACACTTTTTCTTTTCACCCCGCAGTGTCATACCACCTCTAACCAGATATGTTTGATACTCCTAAAACATTGGGTGCGTCTAGGACGCTGTCGAAATTGAATCTAGGAGAAACTTCTAGAACATTCTTGAAACACTTTTTCTTTTCACCTCGCAGTGTCATACCACCTCTTACCAGATATGTTTGATACACCTAAAAGATTGAGTGCGTCTAGGTCGCTGTCGAAATTGAATCTAGTGGAAACTTCTAGAACATTCTTGAAAAATTTTTTCTTTTCACCTCGCAGTGTCATACCACCTCTTACCAGATATGTTTGATACTCCTAAAACATTGGGTGCGTCTAGGACGCTGTCGAAATTAAATCTAGTGGAAACTTCTAGAACATTCTTGAAACACTATTTCTTTTCACCTTGCAGTGTCATACCACCTCTTACCAGATATGTTTGATACACCTAAAAGATTGAGTGCGTCTAGGTCGCTGTCGAAATTGAATCTAGGAGAATCTTCTAGAACATTCTTGAAACACTTTTTCTTTTCACCTCGCAGTGTCATACCACCTCTTACCAGATATGTTTGATACTCCTAAAACATTGGGTGCGTCTAGGACGCTGTCGAAATTGAATCTAGGAGAAACTTCTAGAACATTCTTGAAACACTTTTTCTTTTCACCTCGCAGTGTCATACCACCTCTTACCAGATATGTTTGATACACCTAAAAGATTGAGTGCGTCTAGGTCGCTGTCGAAATTGAATCTAGGAGAAACTTCTAGAACATTCTTGAAACACTTTTTCTTTTCACCTCGCAGTGTCATACCACCTCTTACCAGATATGTTTGATACACCTAAAAGATTGAGTGCGTCTAGGTCGCTGTTGAAATTGAATCTAGTGGAAACTTCTAGAACATTCTTGAAACACTTTTTCTTTTCACCTTGCAGTGTCATACTACCTCTTACCAGATATGTTTGTTACTCCTAAAACATTGGGTGCGTCTAGGTCACTGTCGAAATTGAATCTAGTGGAAACTTCTAGAACATTCTTGAAACACTTTTTCTTTTCACCTCGCAGTGTCATACCACCTCTTACCAGATATGTTTGATACACCTAAATGATTGAGTGCGTCTAGGTCGCTGTCGAAATTGAATCTAGTGGAAACTTCTAGAACATTCTTGAAACACTTTTTCTTTTCACCTCGCAGTGTCATACCACCTCTTACCAGATATGTTTGATACTCCCAAAACATTGGGTGCGTCTAGGACGCTGTCGAAATTGAATCTAGGAGAAACTTCTAGAACATTCTTGAAACACTTTTTCGTTTCACCTCGCAGTGTCATACCACCTCTTACCAGATATGTTTGATACACCTAAAAGATTGAGTGCGTCTAGGTCGCTGTCGAAATTGAATCTAGTGGAAACTTCTAGAACATTCTTGAAACACTTTTTCTTTTCACCTCGCAGTGTCATACCACCTCTTACCAGATATGTTTGATACTCCTAAAACATTGGGTGCGTCTAGGACGCTGTCGAAATTAAATCTAGTGGAAACTTCTAGAACATTCTTGAAACACTTTTTCTTTTCACCTTGCAGTGTCATACCACCTCTTGCCAGATATGTTTGATACACTTAAAACATTGAGTGCGTCTAGGTCACTGTCGAAATTGAATCTAGGAGAAACTTCTAGAACATTCTTGAAACACTTTTTCTTTTCACCTCGCAGTGTCATACCACCTCTTACCAGATATGTTTGATACACCTAAAAGATTGAGTGCGTCTAGGTCGCTGTCGAAATTGAATCTAGTGGAAACTTCTAGAACATTATTGAAACACTTTTTCTTTTCACCTCGCAGTGTCATACCACCTCTTACCAGATATGTTTGATACACCTAAAAGATTGAGTGCGTCTAGGTCGCTGTCGAAATTGAATCTAGGAGAAACTTCTAGAACATTCTTGAAACACTTTTTCTTTTCACCTCGCAGTGTCATACCACCTCTTACCAGATATGTTTGATACTCCTAAAACATTGGGTGCGTCTAGGACGCTGTCGAAATTGAATCTAGGAGAAACTTCTAGAACATTCTTGAAACACTTTTTCTTTTCACCTCGCAGTGTCATACCACCTCTTACCAGATATGTTTGATACACCTAAAAGATTGAGTGCATCTAGGTCGCTGTCGAAATTGAATATAGTGGAAACTTCTAGAACATTCTTGAAACACTTTTTCTTTTCACCTTGCAGTGTCATACTACCTCTTACCAGATATGTTTGATACTCCTAAAACATTGGGTGCGTCTAGGTCACTGTCGAAATTGAATCTAGTGGAAACTTCTAGAACATTCTTGAAACACTTTTTCTTTTCACCTCGCAGTGTCATACCACCTCTTACCAGATATGTTTGATACACCTAAATGATTGAGTGCGTCTAGGTCGCTGTCGAAATTGAATCTAGTGGAAACTTCTAGAACATTCTTGAAACACTTTTTCTTTTCACCTCGCAGTGTCACACCACCTCTTACCAGATATATTTGATACTCCTAAAACATTGGGTGCGTCTAGGACGCTGTCGAAATTGAATCTAGGAGAAACTTCTAGAACATTCTTGAAACACTTTTTCTTTTCACCCCGCAGTGTCATACCACCTCTAACCAGATATGTTTGATACTCCTAAAACATTGGGTGCGTCTAGGACGCTGTCGAAATTGAATCTAGGAGAAACTTCTAGAACATTCTTGAAACACTTTTTCTTTTCACCTCGCAGTGTCATACCACCTCTTACCAGATATGTTTGATACACCTAAAAGATTGAGTGCGTCTAGGTCGCTGTTGAAATTGAATCTAGTGGAAACTTCTAGAACATTCTTGAAACACTTTTCCTTTTCACCTTGCAGTGTCATACCACCTCTTACCAGATATGTTTGATACTCCTAAAACATTGGGTGCGTCTAGGACGCTGTCGAAATTAAATCTAGTGGAAACTTCTAGAACATTCTTGAAACACTTTTTCCTTTCACCTCGCAGTGTCATACCACCTCTTGCCAGATATGTTTGATACACCTAAAACATTGAGTGCGTCTAGGTCACTGTCGAAATTGAATCTAGTGGAAACTTCTAGAACATTCTTGAAACGCTTTTTTTTTCACCTTGCAGTGTCATACCACCTCTTTTGATTCGTTGGTGTGATGGAGGGGATGAACGCTGTTTATTTATGTTTGCGTTACCATTGGTTTTCTCCGCTGCATTTACAGTGCTCATTAGCTTGCTTGGCATCCGTAATTGAAATCTCCAAATGCCGTGCAACATCGTACAAGTACAGAGTACGAGAATGACACACATACATAATCAGACATATAAGTATTTTAATTGGATTCAGGATGAGAATGCATACTACTTTATATTATAATTTCAATTAGTTTATATTGACTTCTGCGTGTCAGTGTCTTCCTTATAACAACCTACATTTAATGCGTAAATTAACTAAGAAAGTTAAAGAAAAATGGCAAGTCATTAATTCTATTTAGCGGTGAAACGTGAATCTGCAGGTTAATGTTTCTTTATATGACCGTATATCTAATCATCATATTATGCATATAAGAAAGACAGCGAAATGAATATTTATTCAGTGGTAATACATATTCATTTTGCTTCTTTTCTTATATGGAATAAATTTGATTAGAAATGTTATTAATGATATCTCAGAAACAATAATTCACATATACAAATTGGAATCTATTGTTTGTTTTAATTATTTGATCAATAAAGACAATTTATTTATGTATAAGATGAAAATCTCAATGCTCTGTAACATGCGTGATATATTATATGTTGTTGTTGTTGTTGTCGTGTCCCTAACATTACATTTAATAAAAAATGTGTGCATTGCTTCTGTTTAGTCTAATGACCCGGGGCACCCGAAGGTAGAAGTCTGACTTCTGCCACAAATAAGACGATACAACATCCATGCCCGCAGGCGGGACTCGAACCCGCAATCTCGCAGCCGAGCCATCACGAGGAAACGCATATATTATATGTGTTTTCTACTAATGTTGTTTTCTTTCATTTTTACTTTCCTTATATACATAATGTATAAGGAAAGTATTGTGACGGGGACGAAAATTCTAATTCGATTTTTCGACGAGTGAGCACGTTTCAAGCATTCCTGATTACGAATCAAACATTTTTCAACTGATGTCTGTGTGTGTGTGAGTCAATGAGTCTGTGGAGACCATTTCTCACGAACTAAACGAGCGATTCGAATGAAATTCCGTACAAAAATCACAATCCGTAAATACTGGAAGCTTCTTGTTTTTAACTGTAATTGAATGTTCAGAACCCACCTAAATTTTCGAGTGAAATTTTAAAAAAATCATCAAAAAATCAAAACCTTTAATGAAGTTACGGAAGTAGACATTTCTTATGTAATTTTTCCTTAGAAAACGATTGACATAAACTTTAGAACGCTAGCATAAACTATTCTCGAGATATTGTACACTTTTCAAACAAATTTATCAGAAAATCCCATAAATTAAAAATAATAATTAACTGTTGAGAAACATGTTCACTTTTCATACGTAATATCATGCAATAAATTTGGTGACATCATTCTCGTGGATCCATCTCGTTCCATTCATGAGAAAAGATACTTTGAGTAATACTTTTGTATTTGAACGCCAACAGTCATTATGTATCTGCTATAAGAATAACTTATCTCTCCATCCATAACGCTTGGCGAGATTTTAGCGACAAATTTGGCGGAATGTCGCCAACTTGGCAAATTTTTAAATGTTGCCAAATTAACGAAAATCTCGCCAAATGGATATAAATGACGCTAAATCAATGAAAATGACGACTAATCGTCAAAAATTCCGTATCTTGGAAATAATATAAGTATCTACTATAAGAAAACCTATTTTTTTCCTGTAAAATTAGTAAATTCATTGCATTATATAAGAAAAGTCATGTGTTGGCCACATTAGATTTTTTGTTATTTTATATTATGACGAAATATGTGCTGTGTTTAAAAAAACGATAGAAATCACCAAATATCCCACCCCTGGGATCATTTTAAATGTGCGTTGTTCTTAGTATATTTAAAAGGGTTCCTAACATTGTAAAATTTGGAAACGGGTGTTTCCAGTGCAATTTTTTTGAACGATGCTTTTGTAAGACGCGTGTTGCACAACAACTGATAACAAGAAAACGATTTTGCTTTTATTTATTACATGGTTTTATAAATTACGCTCTTTTATTGTTTGCATGTACATTAAATGTATGAGAAATGTCTGTTTTAAAATGTATGCATTCCAAATGCACGGAATACAACGACATACCAAATTTGGATTTTATAGCTGCTCCGGTTTTGGGGTTGTTTCCAAAAAGATAGTTCATTCCCATGACAAAACCAGGAAGGGCTGTACCAGTAAGGTGCTAATTCCAAGGAATTAAAATATGTCGCGAAATACAGCGATATGACAAATATGAGCTTTCTAGCTACTCTGGTTCTCGTTTTATTAAAATAAACGAGTAATTTCCTGAGGTACTGCGGGTCCGATAGTTTTCAATATCCAAAGGATTAATATATACGACAAGATATAATAACATACCAAATTTGTACTTTAATTTACAAGAAAAAATTTTGAAATCGGTCTCGTGAGTCCAAATGATTACAACTATAGCGTGCTACCATTCACTTTAAAGGGGTTGAAAATACACTTCAATGGATACCATACTTCACAATGTATCTTCAGCGGGTAATTTGACCCCCAAGGAATGACTTCACGGACAAAAACTAATTATATCGCTGCAACTTTTCGCAGCAACGATTGAAACAACTAAGTATCGTAATGATTGAGCCACAAATAAACCCCTTTGGTTTATGATTACTATCATAAGGTAAATTGTCCTTACTCAAATTTTGCTGTACAAGGACTTACATTTGATGTCTTCATTTAGGATGGAGTATGAAATCTCCAGCTCTCGAGCACTGCAGAATAACATTTAAGACATATAATAATAACTCTGATTTAAATTGATCAATTCTTTAATTTTATATATATATAAATATGTTGATTAATTCATAAAGTTTACTCATAAAATCATTTAAGTGACACATATATCTATAAAAACTATTACTATTGCTCAGAAACATATACAGTTCTTTTTTTTCAAACGTAATGGTTCTTTAATCAGATTTGAGTTCTTACTCAAGTACTGCTAAATAGTCGATATATGTTATATGCCCTCCGTGATCATTATATTAGTAGGTGAAATTTGCATAATTACCTCATTTTGTACAGTGACATTTAGCGCAGAAAACAGTATCCTGGATACCTGCGTATACTTGATACGACACTTGTAGTCACTCCTCACATACTGCGGTCACTCATCATATTGATGATCCACGTTTTCTTTTGTACGATACGTAGAAGTTTATTGATACTCCTAAATTTACGTGCTTCTAGGATGCTGTAGAAAACTGAATCTGCTGACACTTCTCGAAATCTCTGGAACCACTTTTTTCTTTCTCCCTGTGGTGTCAAACCACCTTATCTGATTTGTTGTTGGTGATAGAGGGGATGCACGATTTTTAGCTATGTGTGAGTTACAATTGGTTCTCATCGATGCATTTAAAGCGCTTATTAGCTTGATTGACATCTGTATTCGAAATGTCAACATGTCGTGCGACAATTACGTTAAATCTTTTCTTATGCTGTCATCTTTAAAAAAATATAAAATTTCGAAAAAATTCAAAGTTTTCTCTCGAATTAAAAAATATTTTATCTCACAGCAGGACATAAAGTTTAGCACATACGTCTGTATTTCGGGTATGTAGCGCAGCATGACTGTCACCTTTCCCGATTCTTTTTCTGACATTTTGAGCCAGACTTCTTCTCCTATAACATTATCAATACTAAATAAATAACGGCTCTCTCTGAATAACACTGCTTTAAATCACGACTATTTTTCTTCTACTCTTGAATATCATTATTTTGTAATCGTTGACTTTCCTTCTTCTAGTCACACCATTTGGCCTAGGGTTCAGATACGCCCTCTTTGCTCTCATTGGATGGTCCACAGTGCGATGTCGTATCTTTGCATTACTGGCTCTTTCAGATTTCAATGAAGCTTGGTGTAAGTCTTGGTTCTAGGCTTTTTTACCCCAACCACAACTGCACTTTGTGTAACGTGTGTTTATTGGGATCATGACTTTCCGGGCTAAAACGGTCATTAAACGGTGACAAAAGTCTACGCTTTGTTTCGTCGTAAACATCAAAACTTCATATGGATCTTTCTGGTCTCACAACTACGAATGAGAAAGTAAACATTAAGACATTCTTATGACAGACTCAGGAAGGGCTGTGCCGATAAGGTGCAAACTCCAAAGAATTAAAATATGTTACGAAAAAAGGAGATATGACAAATATAAGCTTTCTAACCACTCCGGTTTTCGTTTTATTAAGAAAAAAAGGGTAAACTACATTAGTACGGCGGATCCAGGACGGGTAAGACGGATAAAGTTCAAAATCCAAATGATTAATGTATATACAACAAGGGGCAATGAGATACCATATTTGGGATTTCTAATTGCTGCGACTCTTGAGTTAGTTCCAAAACCAATTGCACTTCTGAAGCGGCTGCAAAATGGACTTGCACGATTAGGTTCTAAATTAAGAGATTTTAAATATACCATTAAAGATAACAACATACCAAATTTGGAATTTCTAGCTGTTTCAACTCTCGAGTTATTTCCAAAAAATGAGTGCATTCCCGAATCGTCTGCGGAACGGGCTAGCTCGATTAGGTTCTAAATTCAAAGATTTAAAATATTCTACTAAAACCAATGACATACCAAATTTGGACTTTTTATATCTTTCGATTATCCAGCTATTTCCAAAAAACGAGTGCATTTTGAAGCGGCTGAAGAACGGGCTAGCCCGATTAAGTTCTAAATTCAAAGATTTAGCATACACCACTAAAGACAAAGACATACTACATTTGGACTTTATAACTGCTTCCATTCTCAATTTCTTTCTAAAAAACTAGTGCAGTCATGAAGCGTCCCCAGAACGGGCTAGCCCGAATAGATTATAAATCCAAAGGATTAAAATATATCGTAAAAGGAAACGACAAATTTAAATATGGACTTTATAGCTGCTCTGGTTCTTCAGTCATTCCACAGAACTGGTGCATTCCTACAGCGAACCCAAGACAGGCTAGCCAGATAAGGTTCAGAATACACAGGATTCAAATGTTCTATAAAAGCAACTGTATACCAAATTTCATCTTACTATGATGAATGGAACCTGATTAGTTAGGATTTAATGATTTGGAAGAAAAATGAGCCTCTCTGTTCATCATCTTTTTCGAAACAAACCCAAGACGAGCTAGACCGATAAGATTCAAAATCCAAAGCTTTAAAATATACAATAAATATAACATGCCAAATTCAGGTTTTCAAGCCACCCAGCATTGAATACATTAAAAATATACAATATGACGGACTCAAGACGGGGAAGCCAGATAAAGTTCAAAATCAAAAAATTTATCGCCAAATTTATCCCCAAACATTCAGACAGACAAACCAACCACAAAAGGACATTTGGCGAATTGTTGAGCGTCAAAATACCAAAATATTTCTAAAGTATCTTCTCTCGTGAATATAACGAACAAGATATACGAGAAAAATGTTACATTAGTCGAATAATATTGCATATGGAACGGTAATGGATTTCAGAATAATTAACACTTTTTAACACTTTGCAACATAGATGAAAAGTGTGTATGACTTTGTTCATTCTGTCTGTCTGCTCGTTTTCACGATAACTGCCGTAAAGCTGACTTTATCAAAATGAAATTTTAGTATCTTATTCAGACGGCCTGTGGAAATGTAAATCAATAATATCACCCAATTAATTTTGGATTGAACCATGGGTTGAAAAGTGAAATACATTTTGCCCTATGAGACCTAATTTTTCAAACACTTTTTAAGGAAAGTTAAAATTCACAAATTCCTTTGAAAATTTTAAGAAATATTTAAATTATCCCTTAAAATATACAAAAAAATTTGAGCAAAATATATTCGGTAGTTTTTTAAATAATAATTAAAATAATAATTATAACCATATTATATGAAGAGATCACGAGATCTACTTCAAAGTAAAATATGGCATTCATCTCTTTTCCCAATATGAAAATCGAGATATTTAAAGTTCTTTTAAATTTAAATTTAGTGCTGCATCTGTCCTAAAACCGCTTTTTTCCCAAATTTTTTTCATATATATTCTGCGACATCGCAATTAGAATACTTTTGAGTTTACATGATCATTAAACTTTGATTATTTCTGCAACGAAACCTAATTTTAAAATATGCAGAATGAAAACGAATCAAGCTGTAAGATGATTTGTATAAGAATTGCCGAATTTTTTCAATGCAAAATTATTTAGCTCTGAGGTTTGAAAGGAGATTTGAATAAAATATTCATTCATTTTACATAGAGAAGCAGACGATTTGAAACATTACCCTTTTCGATGAAGTTTTAAGCATAGAGTTCAAAAATACTTTTACCTCCATGGTTTTAAATTTCAAAGGAAAATATATAATTGCAGTACTGTGAAAATTTAAAAAATCTGATTTGGGCAGCACATGGTTTTCCTTATATAATGCAATGAAATTACTTTTTTAAAGATGAAAATGTAATGAAAGGATTTCTTTTAAATTTATATTTAGTGTTGCATTCGTCCTAAAACAGCTTTATTTTTGAGTATTTCCTTTGCATCTATATTCTGCGAAAACGTGAGTGTAAATTTTTGAGTTCATATGCTCATCAAACTTTGATTATTTCTACAATGAAGCCTAATTTTAATGGATGCAGAATGTAAACAAGTGATGAGTTGTATATAGAATTGCTGAATTTTTTTCACGCAAAATTTATTTAACTCTGGAGTCTGGAATAAAAGTGTATGAATAAAATATTCACTGCTGTGGGCCAGACGATTACTATTTCGACGATTTCAATTGAATAAAGTTTATTTTTTGCCAATGTGTGTGGGTTTTAAGTTTTCAAGCAAAATGAATTATTGTAGTTCTGTATTAATTAAAATAATATCACATCTGAATGCATCGCATTTTCGAGATGTTTGAATAACATTGCATTTCAGTTGGAAAGTGTTTCATAATCAATGCTTTATGTATGATTGATCTTTCTTGTTAATTTTATGTATTGTTTTAATAAATGTATTTTAGAAAATACAATCTCTCGACAACGGTCCTTGCTGTTAGCTTTCTAAAGTGCGTACCATTCATTATTCAATACAAAATAATATAAGAAATAATTTTCAATGTGATATTATTGAAGTTTTTTCTTCTTATTTTATAAATTTTTCTAAACTGCATTGAAAATTCGAGAAGCCTTTTAAGCAGTTGATTGCATTTAAAATGAACATGATTCCAGTCTTCATGGATTGTAATAACCGTACCGTCATAGTCGTACCAAATTTCTCTAATCATGATTGTCTTATTTCTGGTCTGCTCTAGTCTCAAAATGCCATCTGTCTTCTCCAATGTCTGATCTCGTTCTCTGGTCACAGGCTGTGTTCCCCTCGGTGTGTTTGTGTGTGTGTGTGTGTGGGGGGTAACTCCGCCTTTACTTCTTTTCGGCGCTTACTGGTTACTCCTTACCCAATGGCACCATTGCACATTTAGTACGGCCCAGCTCAGCCCCTCTGGTATGGCACCCCTAAATTTATAGTATTCTGACCTTTAGGTTCAAGTCCTAATAAACCTTGGTGCTAGCCAGACTACATGCTTTGTTCGCCGTTTTGGCCACAAAAAATACTCACATAAAAGTGTCTCATCAAATGTGAGAACAATTTCTGGTGTCACAGTGACATATCTCATGGACTTACACACACAACAATATACACTAATATACATAAATATTCACATATACAGTGACATTACTTCTAAAACGTTCGATTCGAGTTCAGGGATGTTTGAAACTTATTCTACCGTCGAAAACTCATTTTTTTCTACTCCATCCTAATACTTTATATATTATACTATGTATATAAGAAAAGTAATAAAACGCTGTAAAAAATATATATGCATTTCTTAAAAGCGTCAATTGTACTCGGTTTTGTATCACCACGATTTTGTGCTTTTTAATTAAAACATAAGATATATGAGATTGATTGTCCTTAAATACCCAAATAAACTGCATCAGGAAACAGCAAAATCTCCATCAAATAATAAAAGTTAGTTTCTGTTATAATTATTGTTGAGATAAACAATTTAACGCTCGTAAATAGTGTGAACGAACAATTAAGAATTTAGGAGTTTTATTTTCCAAAAACGCAGTACAGCGCTAAAACCTAATGAAATAAATATATTTCCTTAAAGCAATGCATAACGAAATTAATATATCCTAAAATGTGAAAAAGAATAGCCCAGAGGTGAACAAACAAATTACTAGTGGGATGTTAGATGCAAAAAGATTCATAGAATCCACTCCCTGTGTGTACATAAGAAAAATATCGTTAAACTGAGATATATTTAGAGTGGAAAATCCGTAACAGATGAATGGGGATTTTTGAAGTGATGTTAGATATATTTAATTATGCGCTTCGTCAGTAAATATGCGATATCTAATTAAATAACTGGGGCCCGATTTGTCGGAATAAAAGTATTATAGAAATACTTCCTTTCTGCACATTTCATTAATATCTGCAGATACGTATATTGTTATGTTGGTTTCAACTTCTGCTGAAAATGGAAATAATTTGCGAGTCGTACACGCCACATGCTGCTTTCATTATTTTTACCTTTAAATTAGATACACTGCAACTCCGAAAGTTAAGCAAGAAATGCAAATTGTCAGATAGCAAGGACATGCGTGGATTTATTGGGCGAATCTTGCTGTTCGAGTAAATTACGTATATCGAAACAAACGCTATAAAGTGTTTAGATTCATTCCAGATATAAATAAGTAAATTAGACGTTGAGCAGAATGATACATTTGCGTATAATGTTTCCATTCAACCAAGAACCTTTTTTATGGAAATTTGGAGTAACCATTTGTTTTAGCATGGTTCATGGAATAAGTATGAATGGTTTGCGACTGTAGTTGTGAAACTCAAAGCGGAAAAATCCATCCTTATACTGTTAATTGTCTTGTGTGTGCACCATTCCATCATTTCTCGTTTGTGGACACAGTTCTAAACGAGTGGAACAGTTATCGGAAGGTTTACTTATTTTGGAGCAACTTGTGACAGGTATGGACAAACTACAGGTCGCATGTCAAATATTTCCTTCCGGTAATTTCAATACGACCTACATAACAAAACTGGATTTTTTTAAACGCCCTGCCAAAATCAACATTTCAAAACTTTGTAGCCATGTGCAAAAATATATAGCAATGTTTGGACCCTTATGTTGACATGAACAAGTGTTTTCAACCATCAGACATAGAAAAACTGATCTTAGAAATCGACTTACTTATGAATATCTTTTCTCTTGAGAATCGCCTCTTCACAGTTTCAATCAACTCACACCCCACCAATTTACACCTACTAAATGAAATTAAACACAATTCAGCAAAGTATTTGTCATTATTTCGTATTTTAAATATTTAAGCATGTTTTAAAATTAATTTTGAAGAAAATTTAATGAATAAAAGTCTTTGGCATACCAAGAATTTTTTGCTTCATTTTTATTTAGTCCTTCTGTGAATAATTAAGCTGTAGGGCCAGAAAAAACGTCTACAGTGGTGTCGTGACAGCTTGTGATTTAAACCTAAACACAGAAGGGAATGTTCTTTTCATAGACAGAGAGATTTGCTCTGTAATCAGACAGTGGACGTATGCTAATTTATAGACAAAACGAAAATACTTTACCAGTCCATTAAATCGTTAAATACCGCGGTTTTGGTTATTGAAGTGTAACGGTATGAACTTTCTTTTTATTGGGACGTTGCAAAGATCGTCATGTTCTTTCATTCGCCAATGTCACGACGGGAAGGTATCGCAGCAAAGTTCTTAATTCCTGTGTAAGATTTTATGCAGCTTTAGTTGGTATGGGTTTTTGTTTAATGAAGAACAGGCTAGTCCACATAGAGCAAACATTGTGGAAGAATACCTTTAGACATTGAGGTTATGTAGTGGCTAGCGTATTCTCAGATCTTAATTTTATCTGAAATATTTTGGATGTCCTCATGGAATATTTCTCTGCCAACCTAATCCCTGTCTCCACCTTCTAGGAACTGTAAACTGCTCTTATACAGTAACGGCAATCATTTCCCTCTGTAACCATAGATCACTTTAATGAAGAAATGAATCTTCCTTGAAACACTTGCAAGAGAGTCGAGAGGGTAATATTTGCTATTGTCCCTCTGTGTATCACCATTTTGCCCCTCTATGCATCATTCAGAATGTTTATCCGCGTTTCTGCAGCAAATTTAGTTTTGTCCTATTCATTTTTCTGTCCTGACTTTTCAATTATCAGAAGTGCTAAATCACTGAATCGTGACTGTCCGACAGAATTTATTTTGCAGTCTTTTATAAGTTTCAATTATTAAATGACCTTTGAACAGAGAGAGTCACTGAAACAGTGACTGGCAGAGTAAAAAACAGCAGTAATACACATCTGAAAAATGACTTTCCATCGATTTACATTTGTTACTTAATATTTCTGAGTACTTTGTAACATCTGCTGTTTTAGCTTATTTTTTATGAATGTGTCAAATTGAATAGATAATTGTGTATGAAATTGTGAGTGAGAATATTTCTTCAGAAAATTTCACTTTTTGCCATCAATCAAATTCGCTGATTTTAAAATTTCTCTTAGCGATTGGCAGGTATATAGTTCTGCTATTCTGCCTCAAACCTCTCATCCAATATTGAGGACCCTAAGCGTTGCTTTATTTTGCCACCGAAATGTTATGCGCCTTGCACTGCAAGATACCATGAAATCAATCGCATTAGTATCAAAATAGAATTTGACATTTCATTTTTAGTTATATATTTTTATGATAGCATTTTCATTTCATTTATTATACGCTTGATTGCTTACCTACTTAATATATTCATTAAATTTGCATTCTACTTCGTGCCCCAAAAAGAATTAAAAATCCCATGGAATATTTTTTTTCAAATAGAAACTACCTGTCTCTGAATTCATTCTTAAGAACAATTTTCTCGCGAAATATTTATTTAACAGATTAAAATAAAAAAAATGTATGCATAAGAATAGAAAATGAGATTGGATGAGCATATGCCGTTTCCTTATTAGCTTTCCACATGAACAGAAAATATATCAGGATATGTTTTCCATTTGATAAATGTACCTGCATTAAAATATCAACTTCAAATCGCAGTAAAAATATCCAACCAAAAAAAAAATCAAAATTTTTGCAACTACAATTCTGCAGAAGTAAAAATTATATGAATCAAGTTATATACTTTTTAAATAAAAAATGAAATATCAATAACCTACTTTTTACTCGAAAAGACAAACGCATCAAGCTACAATGGATCCCCGGACATTGCGGTATTTATGGGAACGAACAGGCAGATCTTCTTGCACAAAAGGGTGCAGTTTTAGAAAAGACCAGGGCCTCTGGGCTGTCTTATCACTCAATAAAGCTGTATTGGAAATATTCTTTGAAGCTGAAGTTTGAAACACAAATGCAAGATAGTATCAAATCTAAGAACTGGAGTATTATAGATCTCGATAATATATCCGATTGTCCGCGACGTGAGGCAGTGACGCTGTTCCGGCTGGTGACGGGTCATGACTGCCTGAGTGAGCATCTCCATAGAATTAGTATTTATGACTGTCCTCTTTGCCCTCTTTGCGATATGAGGGAACCTATGAATACAGCCCACATGCATCGATGTAGGGCGCTTGGTTCTGACGACTCCGAGATCGCCCTGTACTGGAGAGCCAGAGAACTCTTAAGGCTTCATTGACTTCGGTCAATTTTTGTTACTTTACATCATTGTTCTTTGTTCATGTACATGTTCTGTAACTTGCCTTGCCATTGGAAAAAAAAACTTTTTACTAAACTGAATGTGTTTAGTACTGCATATGTTACCATACACATACTAGCATTCTGTTATGTAAACACTGTATAGTGTAACTTATAGTGTCCTTAAATATCGAAAGAGAAAGAAATCGTTAAAACACATATGATACCTTTCTACATAGGTATATAATAAATTTTCATATACTTTGTAAACTATTAGAGATGAAAAATTAAATATCAATTACCTACATTAATAAAAAAGAAAATAAAGTTGATACCGAATGTGCTACCACGCACATACTATCCTTTTTTATTTATTTAAAACACTCTATATGTGATAGTATCCTTAAATATACGAAAAACAAAAAAATCATTAAAATACATTGTTTTTTTTTGCTTTTGTTACTTTGACTAACTAACTTTTGTTACGTTAACCAACTAACTTTTGTTACAACACAAAGGAATATTTAAGTATTACTTTAATCTACTAAAGAAATAAAAATTTGTTCTTACATAGTTGAGCTTTATAGTGCCAGACAAATCGTTTTTATCACATCTAGTACGATTTTGTATCAAATGGTCACGATAGAAAAGTTAAGTACTAGTGGACCAAAACCAGTCACTTATATTTATTCAAGAATAAATATTTCGAATTCGAATGATGTTAATCGGTTAATTAAGACGTGAAATATTGCAGTTGAAAATTTACCATCATTGGATTTTATCAATAGATTATTCTAAATGAAATTAACCTTTTCGCATGCCAATTAAATCAGAAAAATCTGAAAACTTAAATTTAAGATGGTATTAATACTCTAATTACATATTATTAAAAAAAATATGTGATATTTTAAGTTATTTTGTATGTACCATTTATAGTACACTGCTGGCCACACGTTGCAATATTTTATAAAGTAAAATATTCTCTGAAATAAATATGAATATGTTTGTCAATATTTTAAATTTAAAGCTTCTTATATTAAAATCTAAGTGGATTTAGGAAATAATATTATTAATATTATATATTATTAAAAAAACTATGTGACATTTTGTGTTATTTTTAATGTACTACTTACAGCAATCTTGTAAATACCAAATATATGTATATCCTCCTTAGGAGTCCATCTGGTGGATAGATCTTCGATATTCAAACATTTCGGCTAAGGCCAATAACACAGGGCGACACTGCTTTTATATCAGACTTAATTTATTGTGAACTTCACAGAAATTACAGCAGCTTGCTGTTTAAAGCAATTGATATCATAGACCATACTTATTATTGCACACGTCCAGAATAAATTACAAATATACATGATGCTATAAATCACTTGCCTGGTGATAACTCTTAAATGGAGATGGTTCTAAAGCTTTTATGCTTATCACTGGCTTTCTTTTACCTCGCCTCATATTGCGGCTAAACCCCGAATACTACTCTTTCTAGTCATAGTGGCATCGAAATGGAATTCTTTCCACTAGGCTGCCGGCCACATTTTGAACTCCTCCAAATGAAATTCTTACTCGAATCATTCAACCTTCAACATATCCTCCCTCCTTCTTTCTTCTGAAACTCTCAAAGAAGCCTTCTACTCAAGAACCCTTTCTACTATCTACTGAAAGTCTCACGATCCTAAATGTATTCCTGTTCTACATTAGGAACGCAAAACATACTGATTAGCTCGATGATTGGTCTGAAAACTGAACAAGTTAGAATTTAGTTTAAGTAAACATGAATATAATGCAAACAAAGGGAACTAATAATAGAAAGGTTATCAGACCTGACAAACTGCTTGCCACGAGTTGCAATATTCAATGAAGTAAAATATTCTCTGGAAGAAATATGCTGCATATTTTATTCAATATTTTAATTTTAAACCTTAGATTAACATTTAAGTGGATTTAGAAAAGTCATGAATTAACTAAAGGAATCGAAAAACAGATTCCTTTCAAGGATCAGCATGCACATCAGTTTTGATCATGTTTGCATTCAGAATTCGAAATGTAAGTGCAAGACGGTAGCTCTGTAAGGAGCTTATTTTCTTATTCGTAATGAATCATGTATTGAGGATAAAGTGTTTCAATGACTGTAAAGGAAAATACATTTTAAATGGTATTGAAAGTGAGTGCACATGTATAGTCAGTAATATTTATAATAATCATGTAACCGGAAACTAAGTGTAGAAACGGCTGTTTTCGACTTTTCGTAAGAAATTAACAAAACGAAAATATATTATACATTTAATGGTTTATAAGTATACAATATACCTTGTAAATCCTTAAGCATAACAATAACTTTGTACACGTTAGGACTAACTGTAAAATAGTGAGTATGCCCCATCAAAAAATAAAAATAAAAATGATCGCAGTGACCTTAGAGGAGAATTTAAAAAGTTAAATTGGCGAACAAAATCCATAAAGAGAGATAGATAAAAATATCCCAATTATAAATTTGTATAGCATTACTTAATTAGAAGGAATTTATAGTATAAATAACTTTATTCATCTATCTATCTGTTTATCAATCAGTCTATCGATCCTGAGTAACGCATGATGAAATTCTTGGCGACGAATTTGGCGAGATAACGCCAACTTGGAGACTTTTCTTAAATGTTGCGAAATTGGCGAAAATGCCGCAAATCGATAAAAATGCCGCAAATCGACAAAAATGACGCCAAATTGGTAAAATTGACACCAAATCAATGAATTTAATTTCATTTTGAAAGGAAATAAATAGTATTGTAATGATGTTTCGATAGCGTTTGTCTGTCAAGTCCAACCATCCCACTTGGTGACAAATTTGGCAACTTCTTAAAATGCCGCCAAATTTATCAAATGTCGCCAAATCGATAAAAATGTCGCTAAATTGATAAATATAAAGCAAAATCAATGAAAATAATTTTGTTTTGAAAGGGGTTAGTATTGTAATGATATAAAGTTTGCCTGTCAGGTCGTAGCCCCCGTTACTACATGCCCTCCGACTTTCGCCGTTTCCTTTGTTTAAACGGCAACATAGCAACGAGGGACGCTACCGCTAGAGATCAGGGATAGCGGGCCACTCTTCCGCGAAAAAGGGTAAATAAAGCAGAGCGCCAGTGTATGTATTCGTACGATTCAGGCTGCCGCTACTTTTCTCATTAAATATTTTAGACATTTCATGCTTTTTCATTGACGTATTTTGATTCATTTATTGCTATTTTTTGCTTGTTTTCTTTTTACCTAATAATTCTATAACCTAAAGAACGATATGTACACCATACACTTTCTTGCACCTTGCGAGTTTTCCGAACATGCACTTTGAATTTCCGATCGCTCATAGGAAAAAAATCACCATAAATTATGTACATGTACGTAAGCTTACTATTATTGTTTTATTTATAATAGTTATTTGTTACCTACTCATATAATTATACTACGACAATGAATGGAATATTTTTATTTGCGTTCTTGAAAAGGTAGGGGGAGATAGTACTTACTGGAAGGTAATAAAATTACCTTAGACTGTTGACTTCAAGGGCCTAGGTAAGGGGAGATCATAGAAAGTGGTCCGTAGTTCCCCCAGTCCATAAACCAATTTTAAATGTAAATTGTAGTTTCCGGTGAATTCATCAAAGGAAGGAAATGGCTTTCACACTTTTTCAGAAAAAAAATCAGGTTCTTTAAAAGGACTTTTCGGGAAAAAAAATTAAGAGCTGCTTACGCGTACATATATATATATATATATATATATACATATATATATAACAAATTTTTTACGACCCAAAGTGTTTGGTGGAGTATATTAATTCGTTCTGACCCCACCTCCCGCCCCCTCTAATGCTAAGTCTATGGGTAATATTATTCTCCCCCTGTTACAGCCCTGTATATACAAATACACACACTTTTTCTTCAAACTTTAACTATGTTAATCTTCTATTAAATGATCATAAAAATAATTAATTCTATTACACATTTGAAGTTTTAATGTAGCGGTGTTTCAGCTGCATTGCATAAATTTGTTAGTAAAATCAATTAGCCATGGTTAAACAACCCTACGAAAAATACTTTCATAATAGGAAAATACTTAATATTTTTATTGCACTTCATGAGAAATACTGCCAGAGAGTAAAATATATATACAACTGGTAACACTTTCCCCATTATATTGTGTGAGCAGCCTATCTGCTGAGGAGGGGGGGAGGGCAGAATTCAAAGTTTTTTAAAGTATATTTTAAATCACAATTTCAGTTTTTCAGTTCATGATTAACTGCCTTTGGGAATGTTGCATAATATACATATAAAACTGCCTTTATCAATTTCATATGAAAAATCCCCTTCTCCCCATCTTACCGTTATATTTTCTATACTATAATAAAAATTTTAAAAGTGGCCAAGATATTATCTAAAAATGCACGCTTTCCAACTCTTCCTCTTCTGATTTCAGAATATGTATACGTAATATAAACTTACCTTCTCTTGATATAACTTTAATTCAGATTTGTCGTTAAGGTTCTCTGTTAGGTATTTCATGAAATGCAGTGCCTGTAGATTTATTGAGCGATTTACAACCAGGAATTACGCAGTAAACAATCGAAATTTAAATAAATCGCAAAAATTAAAAAAAAAAAACTTAAGTAAGACACGTTAAACCCCGTTACTGTGCTATTAACCGTGGCCCGCTTGGGTTGCCCCCTAGCGAGGAAACTAAGCAGCAAGTGTTGCCTGGTAACCGCAGAATACGGCGGGCATGTAGTGACGGGGGCTACGGTCAGGTCAACGTCCCACGTGGCGACAAATTTGGCGAGTTTTTAAATGTCGCAAAATTTATCGAAATATCACCAAATTGGCGAAAATGTCGCCAAATCGATAAAAATGTCGACAAAGCGATAAAAATTTCGCTAAATTGACAAATATGACACAAAATTAATGAAATTAATTGTCTTTTGAAAAGGGATAGTATTGTAATGATATTTCGGTATCGTTTACCTGTCAGTGCAACCGTTCCACTTGGCGACAAATGTGGCGATATTTTAAAAATGTCGCCAAATTGATTAAAATACCGACAAATAAAATACAATGTTGTCAATACGATAAAAATGTCGCCAAATTGCTAAAAATTACTCAAGATCAATAAATTAATTGCGTTTTGAAAGGGGATAGTATTGTAATGATGTTTCGGCAGAGTTTGTCTGTCAGTCCAACAGTCCCACTTGGCTACAATTTTTATGAGTTTTTTAAAATGTCTCAAAATTGAACAAAATATCACAAAAATTAACGAACATGTCACGAAATTGATAAAAATTCAATATTTTTGAAAGAATATAAGAATCTACTGTAAGAATAAGCCATTTCACTGTTGTAAAGTGTTAAAAAAGAAAGAAAATTCATTATGAAATACTATTTATTCAACATCTATATTTTAAGCGCGCCTACCAAGACCCTAATGTAAACGTTTTGTATTTGAAATATTTATAATAGGATGTTCGTCTAATGGCTATGTAAATAACTCAACGCTGGTGAGTAATATTTTAAAATGTCTAACCGCATTTCAAAATAAATCTTGTACGCTTCGATAAACATTGAGATGTATCCAATATATTTGAATAATAGTGAAAGCGTTCTTTATAGCTCAGGGGAGTGTTTTATGTTGATGGTGATTCGCGGAGAAAAGCATTGAAATACTTGACATTTTTAATGTAAAGTACAATATTTTGAAACGATGAGAGAAATCGCAATATTTTAAATGAATTTATATATTTTTAGAGTTATGTTATCTGCTACCTAGTGTAGCAACGTATAAAAACTGAATATTCAACATTTAAAATTTAATTGAAAAGTATCAAAAAATTTTACTTGTATAATATTCAGTAAAGGTTGCTAAATTATAAAATAAATATAACAGATCCAGCAAATTTTATATACTTTAAAGACATTTCAAACGCCTAATAAAGATCACTATGCATATATTTGGTATTTGAAGTATTTATGATAAGAAGCTCATCTAATGATTATCTAAACATACTTATATCTGAGAAAAATACTTAAATATTCTCAAATTCAAAAACTAATTATTTACCTTTAGATATAAGTTGTAATTTGTCCGATATATTTGCATAGCAAAAGTTTTCTTGATGTTAGCGGGAAAATTTAAAGTCGGTGCGATTTGTGAAATATTTCAAAATACTATACAGTTTTAATAGAATACAAAGTATCTGCAAATGATGAGATAAACCGAAATTCTTTAAAGGATATAGTATGTTCTTCGCTTTTATGTTACGTGCTGTAATCACAGCTACAAAATGTCGACCATCAAAACTTAAGTCACATAGCTCACATAGTGGGATATCTGAAATATATTTTTAGAATATTTTTACGCATTACTTAACGCCTTGGTGTTACAACGAAACACTATCCAGAAGGGCACAAGTACGCAGAAATAGTAATAGTAAACGTTATTTTTTAATCTCTGTTTACGTTCTCTATTTCTCTATTATATTTTCATTTCTGAATAAAAGTAAATGTTATGTTTAAATTGATTCACTAGCTATGGTACCTACTGCTAGCAGTCACTTTCACAGCTGTAACTTTTTACCTTAACATTTTAGCAACTGCAGATACTGATAGATAAACAATCCACGCGATAGCTTGCTGTCCATGCATAGTATATACAATAACGCTAGTTGAATTCAGTGCAATAACGATACTCCCTTTATGTGCCGGCCACACAACCAACTGTTCATGCCCTAGGGTGAGTCGGATGATCTGGGTCTTTCACTCTCTTTGTGCGAATGTATGCAATCTGCGTAGCCAGGTCATACAATAAATGGTCTCTCTTATTATGAAGTATTAAGATAAAATTTGGGATTGCATTTGTACCGCCGTGCATGCCACACGATATCCGTTTACTTTATTTAAATACAGTTCTATACAATTATAAGCATTCACCGTATGTTTATTCTTATTATAACTCAATTTACAATTCTTCATAACGTGTGAATGATGTTAAACACGCTCTGTACTACATAAGAGTTGTAACTTTAAAATGAAATTCAGTTTAAAAAAAACAACAGTGTAGCTGTAAAATGTATATAAATATTTCCAATCATCAACGCTTTATATTTAAATTACTGTATGCAGTATATACTGCAGAGCAGATCTTGGACTTGATGCTGGTATTGTTCAGGGGTTTTTGAAACCCCGTAATCCCCTGAATTACGTTGAGAAAATTACTAATCTGAATCTTGTCCAGCCTATTCTTAAGTGTCAGTTCCCTCATGAGAGCTAAAAGGTTTTAGCCCTTGAGGCCATCTATACTCTCTATCCCGAACCTGAATCGTTACATGGTTATACCGATATCTCTTTGACCGAATGTTCACCAAATGTTAGAACAGGAATGTACTCTTCCATTTTCTTTTTTATATTCCTGTAATAAAACGAAAAACCGCCTTTGACGGAGAGGTTATGGCTATCTGTGTGGCACTAAGGCAACTTGTTGTCCCTAGACGCAATAGCAACAAGGTGGTCTTACTATCGGATTCCAAAGCAGCCATTCAGGCTAACGGGTCAAATGAAGTTCCTATCTCTAGGGATATTTTAGAATGTCAAATCCTTCTTGAGAGATTGAGGGCAGATGGAAGGCATAGCGTTATTCAGTGGATCTCTGGACAGTGTGACATTTTCGGTAATGAACAGGCAGATATGTTAGCTAAGAAGGACACACGGATAGTCCAACAGCCATCCACAAACTACTAATTTCATTCTATAAGACTTTATATCAGAAATCACATGAGACTTAGATGGAATACGGAACTCACTTCTCGTATTTCCTTGAGGAGTTGGAGGAACATTTTGGACCAAAAAATTTCGGATAAACCTTGTGAAACGGTAGTCGCGAAATTCAGGCTTGCAGTTGGCCATGACTGTTTGGCGAGTCATCTACACCGCATTGGCATTTATGACAGCCCAAATTATCCGCTCTGTGGAAAGGACGAAGTTATGGACAGGTACCATATCAAGGGATGCTCGGCTTTGCGTAGGGACCCCGAGGTAAGAAGATATTGGAGTGCAAGAAAAATGTTGATGAAATATTGAGTTTTGTTTTTGTGTTCTTTGTTGTAAGACGTTTGTCATTTTCTCTTGCCATTGGAAATAAAAAAAATAGTTAAATTACAAATAGAAAAAAAATTGCTAAGAAGTCTATGGTAATATACTCCAAATGATGTGTTGATTGACGGGTGGGCATACGGCATTCCTTCTTATAAGATACTCAAACGATTGCATTTTATTTGGTTTTTGAACTGAACTCTACATTCCTTCATTAGACACCAGTTTAAGACCAGCTGTGGGAAAATTGTGTATATATTATTTAAATTCCCATATAACAGATTATTGTAACACGAAGGTAGGTAGCCCTGTACTTGGGTCAGATTGTGACTGCGCCTCAGAGTGAGAAGTGGAAGTTGGAATCGAAACAGTATGGAAATTTGAATATACTAATTATGTATGTCCTCAATGTGTATAATGTGGTGTCTTCAAAATAAAGTAATTAAGGCCTACCTATGTCTTCCATGTATCGATCGTGTAATTAATGAAATAGTGATGTTCAAGAAAGAATCCAAAAACGATTGATACACAAAATAGAATCGCCCAAACCAACTTTTGATATGCCCTATGTCTCGGCTTTTGTGTTCAGTATAGTATCTTGTTCCACTTAATGCTCTGGAAACTTGTTCCATTTATCTCTCTGGAAACTTGTTCTTCTTAACTCTCTAGAAACATACATTTCTACAATTAATCTTGAAATATTGGCAAAACTATTATATTATTATCTATACCTTAATGATTCATTACATCTAACCTGCATGGTTACGATTGCTTGGTTATCATTGTATGAATACTCATTTAGATTGAAGAATATTCCATCTATATACTGCTGGCCAGACAAAGCTGAAATAATATTATCATTCTCTCGATATTTTAACATAATGGAATCACTACATTTGTAAAAATTGTTCCCCTTATTTTGAAGTAGACTCTACAAAAACATAACAACCATAAAAATGTATGTTAACTGCTAATTAGAATTTTAAAGTTGTCAACCTATAAGCAGTTAGATAAATATTGGTAAAGTTTTATTAAAAACTAGCCGCCTTCGGCGACCAACCTGTTCGCTACCCTTGAAAATTCTGACCGTGGCAAACTCGTGTCGCCATAAAGACCGTGGAGTTAACAAAGTTTAGTTTAGTTTAATGACGTTAAAACTAATAATGAAATTTTAAGAAAAATGATATTTTAAGAAAAATAATGACAAATGATGTTCTAGGGGGGGGGGGCTTGAAAATTGATTTGTAAAGTGAATTTATTCTAATGTTTGTGAACTGTGAGATTCTAAGGATTTCTGTACCTGTAAAACTAGAAAAGGATCTCTTTGATGTGTACTCGTAGCCGGGATCAGCTGCTCCTATGTTTTTTATAGAGGTATGCTCCGCTATTTTTTGTTTTACATAAATGAAATTGTATCCGTTTGTCTACGTTTTTAGTTATGCATCGCAAATGACATGAAAGTATTTTTGAGACTGATGATGTTGAATGTGAATTTAGTATTTAAGAAATAATGATGATGCTTTAACGATGCTGCTCAGCGAAAAAAAGTTTTTTTTAAAGATTGCCCCCACCACCACCCGATGCATAAATGCACCGCGACAATCTCCATAACTTTCTTTTTATATATTTTTTTATTTCTTCAGTGTTTAAGTTTTTCATTGCGGTCCCAACCACCACCTATGTAAACAATACATCGCCACAATTCAATCCAGCATAATGAGCCAAAAACCTTATAAAAAGCAAACACTAATTCCGTTTTTATTTGTTCCTTGGTCACAATCCGTACAAAAAGCAAACACTTATTCGGTTTTTAATTGTCCCTAGGCCAAAAACCGTATAAAAAGTAAGCACAGATGACATTTGCAAATATAGTTTAATACCCATGTGAATATCCTCATCAGGATATTCGCATGGTTATCAAGAGCATGGCCCAAATATATCATCTAGATACCACAAAACACTAATTGGGTTTCAATTGTCCCTAGGCCAAAAACCGTATAAAAAGCAAACACTTATTCGGTTTTTAATTGTCCCTAGGCTTAAAACCGTATGAAGAGCAAACACTTATTCGGTTTTTAATTGTATCTAGGCCAAAAATCGTATAAAAAGCAATCACTGATGATATTTGCAAATATAATAAATGTAATAATTTCATGTAAATATAATAATTTCACTCTGTATACTGTTACCACCACCCGATGTATACAATACTACATCACCACAATTCAATCCGCCATAATTCAATAATTTAAATTTTATAAAGACCATATGCTAAGCTCTAAATTCCATCATTTAAAATTTCATGTTTATCATCATAGGTGGATAACCCCAATGTAATTTGCTTAACAGTATAAATCTGATGGTCTTTACTTGCAATTTTAAATTGTTCAACTCTGTTATATCTTCGCCTTTTTAGACAGTTATAGACGTCAGAACCTTGTCAGAACCGTGACGTCATAATCTAGCTCCCCTCCCCTCCACCATAGAAACACCGTGCGTCTGCGAGCGTATGTGGGTGAAAAATCGATCCCTTTTTCTGCGGTTTCCCGAGAAATTGAAAATCATTATTTCTTTAAAATCCGGATAGTGCGGCTACTTTTTACTATTTCTTGACCAGATTGGGCTTGTAAGAAAGCCTGATCTTTGAGCTTTCTAAAAATGTAAATTATTAGTTGAAATTGTCCGTACTTTTCCCGACGCGAGGATTTAAAAACGAAAGTTCGTTTTTTTTAGCCGAAAGTGGCTTTTGTTTTAAAAGCTTTAAAAAATATTAGAATTTGTCCCTGAGATTTGAAGTTGAGATATTTTTACTCGCAATTGTCTGCTTTTTCCGGTCGTGTAATTTGTTTTTTCCTACGACGTCTGGATGATGGAGAAAAAAGGGGCAAAAGGGGAAAAAACCGTCGAAAACGCATAAAATATTAAATAACAAAAAATTAATTCAAATTTTAAAAATCGGTTTTCACTTGTCACCTGCCCACCCCCCGGGTCTCCAATTGCCACGCGGTCGTTGAGCCAATAGTGTATAAGACACACAGACAGACATTGTCTTTTATTATATAGACAACATCTAATTTTCAATTACGCAGTTATTGAAATAATCTTGCAGTTCGTTCCTGTCTCTCTGACTCTTCAAGCATTATTCTTAAAATACCTTTTTCTGCGGTTTACCCGAGAAATTGAAAATCATTATTTCTTTAAAATCCGGATAGTGCGGCTACATTTTCTTATTTCTCGACCAGATTGGGCTTGTAAGAAAGCCTAATCTTTGAGTTTCCTAAAAATGTAAATTATTAGTTGAAATTGTCCGTACTTTTCCCGACGCGAGGATTTAAAAACGAAAGTTCGTTTTTTTGAGCCGAAAGTGACTTTTGTTTTAAGAGCTTTAAGAAATATTAGAATTTGTCCCTGAGATTTGAAATTGAGATATTTTTACTCGCAATTGTCTGCTTTTTCCGGTCGTGTGATTTGTTTTTTTTACGACATCCGGATGATGGAGAAAAAAGGGGCAAAATGGGAAAAAACGGTTGAAAACGCATAAAACATTAAATAATAAAAGATTAATTCAAATTTTAAAAATCGGTTTTCACTTGTCACCTTCCCACCCCCCGGGTCTCCAATTGCCACGCGGTCGTTGAGCCAATAGTGTATAAGACACACAGACAGACATTGTCTTTTATTATATAGACAACATCTAATTTTTGTTGACTTTTGTTGACTTTGACTTTTGTTTTAAAAGCTTTAAAAAATATTAGAATTTGTCCCTGAGATTTGAAATTGAGATATTTTTACTCGCAATTGTCTGCTTTTTCCGGTCGTGTGATTTGTTTTTCTTACGACATCCGGATGATGGAGAAAAAAGGGGCAAAAGGGGAAAAAACGGTTGAAAACGCATAAAACATTAAATAATAAAAGATTAATTCAAATTTTAAAAATCGGTTTTCACTTGTCACCTTCCCACCCCCCGGGTCTCCAATTGCCACGCGGTCGTTGAGCCAATAGTGTATAAGACACACAGACAGACTTTGTCTTTTATTATATAGATAACATCTAATTTTCAATTACGCAGTTATTGAAATAATCTTGAGGTTCGTTCCTGTCTCTCTGACTCTTCAAGCATTATTCTTAAAATACCTTTTCATTGAATTTAGTTTTTAAGAAATAACGATGCTGTTTTAACGATGCTGCTTAGCGAAAAAGAATTTTTTTCTTTTAAAGATTGTCCCCACCACCTCCAGATGCATAAATGCACCGCGACAATCTCCATAACTTTCTTGTTATTTTTTTTTATTTCTTCAGTGTTTAAGTTTTTTAATTCTGGTCCCAAACACCACCCGATGTATACAATACATCGCCACAATTCAATCATTTAAATTTCATAATGACCATATACTAACTGCTAAGCTCTTAATTCTGTCATTTAAAATATGACGTTTATCATCATAAGTGGTTAATCCCATTTTAATTTGCTTAACAGTATAAATCTGATGGTCTTTACTTGCAATTTTAAATTATTCAACTCTATTATATATTCGCTTTGTTATACATATATTGTAATCTTGATGACAGATTAATTTTTTCACAGCATTCTTATTAACACCTTTATCAGTTATCTTTTTAGAAAATGAAGTTTTGTATACGCAATCTCGTCAGAACCTTGATGTCAGAACCCTCCCTCCATCATAGAAACAGCATGCGTCTGCGCGCGCATGTGGGAGGAAAATCGATCACTACTTTCGTGGTTTGGCCGCGAAATTTAAAATCATTACTTCCTTAAAATCCGGATCGTGCGGCTACTTTTTATTATTTCTTGACCAGATTGAGCTTGTAAGAAAGCCTGATCTTTGAGCTTTTCAAAAATGTAAATTATTAGTGGAAAGTGTCGGTACCTTTCCCGACGCGAGGATATAGAAACGAAAGTTCGTTTATTTGAACCGAAAGTAACTTTTGTTTAAAATCTTTAAAAAATATTAGAATTTATCCCTGAGATTTGAAATTGATATATTTTTACTCGCAATTGTCTGCTCCTTCCGGTCGTGTGATATGTTTTTTTTTACGGCGTCTGGATGGTGGAGAAAAGAGGGGGGGGGGGAAAGGTCGAAATCCCATAAAACATTAAATAACAAAAAAATTATACAAATTTTTAAAATCATTTTCACGTGTCACCCCCCCCCCGGATCTCCGATTGCCAAATTTTGTACTTCTGCGACGCGCGGTGGCTGAGCCTATAGTGTATAAGACACACACACAGACGGATAGACATTGCCATTTATTATTATAGATAACACAGTACCCTGGAAAATCACTAAAAATTTAGTAATTTTATCTAATCAAATGTTTAGGAGCATTTACTATTACCGCTTATAGTCACTATAGAAACATAGAAGAAATGTCACTGTGATTAAATCTTTAATTAGCACTTGCACTTCTACTCTTTGGTCATTTTGATATTGTTCACGAAATGTACGGTGAATACCTATGCTGCAGATTTCCAATTTCCATCTGCTTCTCTTTAGAAGTCCAGTTTCTTTTGCATGAACTCTTCGTCCTCTAAACCAGCTTGTATTCAACGTTCGTGTTATGGCTAGTTGAGACTTTTAATTTGTATCATTTAAAAAGTATGACTGGGTTTTTTTTAAGTGTTATGTTTCAAGCTGCTTTTTGTTGCAGTTCTGACATACCTCTATATAATGGAGCTCCACATTCCTTTATCCAGTGCTCTAGCGATTGGATCAGCTACATCGAAATATGAGCAACCACCATCTTCCACAGATGGTGTCTCTAGAGGAGAACTACCAACTTATCTTTATTTGATAGTCCTGTCATAGTGTTATTGCTAGTATAGTCATATGGTAACAGCAATTGTTCTTCTTATTTTGAAGTGGCCTCTATAAAAACATTACAACCACAAAAAGTTATGTTGACTGCTAACTATTTTTAATTTGTCAACCTATATGTAGTTAGATAAATGTTGGCAAAGTTTTATTAAGAGACAGTGTAAATAAAAAACATGATATTCTAGTTTAGTAAATTATATGCCTCTCAAAATTCGTATACACCTAATAATCTTAATAAATATTTTTACTGTCAATAACTCTGGCTATCAAATAATATTTAAATATTTACTCTATAAGAGTTTACCTTAAGGCTTAAAGTTTATCTTTAGTAACAAAATATACGTAAAATATTTTCTTGGCGTTACAATTTTCATTCTGTATCTAAAATCTTAAGATTTAACTTTTCAAAAGGTTTTCCTTTGGAGTTTAAGATAAAATTATCTTTTATTAAGATGAGTGAATAAGGTTTTTAATTCTCCACTACTAACTATACCGTCTTAAATTTCTCCATACAAAACTGATAATCTTATTAATTATATATGCATATACTGTAAAGGAGGAAACCACTCATTATTTCTAATAACTTGCAATAACAACGATTAGAGAATTAAGGAGTCAAGCTATTTCGGCATAAAATGAGTTAACTGCATCAAGAAGCAATACTGTAAAAATAACATTTAATAAAATATCACTAAACAGGCGTTGACAATTAATAAAAAACTACTTAAATCCGCTGAAAACAAAAAAGGGTACGGCTGTTGGAACAAGGCTATGCAGGGTATCCCAAAAAGATTGAAACCCGCTTTAATTCTTAACCTGTTGGAGAAAAGTGGGCAATATAAATTGCAAAATTGTTGAAAGTAAAGTAGCAAATAATACTACAGTTTGAAAATAGTCCTTCCATTAGTTTTCATGTGTTTACGACTTTGTTCATTCTATCTGTCTGTCTGATCGTTAGCACGATAACTGCCGTAAAAATGACTTTATCTAAATGGAATTTTAGTATGTTGTTCAGACGGTCTGTGGGACCTATGGGAATATAAATGAAGAATATCACCCAATTTGTTTTGGATTGAACCCGGGTTGAAAAAATGAAATACATTGAACCCTATGGGACCTAATTTTTCAAACATTTTTTAAGCGGATTTATAATTCACAAATTGCTTCGAAACTTTTATAAAATATTCAAATTATACCATAAAATATATGAAAAAAATCAGCAAAATATATTTAGTAGTTTTTTAAATAAAAATTAAAATTATATTTACACCCTTTATATGGGTAGATCACGTGACCCACTTCACAATAAAACTTAGAATCCATCTCGTGTCAAAATCGTGATTTTTAAAGTTATTTTTAAGTCAAATTAAGTGTTGCATTCGTCCTGAAACCGCTTTATTTTTGCTTAAATCCTATGCATCTACATATAGAAACAACGCAATTACAATATACCCCCGCGTGTCCCCCCGAAATGCAGTTGAGGGGCTGAAGGCCGGGATGCGTGTTGCCTCGGGCATGACGTCTGTCGTGGTCAACCAGGAAGGGAGTGACAAGGCCTCTGACTCCGTTTGGTGCTGCCATCTCGTGTTGAAAGGGGAAATCATTGGAGAGGAAGGTTTTTTCGTGCTCGTATGTACAGGGTAACCACTGTGGTGATTGGGAGTCGTCGGGCCCCAAACTAGGGACCCTCTGCTTCGTAGACAGACATTATAATCACTGAGCAAAAGCTAGCTTCAGCTCTGTTCTTATAATTCGGGTACAAGTTTGCAGGGGCTTATGTCGGTTTTGTTTGTGTGGGCTAAACCTGATGACGGCAGGCGGATGATTCCTGATTGGTGGGACGTTAAGTTCGAAGCAGTCGAAAGGAGGTTTCGACTGCGTAGTTCCAAAGTTCGAAATCAAGTCGACGGAGATGTCGACCGATCAAGTCGAGATTTCAGGAGCGAGTCTCTGTCCGAAAAGATGAAAGTTCTTTTCTAAACAGAATTTTGTAAACGCCTCAGAAGGAGTGACCGACCATCTTATTGGTCGTCGTTGGTCTGGATCTCATTAATGGGGGTGCCCCTCATGCACGCCACGTGTTTTCGGTGTGCACCATCGTATTGTTTTTCACATATGCCGGTGACGAAAATTATGGCTTTCACATTCCAACATACTGTCACCGGCGTTAAAGTTATGTGTAAATCACCATCGGGAATCTTTGGAAGTCAGGCGTCCCAAAACAGGAAATGGTATGCAGTTTCCCCGGTTATCCGATGCACAGAGAAAAGCCGCTTCTAGTTCGTTTTGGTGCAGGTGGCATAAATGGCGATAGTTAATCGCCACAAGCTAACTAAAACTGAAATAGGTTACTAGAACTGTATAAGGCTATTAGAACTGCATTAGGTTACTAGAACCATATTAGGTTACTAGAACTACATGAGGTTACTAGAACTATGTGAGGTTATTAGAACATGTATATGAAACTGAGATTCTATAGTTTTCTAGTAGCATTCAATGGGTGTTTCCAGTATCTAGTAATTCTGCATCTAGTAGGTCCTAGGGAAATCCATGGATATTACTAGCAAATTATATGGCATACCAGTTTCCTGGAAATTTTCTAGTAACTTCACATACTTTTTACAGTGTAAGCTCGATATCTTCCAATATTTGATATGCAGGAAAATACTATTTTCCAACTTAGAATACTCAATATTTCAAGTTCTTATGTTCATGCATCGATACAATTAATCATCAAAATATATTATATATAGGTATAAATACATTGTTTTTTTTTCATTTTGTAGAAAAACTTTGTGCATGAAGGATTTTAAAATAAGAAAAATGCTACATATTTCACCATTTCTTAAAACTTGGCAAAACAAAATTAAATATTCAATGCGTTTATTGGAAGTTATAATATTATATTATTTCATTATATTATTTGGTATAGAGTTACACCCCGAGAGTGTGAAAGTAATATGGAAATCAGTGAGTATACCTAGGGGTTAACTGTGGTTATTTCACGAGTTCATTGGTGGAAAAAAATCCACTTTGTAAGTCAGAGAATAAAAGGTTATTGTAGCAAAATTTCAACATGCCAATATCATTAGTTATACCCCAGACATATTACATATATTATAATTTGAAGACTTTCATCATACTATGAAATAACCACCAACTGTGACCACCGTAATAAAAAGTGCTGAGATCTAGTTAATAAGCTGTCAGCTAAATGCACGCTCTAAGGAAAATACTGAATCTCATAATAAACTTCGAGAGCTAGAAAAGTTTTATTGATTGAATCATCTACCAAGACTCCGTATTTATAAGCTTTAAAATATTCAAATTTGCTCCAAATAAATTTATTTATACTGCATCTTAAAAGTCCCTAAAAATCACGATGGTATAATTGAAAATATTCAAATTTTATAAATAGAAAGAGCGAATACGGGGGCAATAAATATGACGCAGCTGCATTAAATTCTTTAATGGCATGGGCTCAGGGCTGGGTTATTGCTCGCCATCGGTCTATTCTATGAAATGTTGAGGCGCAGGTATGCAAATTGTGGTGGGCAAGCGTATATAGAGAGTGTGTTGAAAAAATTCCCATTATGTTTCTGCAGTGAGAATTAAAGTTAAGAAAGCTCAGTTGTTTTATTTTTAAAAACACAAAGCTTTTTTATCCCAAAAATTACTTAGCCAAACAATACATTTAATCAATTCACAAGCACAGATAATTTCTTCACATTAACTTTCCACGGTCTGCAAGGCTCACTTTGCCGTATGGTTTACTCACCTATCTTCCATCTCATAAGAGTCAGGTTTAGATGTAGAGTACAGGTGAAAAGCCTTATGTAAATATATACAGGGTGTCTTAAAAATATTGAAACGCTCTTTAATTCTTTACCTGTTGGAGATAAGTGGGAAATATAAATTGCAAAAATGTTGAAAGTAAAGTAGGAAATAAGACTACGTTAATGAAATAGACCTTCCATTGATTTTAAAAGAGTTACACTTTTTAAATTTTTATACGACCCCCTTAGACAAATTGGGTCAATCAGAAAAATGTTATTTTTAATGCAACAAGATCATTAAAAAACCGCATATATGTATCTTTAAAATCAACTGAATTATGATAAAGCATAAAACCTGACTTATGCCACTTTTCAGTACCATGTGAAAAGCTCTTCCATCAGTGAAAATAGGGATCATAAACACATTGACGATGGAAATTGTTACGATTAAAAATTCATTAATATGTGTCAAAATTTTTTGTCATAAATGCATCTAAATAAAGCATACACAGACAGAGATCATATAAATCAGTGGTACTCACTACACGGTTGGGTATCCTATGTATTATCATCCAGTTTTATCTTTTTCGTGATATGTCACAAATTTACATTTCTAATTTGATATATGGTCCCCATTCACAATGCTCAATTTTCAATTAAATATAACTCGTTCAATTTTAAAGATACAGATATGCGGTTTTTAACACTTTACAACAAAGTTGAAAAGTGTTTATGACTTTGTTCATTCTGTCTGTCTGTCCGTTAGCACGATAACTGCCGTAAAAATGACTTAATCAAAATGGAATTTTAGTATGTTGTTCAGACGGTCTGTAGGACCTATGGGAATATAAATAAATAATATCACCCAATTAGTTTCGGATTGAACCCGGGTTGAAAAAAAGAAATACATTGAACCCCATGGGACCAAATTTTTCAAACATTTTTTAAGCGGATTTAAATTTCACAAATTGCTTCTAAAATTTTAGGTAATATTCAAATTGTTCCATAAAATATATATAAAAAAAATTCAGCGAAATATATTTAGTAGTTTTTTAAATAAAAATTAAAATAATAATTACACCTCTTACATGAAGCGATCATGTGACTATGATATGAAACGATCAAGTGACCAACTTCAAAATATAATACGGCATCCATCTTGTCTCAAAATCGTCATTTTTAAAGTGTTTTTAACTCATATTGAGTGTTGTATTCGTCGTAAAACCTCTTTATTTTCGCTTAAATTCTGTGCATCTACATACTGAAACAACGCAATGACAATATATTTGAGTTTAAATGAGCATCCAACTTTGATTATTTCTCTAACGAAGCCTATTTTTCACTTATGTGAAATGTAAACAGCAAAATATGTAGGATGAGTTGTATAGGAATTGCTGTATTTTTTTAATGCAAAAGAATTTAGCTCATGTAGTCTGCATAGTTGATATGAAAGAAATATTCATTGACTTTACCGAGAGAAGGACGATTTTTTGCGATGAAGTTTTTAGCATAGAGTTAAATTACTTATAGCTCCATGGTCTTAATTTTTAAATAAAATAAATTATTATAGTATTGTGATGAATGACATGAATGGGAAATTATTTATGAATGAAATGCTGCTTTTTTAGAGAGAGCCAGGCGTGTTATTTTTTCTATGACGTCATTTGAATGAATTTCAGTTGTTTTCGATGAAGTTTTTAAATATAATAAATTATCGTTGTATTATGATAATTCTAAAATTGTTACCGAGTACTATATCACATTTTAGAGATGTTTAAACCAGGCAATTTATATTTCAATGCCGTCATTTGAATGAAGTTCATTTTTTTGGATGAATGTTTAAGTTTTCAACTACAATAAATCAATGTATTATTGTGAGAAGTTTTAAAATATTACCGAGGAATGTATTACATTTTAGACATGTTTAAATAAAATTGCATTGAAGTTGGAAAGTGTTTCTTAATCAATGCTTTAAGCATGATTGATCTTTCTTGTTTTAATGATCTTGTTGCATTAAAAATAAAAATTTTCTGATTGACCAAATTTGTCTAAGAGTGTCGTATAAAAATTTGAAAAGTGTAACTTTTTGAAAATTAATGGGTTGACTATTTCATTCGCGTAGTCTTATTTCCTACCTTACTTTCAACATTTTTGCAATTTACATTGCCCACTTATCTCCAACAGGTAAAGAATTAAAGTGCATTTCAATCTTTTCGGAACACCCTGTATACATACTTATAATAGTTCAAAGTGCATTCTAAACTGTATAACCTAGTCAAAGTAACTTCGTGTGCATAGGAATAATGGTAGAGTGCATAAATAAGCCAGTCTAGTTCAAGCAAAAATAAGCCAGTCTAGTTCAAGCAAAAATAAGCCAGTCTAGTAATTCTGTAAAATACAGAAATAAGCCAGTCTAGTTCTAGTAAAGTACAGAAATTAGCCAGTCCAACTTTAAGCATTGATAAATAAAAAGTTTCTTGGATTATGCTCACATAGCAAAGATCAGTATCCATGGATCAATTCCGTGTTTGTATACGTTCGTCAGTGTGGAATAGCTGATATCTGCAATGACAGCAAAAACAAAACTTGCTATGTGACACATTTTTGTGAACTAGCGCATTTAGTCCCACTACATGACCACATTTCTTCACAAATTAGATCTGGCTAGGCGAAGCTAAAAAGTTGAAGTGTATTGTCACAGTACATGTCTAGTGAGCGTTTCAAAGATTAATAATACGCTTCTATTGCAGACCGTATCCATGGACGAGTTTCGTGCTTATTAGTGCCTGTCAACATGGGATAACTGATATTGCATTGAAAACGAGAAGCTATGTAATGCACTACACTATTTCGAAACACTCGAAAGTACCCAGAATTATAAGAAATTATCTCGAAATTATTACGCTACACTGGGATAATTCTTAAATCTTCGAAATTATCCCAGTCTAGCGTAGATTGGGATAATTTCGAAGAAATTTAAAGGTAGCTATGTGTTAAGCATGGGTATATATGCCGATCCTCATATCAGTTCACAAAATTGTGGCACATATCACATTTTATTAGTTATCGCACATACTGAAGAACTCAAAATGATTGCAAATACGGTTAATGGAGGTTGTTATCAGCAATGAGAGATCCTTAATTTAAAAACGTCACCTATAAGCATATTCGATAACTATAAAAGTGCTTGATAAATTAAAACTATCGATCTTAATTACAGCATATACACAAAAAATTATTGTTCACCCGTTTCGAAACCAAAACCGCCTTGTTCTTCAGGGTCAACAAGAATCGTGACCTAACTTACAAAAGTCAGATCGGCAACTGAGGAGAGCACGCGCGAGATGCGATCAGGGATCGACACGTATTTGATAAAGAGAAAACATATAAAATATGGCAAAGTCGAATTATGGTGTCATTGATATCATGATTCAAAGAAATAATAAATCATTAAACATATTATTGGAATTTGCATTCATGTTAAAAGTTTCAAAGAAATTCGGGTCAGAAATTGATTAAAAACTTTTGAATATTAAGCAAATCAAAATTCAAATCGATAGTTAACCATTCAGCAGTAATTTGCTATAGAAAGTTTATTAATTTCTTGATTTTCAGCCTAATTATGAGGATCTCTCATATGACTCTTTAAAACATATTTAGTTAGGTCCAACTACAATTGATTAAAATTAACTAACTTATAATTCAAGCAAAAATTCACTAAATTGTCTAATATGTTATGTAGATAACCAAAACATTGAATTAACAAAATATTTTTATACGATGCCCCATTCTGCCTATTCTGCTTAAATTCATCGTAGATATATTATTTTTCTATTCCATTGTTATCTAAAGGTAAAACTAGTTTTGCCACTGGGGAAAACATTTTCTAACTTTCGAACATTTGAACATTTCATCTGCCCAGACACTAGTAAAATATTAAGATCTAAAATTAAGGAAGGATTCTACTTAATTGCCAATATATTATAACGTTGGTGATCTTATTATAGTGAGTTCAACTTACGGCTTTGGTTGCGTTAGGCAAATATTATAGCGTTAAGCAAAATACAACTTCATTTTAAAGCATTTAATATCGCCTTGTGCGAAAACTCCATGCAGTCAAATGAACATTAGAAAGGAATAAATATTAAATAGGCGATTCTAAAAAAAATACGACAATATTTTTTGTTTCCATTTTATATTAAGTTATTTTAAAAATTTAACAATTACTTTATCTTATGAATATTTCAGAATTTTTTCGAATGTCTTGATGTATTTTCTAGAGACTGTACACATTTAAATGGAACCAGAAATGAACAAGCATATGTGGAATATTTTTCGAAGATTGGAAAACACTACAGTTTCTTTATAATCCTGATTTGGAAATATGCGCAATGCTTGAGTTATAATAGCACTTCATCGATTAAAGCCTTTCAATATATTGAAAGACCACAAACTAAACAAAAACTTAATTATAAGCTGCACAATAACAGAAATGTATTCACGAATAAGGTTTAGTAATCAGACGTACGTTTCGGAAATCTTTGGTTTTCTTTTTCCAGTGAGAGCAAGCTTAGACTTGAACCATGCAGGGAAGGCAAGAAAATGGATTTTATATTGCTATCAAGTTTTCTGATAATTGTGCAATAAAGAAAATAATAATTGTGCCCCGTACAAGAAAATTATTAATCAAAATTTGTAGTTTTATATTTTTACGGGAATATTTTTTTACGGGATTCATTTTAAAATTCTATATTTACAAATAAATACTCATTTTTAATACTTTTTAACACTTTACAACAAAGTTGAAAAGTGTTTATGACGTTGTTCAATCTGTCTGTCCTTCTGTCTGTCTGTCTTCCTGTCTGTCCGTTAGCACGATAACTGCCGTAAAAGTGTAAAAATGACTTAATCAAAATGAAATCTTAGTATGTTGTTCAGACGGTCTGTAGGACCTATGGGAATATAAATGAATAATATCACCAAATTAGTTTTGGATTGAACCCTGGTTGAACAAATGAAACACATTGAGCCCTATGGGACCTAATTTTTCAAACATTTTTTAAGCGGATTTAAAATCCACAAATTGCTTCGAAAACTTTAGGTAATATTCAAATTGTTCCATAAAATATATAAAAAAAATTCAGCGAAATATATTCAGTAGTTTCTTAAATAAAAATTAAAATAATAATAAAACCTCTTATATGAAGCGATCACGTGACCATGATATGAAAAGTTCATGTGACCCACTTCAAAATTATATATGGCATCCATTGTGTCTCAAAATCGTGATTTTTAAAGTTCTTTTTAATTCATATTGAGTGTTGTATCCGTCCTAAAACCACTTTATTTTTGCCTAAATTCCGTGCATCTAGATACTGAAACAACGCAATGACAATATATTTGAGTTTAAATGTTCATCCAAATTTGATTATTTCTGCAACGAAGCCTATTTTTCAACTATGTAAAATGTAAACAGCAAAATATGTCGAATGAGTTGTATTAGAATTGCTGTATTTCTTTAACACGAAATCATTTAGTTCATGGAGTCTGCATAGCTGATATGAATGAAATATTCATTGATTTTACAAAGAACAGGACGATTTTTTTCGATGAAGTTTTACGTGTAGATATTAATTACTTGTAGCTCCATGGTCTTAATTTTAAAATAAAATAAATTATTATAGTATTGTGATGAATGACATGAATGTGAAATTATTTATGAATGAAATGCTGCTTTTATAGAGAGAGCCAGTCGTGTTATTTTTTCTATTACGTCATTTGAATGAATTTCAGATGTTTTCAATCAAGTTTTCAAATATAATAAATTATCGTAGTGTTATGATAATTCTAAAATTATTACCGAGGAATGTATCACATTTTAGAGATGTTTAAACCAGGCGACGTATATTTCAATGCCGTCATTTGAATGAAGTTCAATTTTTTCGATGGAGGTTTAAGTTTTCAAATATAATAAATTAATGTAGTACTGAGATAAGTTTTAAAATATTACCGAAGAATGCATTGCATTTTAGACATGTTTAAATAAAATTGTATTGAAGTTGGAATGTGTTTCATAACCAGTGCTATAAGCATGATTGATCTCTCTTGTTTTATTCTTGTTTAAAGATAGAAAAATGTGAACTCTTTTCCGAATAACTGATAACGTACTTATAGAATGCGGTGCGAGTCTCTATAAACTCTTTTAAATATACTTATCGTTCCTCGTTTAATTTCCGATTTAATTTGATTCGAAACCTCAACATTTGGCCTCTATCCCACACAAACTGTTATGCTCTACGTTTGTGGATTTTGGATGTATGATTATTACCAGATAAAGAAAACCACAAGTGCAAAATTATTTGTTATATTTGTTATCTGTCTGGAAGAAAATATAATTTAAATCTATATAAATAAAACTGAAAATATATCTGTCTGTCTGTCTATTTGTTTGTCCCATCATCACGGGAAAACGACCGAACCGAATTTGATTAATCTTTGTGGGTAGCCCTGAAACAGCCCCACTTAAAATTTAGTCCAGGTTTCGAGTTTCTGCTTTGCAGAGGATTTGAATCCAATGTGTTTATGCGGCAGACGATTTTTATTAAATATTTTCCGAATTGAATAATGAAGATATGCATATAAAATAAAGTCCATTCCCATTGCATTTTTGACTGGATAATATCAATTACGGTCTTCAGGTTTAAACATTATTATTATTGATATTTTTGGGGATTATTGATTCAGAGATTATCAATAATTTCAAGTTATTATCCCATTGTTTTATTGCAACAGAAAGTGTTGAAACTCATATATTGTACGTTGTAGAGTAATCTTCTACAAATGCACGGGTATATCTTCTAATCTACGAGAATATAAGTAGTACAGGTATATTGGCATATATTTTGACATATATTGGCTTATATTGGAATTAAGTACGGCCTTCTGGTATGAATATTACGGGGATTATTTATATTTTCAATATATTACGTCGTCTGTTTTATTTTGGCAAAGATTTTTAAGACTCATATTGTAATACGGGTAATCTTCTACCAACACTAGTACATGTCTTCTAATCTACGATATTATAGGTTGAACGGGTAATAACTTCCCATATAATTTTAGCACTTTCATTTTGGCATATATTGGAATCAATTGCTGCCTTCAGGTTTAAAGACTACGGGTTTATTGATATTTTCAATTTATATATGTAATCTACTAATATAGGCTATATCTTCTAATATTTGAGTATGTAAGTAGTGCGTGTCCCATATAATTTTAACTATTTTATTTTGCATATATTGATTTAATTCCATATTTTTTGTAAATTTACTTAAAAAAAGGGCCAGGTTGTTTTATTCTTCAGACCTGCCCGTGAAGATAATTTTGTAAAGCGAAAACAGAGATTCTTAAAATTCTTTTTAGGAGCAATAAATTAAATATTTTAACAGAATATTTTGATTAAAAATGTTATTTAGTATACTATAGGAATTTGCACATGATTGTGAATTTTATATTTTGGTATATTATATACTCCGTACGAAGAACGGGTATGCTGCTAGTATTCAATAAATTCGAAATTTGAATAAAAAATTCAGTTTTAATATATTTACAAAATGTTCGAACTTTTAAGTCGACCATTTTTAATGTTAAGGGGCGGATATTAGTATCCTATTAAAACTGTATTTTAAAATTTTAAAATTTAAAACAAATTGAAATGAATACCACATATTTGATCGTTTACGCTCATTCATTTCAGTAACATAACCAACATTTTTGCGCTCATCAAAATATCTATATATTTTGCTTAGGTACGCAATGAGAAAAGTGAGCCTAATTATATTTTTCCTAATAGCAACAAGTTTCGCCGTGATTGCATTGTTTAAAACATAAAGGTAAAGGGAAACTATATATCGCCATGGTTTAAAAACTTCAAAAGTTATATTTCAAATACTTATTGATTACTTTTACTTTATTTTTTCAATATTTATTGATTATTTTCTTCAGGCTTCCATTGGACAATGAAAGCTATAACGACGTTATAATATTTAGTCATTTAATTTTAAGCATTTTATGAACAAAGTTTTGTCATAAATTCTGTAAAATTTTCGCTCTACACATTACATAATATTTGATCTAAAGTTAATTTAAAATAATTATAAGTTAAATTAAAATAAACTGAAGCACATATGCTCTGCGTAGATACAACTACATAATAGAGTAGATAATAGGATACAACTAGACTACTAACTACCAAAATGAAAGAAACTCTGCAAAGAGCCTTGCTGCCCTAACCGAGAATCGAGCCCTGGATCTCTGAACTGGCCGGGCGATGTTCTACTGTTGAACTCCTAGGATGAAATTTCAAGCTCTTGTCGTCGAAGTGGACTTTTGCATTCTCCACCCTCTAATGTCAGATTGGCGTGCAACTGACAATTTGACTGACTACCTCCTGCTATTTTTACATCAGATATCCTCCTGATGCTATTTTCATCCTTCAGATTAGCTTCCTTCGTGGTCGATATCCTCTCCATTTGAAATCGGCGCTCAATCTTCCAAAGTCCACCGAATCCGTACTAGTCGTACTAGGGTCACTTTCTGACCTTCGACATATTTGCACTAACCTACAGAGTTGATTTGTTCGGGCGCTATTATAAAGAGCCTTGCAGCCCTAACCGGGAATCGAAACCAGGATCTTCGAACTGGCCGACCGATGCTCTACCGTTGAGCTACTGGGACAAAATTGCAAGTTCTTGTCATGGAAGTGGACCCTGCAACTGTCTAAGCAGAATTAACTACTTGACACTCATCGATCGACATTCAAATTCTACCATGTTGAAATGCGCATCAGCTCACCACGCAAATTCATAATCAAGTGGTAATCACACACTGGATGTACAAATTATTCAAGTACACGTAGACTATTGTAAAACATATTGATGTAGGTATATTGTCTTATTAAACTGGCTTCAACTATTATTAAAACGTACAGTTGGCCAAAAAAAAAATCCGAACGCAGCTCGTTATGTTTCGGGTCGTGCATTGAAATCAAATGTATCATTAGATTCCCTATAATATCTTTTATACATATTTTATAAATAAAAGAGCAACTAATTTAAATCAAAGGTTGTCTTCCTATTAAACTTTCCTCCAAATCAATTTTTCAAAGAAAAACACACATCTTTTCCAACAGATTCTGATTCTGCATATCAAATCACCTCGAGTTTGTATAAAAATTATATATTTTACTCAAGCCGTTGGGAAGTGAAAACAGCTTAAAATTCCGAACTTATATGAAAAGAGTTAAATTTGTGCTGCAGTTAATTTTGTGCTTCCTATTAAAACGTATTTAGCTTGAGTTAGCTTCAAGTTAAATTTTCACATCAGTGTTTTTTTATATTTATATTCTATCAATCTTATTCATATTTTATATTATGGTACTAAATAACCCAAATAAAATATATACCATTTTTTTAATCTACAAACACATTTTTAACACTTTACAACAAAGTTGAAAAGTGTTTATGACTTTGTTCATTCTGTCTGTCTGTTTGTATGTCTGCCTGTCCGTTAGCACGATAACTGCCGTAAAAATGACTTAATCAAAATCAAATTTTAGTATGTTGTTCAGACGGTCTGTAGGACCTACGGTAATATAAATGAATAATATCACCCAATTAGTTTTCGATTGAACCCGGGTTGAAAAAATGAAATACATTGAGCCCTATGGGACCTAATTTTTCAAACATTTTTTAAGCGGATTTAAAATTCACAAATTGCTTCGAAAATTTTAAGTAATAGTCAAATTGTTCCATAAAATATATAAAAAAATCAGCGAAATATATTCAGTAGTTTTTTAAATAAAAATTAAAATATTAATTACACATCTTATATAAAACGATCACGTGACTATGATATGAAACGATCACATGACCCACTTCAAAATGATATATGGCATCCATCTCGTTTCAAAATCGTGATTTTTTAAAGTTCTTTTCAATTCATATTGAGTGTTGTATCCGTCCTAAAACTACTTTATTTTTGCTTAAATTCTGTGCATCTACATACTAAAACAACACAATGACAATATATTTGAGTTTAAATTCTCATTCAAATTTGATTATTTCTACAACTAAGCCTATTTTTCACCTATGTAAAATGTAAACAGCAAAATATGTAAAATGAGTTGTATTAGAATTACTGTATTTCTTTAACACAAAATCATTCAGTCCATGGAGTCTGCATGGCTGATATGAATGAAATATTAATTGATTTTATAAACAGAAGGACGATTTTTTTCGATGAAGTTTTAAGCATAGAGTTTATGATTTGTAGCTCCATGGTCTTAATTTTTAAATAAAATAAATTATTATAGTATTGTGATGAATGAAATGAATGAAATCCTCCTTTTATAGAGAGATCCAGGCGTGTTATTTTTTCTATGACATCATTTGAATTTATTTCAGTTGTTTTCGATGAAGTTTTCAAATATAATAAATTATCGTAGTATTATGATAGTTTTAAAAATATTACCGTGGAATGTATTGCATTTTAGATATATTTAAACCAGGCAATTTATATTTCAATGCCGTCATTTGAATAATGTTCTTTTTTTTCAATGAAGGTTTAAGTTTTAAAATATAATAAATCAATGTAGTATTGTGATAAGTTTTAAAATATTACCGAGGAATGTATTGCATTTTCGACTTTTATAAATAAAATTGCATTAAAATTGGAAAGTGTTTCATAATCAATGCTTTAAGCAAGATTAATCTTTCTTGTTTAAAGTTCTTTTTAATTCATATTGAGTGTTGTATCCGTCCTAAAACTACTTTATTTTTGCTTAAATTCCGTGCATCTACATACTGAAACAACGCAATGACAATATATTTGAGTTTAAATGCTCCTCTAAATTTGATTATTTCTACAACTAAGCCTATTTTTCACCTATGTAAAATGTAAACAGCAAAATATATAGAATGAGTTGTATTGGAATTCCTGTATTTTTTTGACACAAAATAATTTAGTCCATGGAGTCTGCATGGCTGATATGAATGAAATCTTAATTGATTTCATAAAGAGAAGGACGATTTTTTTCGATGAAGTTTCAAGCATTGAGTTTAATTTTTTGTAGCTCCATGGTCTTAAACAAAATGTTTAAATAAAATAAATTATTATAGTATTGTGATGAATGAAATGAATGGGAGAAAGTTATGAATGAAATCCTGTTTTTATAGAGAGATCCAGGCGTGTTATTTTTTCTATGACGTCATTTGAATTAATTTCAGTTGTTTTCGATGAAGTTTTCAAATATAATAAATTATCTTAGTGTTATGATAATTCTAAAACTATTACCGAGGAATGTATAACATTTTAGAGATGTTTAAACCAGGCAATTTATATTTCAATGCCGTCATTTGAATGAAGTTCATTTTTTTCGATGAAGGTTTAAGTTTTCAAATATAATAAATTAATGCAGTATTGTGATAAGTTTCAAAATATTGCCGAGGAATGTATTGCATTTTAGACTTGTTTAAATAAAATTGCATTGAAGTTGGAAAGTGTTTCATAATCAATGCTTTAAGCATGATTGATCTTTCTTGTTAATATTATTCAATAATTATGAAAATCATATTTGATAAAAAATGCCAATAGGCACATAGGTAAAATTTGACTATAATCAATTCAGCGCTATCGGTAACCGTTTTGTGCAAAAATTTGGTTCATTCTTTTCAGTTCTTATTGAAATACAGATCAATAATTAAAACTGCATCATTTTAGGGCTTTGTGGGGTCGAACCATCAATTTCCTATACAAAAGATCAAAATATCCAGAAGAAAAAATTCAAAATTTCAGTGGAATGTAAAGTTTTATTTCAGTGCAATGTAAAGTTTACATAATATTATTGCATTTGCATTTGGAAAAATCCATAATTTAAAGTGCAAAGAAACATTTTTAAAGACAATTCAGCTTAGATCCATGCCTGCCATGCCGATTTCTCCTATAACTTTACATTTTATAATATGCAAGATTTGTATATAAAATAATTGTAATTTCAAATTTCATTCAAAAGTCAAAATCAAGCAAAATTGAAAGTGAAATTCGAAATTAAACGTAATACATATGTTTCTTCAATCTAATGAACGTCGTTGAAGAATATTCAGGAAGAGACTAAATTTGTATACTTGGAACTTTGTGTGATTAAGTGTTGAACAAAGTTGGGTTGTTTAATTGAAAATATAATTAATGATAAATATTGTTAATTACTTTCCACTTGTTGATTGCATTTAGAAGGTGTGGTACTGACATGGTCGTTAAGGACAAGAAATTTACGATCTAAATTATCATTAGTTTTCTGTTCAAGGGCAAGCTAAAATAGTTGGTAAAGATAATAGAAACACAAAACCAAATGCTATGGAAAACATCGTGTATACCTGTAATGATATTTCATTCCTCGATTAATCCAGCGTTAAATTTATTTTATTACAAAGTCGCATATTTGCGCAATTTCGTAAGTTACATGAACAATTTACTTTTATTTTTTAAAAGCCCTAATTTCTATGAATGACCAGTTTGGACCATTAACAAAAGTGATGCCAGGGACTACTGCAGTAAATCTACCTCCCTATCCTGAAGAAAATATCTATTTTTGTGCTTTTGAAACCGGTTAGTAATTTCATTAGATTCTTATTCTGTTACTCAAAGTGAACATATAGTGTAGAATTATAAAGCCGTTTATAGACATTAACATGTGTATGAGTGTTTTGCTGCGTATGTTAGATCTATTCGAAAAGAAATGTTAAATATAATCAAATCTTATTTTGTTCATATTTATTAGTAAGAGCATCATATAGAAGCACACTTTAGTCAGCTAAAAATATACGTTTGATAGGTAAAAGATGCAAGCTAAACTAAGTCCAAATGCTCAGTACGCAAAGTATTGAATTCAATGAATAACAGAGAACTAAAAAATATAGAAATTCATCAGTAACATATGTGATATGAATTCTATTGGCATTATCTTTATAAATATGCTATAAAAACTAACAGTATACCTGTTATTTGCACGTAATATACAGGGTGCGCGAGTAGAATTGGCGCTAGTTTAAACAGGGAAATGCAGACAATACAATATTTTTCTAGACCTATGTTTTGGTTTCCAGGTTCTAAGTTACTTGTTAGACTTCGGAGAATGCAGACTCCAAACAGTTTGGTTGATTATGAGTGGCCTGAGGAGCGGAGAAGGGAGATGTTAGTTTTCTCCATCTGGGCCGGTATGACCAACAACGACATCGTAGACAAGTTGAATTTGCTGCTGAGGAAAATTCAGAGAATTAGGAAGCAGTTGGAGGATTCAGACTTTGATATGGAGGCCATGGCTACCAGCAATATGTGTGAGGGAATGTTATGCTCCCATACATCTTTGAAGAATGTCTGAGAATGAACCACAATGTGTACCAAAACGTTCTGGCGATCGTAGTAAAACCTTAGCTTAAAGAAGTTGCCGCAGGAAGACCATACGTGTTCCAACAAGATTCTGCACCAGCACACATGGCCAGGCAAATTCAGAAGTGGCTCGATGATAATTTTTTGACCATGTTATCCTTGATATGTGGCCTCTGAACTCGCCTGACTGCAATCCTTTAAACTATTCTGTGTAGGACACGATTGAAGGATCACTAATAAGAATGCCTGTAACAATAAAGGTGGACTAAGGAAGAGAATATGCCAGGCATTTCAGGGTTTGTCTGAGGTTATAAAATGCGCCTGTTCTCGCTTCCGGAGTCGTTTGGAGGCTGGGATTAATGCTGAAAGTGGCTTCATTTAATAAGTTCAATTTCTAAAGCATTACTCTCGTTTTCGAAATTTTGAATAAAAGTTTAGAATTCTAACTCTTACGGCTGTTTTTCCTTTATGTATTTCCCACGCTAATTCCACTCGCGATCCCTGTATAATATAAAGAAACTTAAAATGCAGAATTATGTGCAAATTTCTGTAGTGTTCCAAATCACATTGTTATTCAAAACAATCTATTAAAATATTTAATTTTTTTTCTCAAAACAAGAAGTACAAGAATTTATGTTCTCGCTATGTAAAATAATCTTTACGGGGAGATATGGGTAATAAAACATCCTATTCTCGTTTGTAAACATATTTACAAAAAATATGAAATCGGATGAATATATATCAAAACAAAAGAACTAAAATGGTGGTAGAAAATATATCAATCCTACTTTTATTCTATATCAAGAAATGGGTAAACATATTATATACACTATGTGACTGTGCAAATGAGACACCAAGAAGAAGTGGGCAGAAAGTAATGAAAATCGGCAAACATAGAGATACAGCAACGAACAATAAGTGATGTTTATTGCAACATGATACATCTATACACTGAACGATAACACTGTCTGATTAGTAGGTTGTACGACTACCGCGGGTGCGATACAGGTAGCAATACGTCTAGGTATAGAGTCCATGTGAGTGCAGATGGTGTCCTGAGGGATGGCTGCATATTCCCTGTAAACCATTTGCTACAGTTCGTCTTCCAAACGCCTAAACGCGGCGGTGGGAGCGCAAGCAAGCGACGAGCAATCACGTCCCAGACGTGCTCGATTGGTCAGAGGCCAGGGGAGACTGGTAGCCAGGGAAGCACCTGGATACTTTGCAGGGTATGTTCGTTGATGCGTACCGTGTGGTCGGACGTTATCCTGCTGGTAAATGTCATTGTGCAACCTCTGAAGTAAGGGTAGTGTCACCGGCCGCAGCACGTCATCCACGTATCGTTGGACCGTCATACTGCCCTCAATACGGACCAGAGGTGGCCTGTTATCGTAGTCGATGGCGCCCCAAAGCATGATGCCAGACTCGTACACGGCGACTTTCATTGTTAAAACAGAAGCATGACTCATCTGAGAACACGACCCTGCGCCATTCTGCCGTCCACGTGGCTGTATCCCGACACAATTGCAAATTGAGGCGTTTGTGCTGTTGGGTCAATGGCAATCTTCTTAACGGACCCCATGAGTGCAGGTCGCCGGCGACCAATCTGTAGATAATGGTTCTGGTCGATATGAAAGAATTAAGGGCGTCCTGCACATAGTGCAAAAGGACAACGGAACTGGTCTGCGGGGCTTCCAACTCATGCCGTCGGAAACGTAGGTCCACGCGTGCTGATATCGCTCTGGTCGTACCAGAACCCCTCAAATGTGCCAACTTCCCTTGCTTCAATCATCTTCGCCACAGCCAGTGCACCGTGGACGCATGTAGGTGACTGTCCGTTGAGATTTGACGTATGGACCACCCTGCTGTTTTGAGTCCGATTCCCATACCCAAATCGTCTGTCTGCTGGAACTGCCTCGGTTGGCGACGACCTGGCTTTCTCTGCTACTACACGTTTCCTGTGAGACACAAAAAAAAATGCAAAATGATTTCCCTAGCAGACAGAGCGGTGTGACTATTGCCGATTCTGCAGGTTCGTTCCCTTATATCTCATTCAACGTGCGCGAGACTGCTGCGCTTTTCGACCATTTACATAACTCAGTGATTTGCGTCTACCCTGGAATTTGCATATTTTTCTGCCCACTCCTTCTTGGTGCCTCAATTTCACTATCACGTTGTATAAATGGGTTTGAAAAATAATTCCTAAAATAAAATAGATGACTTAAGAAATTTAAAAAAAAAACAATAATTCCCGTTAAATACGATATAATCCAGCAATTGATTTAATCTAGTCAAAAATACAGAATCGTCCATTTATAAAATGTATCCTTATATAAATTGCTGTATTATTTTAATCGAAAACAAAATCGTCTGCTGCATAGACACATTTATTTAAATGCATTGTTAAGAGTGACATGATATCGTTATCTTGAAATATATTTGCAGGGAAAATACCGTCTGCATATTGCTATACCTATGAAAGGTTTAATTGTGCGTTTTGTATAAACATCTCGACAACACCTGGTCCCAGAAACTCAAAACATGAACGAAATTTTAAGTGGAACTATACCAAGGCTACCCGTAAAATGTCATGACATTCAATACAGCTTTTCCCCCTTGACAATGAGACAAACATACATGCATGCATACATACATACACATAAACACATAGATTTTCAATTTTATTTATATAGATTAAATGTAATAGCCTTGATATATGAAACGGCAAATCTTACTCTCAAATGAACTATTCATTAAAAGTATTTATTTAATCCGTTCATTCAAAGGTTTGGATTGAAAAACGCTGTATACATTCTAATTCCCCATCCTGGGAACTCTGAAGTTAACAACACATTATATGAGATCACATAATCTCCTTCTGCATCAGAGATTTCTTTCAGCATCATATAGTTTCAAATACCAGCCTTTTGAAACATTATAGAGATGACAAGCGCATATAATTACATACTTATGTTAAGTAGCTTTAATCAAATATAAAATATTATGTTACAAGATAAAGACTAATCACAGTTATTAATTATTTGAGAAATATTTATATAAATGTTTTGATTTATTTTTGTTTTATCGAAAATGAACTGTACTACATACACAGCGCAATTTTTACCTCCCCTACATACAAGATTGCTACAATGTACGTGGAAAGTATTTTCACATAGTCAAAAATTCGAATTCAACTTGTCATTGGAAGACTGCGTTTAAAGCATCCCTGGTCCTGAATCGAACGATTTTAGAGTGATGTACGGACGTGATGTCAAACGTTACTGACGGAAAAATAGGTTATTCTTATAGTAGATTCTTATATTATTTCCAAGATATTGAATTTTCGTCAATTAGTCGTCTTTTTCATTGATTTAGAGTCATTTCAACAATTTGGCAATATTTTCGTTACTTTGAAAACATTTAAAAAAGTCGCAAAGTTGGCGATATTCTGCTAAATTTGTTGCCAAAATCTTGCCAAGCGTTAGGGATGGAGAAATAAGTTATTTTTGTAGCAGATAAATGACTATTGGCGTCCAAATACAAACGTATTACCCAATGTATATTTTCTCATGAATGAAACGAGCTAGATCCACGAGAATGATGCCACCAAATTTATCGTATGCTATTACATATAAAAAGTGAACGTATTTCACAATAATAACCGGCCATCCAAACAGCTGCTCTAGCCTTAGGTAGTTAATAATATTTTTTTATTCATGTGATTTTTTGATAAATATATTTTAAGAATGTACCATATCTCGAGAACGGTTGATGTCAATAAGTTTTAAATTGCATGTCAATCGTTTTCTAATAAAAATTTACATAAGAAATGACTATTTGCGTAACTTTCTTAAAGGTTTCGATTTTTTATAATTTTTCAAAATTTTACTCGAAAATTTAGGGATTTCTGAATATTCGAATGCGTTTAAAAGCGATGGGCTTCTGGTGTTCACGGACTGTAATATTTGTATCAAAAATTCGTTCGAACAGCTCCATTCGTTCGTGAGATATCGCCCCCATAGACTCACTGGCATACACAGACACACACACACACACACACACACACACATATAGACATCAACTAATATAAAAACGTTTGATTCGTGCTCAAAGATGCTTGAAACGTGCTTTTAGGCCAAAAACGTGATTTCGGATTTTTGACCCCGTCACAATATTTTTTTTATACACTATACTATGTATATAAGGAAAGTAAAAATAATCCCTGCTGAATTGAAAAATTATTGAGAAAATATCATTAAAGATCAGGACTTTTTACACTGTTCAATAAGTTATCATTTCAAACGTAATTTTTCATTAGGAAAATAATAACAATAACTTTAGAATTTTAGCATGAACCGTTCTGGAGATATTAATTTTTCTTTTCAAATGCGATTTTCATAAAAATTTTAGCATTAAAAATTAGCAGGTATCCTCCTATATATTCAATTTTCCATTTGCAATGCTATGCAATAAATCTTTTAATATCTCTCTCTCTCTCTCTCTCACTCTCTCTCTCTCATTGTCGTATATCTAGTTCATTCTATTTTGGAGATAAATAACTAACATTTTTAATAGCATTTTGATTTTGACTCCAAAAGATTCGTCAATAGTCATTTATTTCATCGAATATTAGTTAAATACTAGCCGAATACCCGTTGAAAATCAACGGTCTCGCAATAAGCAATCCCTGAATAATGTAAATTTTATAATAATTCGCGTTTCACATTTATTCGACAAATCGAATATTTTGGTGTGCAGAACCCCCTAAAGGAGAAAATATTGGAAAACTAAATTTTCGCACTTCTTCCTCTGTTTGTATTGTGTTTTTTATCAGATGATTGGCCCATATATCAAATATCAAGCCTCTATCATATTTAAAAGGAAGAGTGCCTCATTTATTCAGAAAATCGAACATATTAGTGTGCGCACCCCTTAATGTAGCAAATATTGGAAATCTGAAATTTCACACTTTCTTCCTTTCAAACTATCTACCCTTACACCAAATTTGATATCTCTATCTCATTTCGAAGCATGTTTTTTTATCAATTCTCTTTTCGAACGTTTCGAACGAATAGATAGAGAGACATCGGCACCCCCTACAATAGCAAATGTTGGAAGACTGAAATTGCACACTTTCTTCCTTTCCAACTTTTTACCCGTACACCAAATTTGAAGTCTCTATCTCATCGTGAAGCATGCTTTTCTAGCATTTCATCTTTCGAATGCTTTTGTGTGGAGTACCCAGCCATTTAACTATACATTTTTTAAAACTCTATTCTTTTTGTGATTTCTATGAGATGTTTCGCCCATATACCAAATATAAAGCCTCTATCACGTTTTTAAAGGAGCGTTTCTCCTTTATTCCGAAAATCGAACATTTTGGTGTGCGGCACCCCCTAAAGTAGAAAATATTGGTAAACTGAAATTGTACACTTTCGCCCTTTGAAACTATCTATCCTTACACCAAATCTGATATCTCTATGTCATTCCAAAGCATGGTTTTTTTTATCAATTGACTTTTCGAACGTTTTACTCTGGAGCACCCCCTTAAACGAACATTTTTGAAAAACTGTATTCGTCTTGGGCGTTTTCGTCAAATTATTAGCCCATACCAAATTTTAAGCCTCTATCAAATTTTAAAGGCCTTTTTTTCTCATTTATTCGGTAAATCGAACGTTTTGGTGTGCGACACCCCCTTAAGTAGAAAATATTGGAAATCTGAAATTGCACACTTTCTTCCTTTCGAACGATTTACCCATACACCGAATTAGAAGTCTCTATCTCATCGCAAACTATGCTTTCCTATCATTTCACTTTTCGAACGTTTTGGTGTGCGGCACCCCCTTAAGTAGAAAATATTGGAAATCTGAAATTCCACACTTTCTTTGTTTCAAACGGTTTACCCATACTCCAAACTTGAAGTCTCTATCTCATCGCAAAGCATGCTCTCCTATCATATCACTTTTCGAACGTTTTGGTGTGCTGCACCCCCCCCCCTTAAGTAGAAAATATTGGAAATCTGAAATTGCACACTTTCTTCCTTTCAAGTGATTTACCCATATACCAAATTTGAAGTCTCTATCTCATCGCAAAGCATGCTTTCCCGTCATTTCACTTTTCGAACGTTTTGGTGTGCGGCACCCCCTTGAATAGAAAATATTGGAAATCTGAAAATGCACACTTTCTGCCTTTCGAACGATTTACCCATACACCAAATTTGAAGTCTCTACCTCATCGCAAAGCATACTCTCCTATCATTTCACTTTTCGAACGTTTTGGTGTGCTGCACCCCCCCCCCCCTTAAGTAGAAAATATTGGAAATCTGAAATTGCACACTTTCTTCCTTTCGAACGATTTACCCATACACCAAATTTGAAGTCTCTATCTCATCGCGAAGCATGCTTTCCTGTCATTTCACTTTTCGAACGTTTTGGTGTGGGGCACCCCCTCTATAGAACGTTTTCGAAAAATTCGATTTTTCCAGGGGGTTTTATCGAACGACCGAGCCGTGTACCAAATTGCAAGTCTCTATCTATTCGGGAAGTGCCTAAAAAAGGCGTGACAGACAGACGGACAGACAGACAGACAGACAGACGGACAGACAGACAGACAGACAGACGGACACTTGGCAATTAGTATATACTAGCCGCATACCCGTTGAAAATCAACGACCCCACATTAAGCAACCCCTGAATAATGTCAATTTTTTAATAATTCGCGTTTCTTATTTATTCGACAAATCGAACATTTTGTTTTGAGGCACCCCCAAAAGTTCAAAATATCGGAAAACTGAAATTGCACATGTTCTTCCTTTCGAACTATCTACCTGTACACCAAATTTGAAGTCTGTATCTTATTTCGAAGCATGTTTTTTTTTATCAATTCCCATTTCGAACGTTTTCCTCTGGAGAACACCCTTAAACGAACATTTTTGAAAAATTATATTCGTTTTGGGTGTTTTCATCAAATGATTAGTCTATATATAAAATTTTGAGCCTCTGTCAAATTTTAAAGGGGCCGTTTCTCATTTATTCGGAAAATCGAACATTTTCGTGTGCGGCAACCCCTTAAGTAGGAAATATTGGAAATCTGAAATTACACACTTTCTTCCTTTCGAACGGTTTACCTATATACCAAATTTGAAGTCCCTATCTCGTCGCAAAGCAGGCTTTCCTATCATTTCACTTTTCGAACGTTTTGGTGTGCGGCACCCCCTTGAGTAGAAAATATTGGAAATCTGAAAATGCACACTTTCTGCCTTTCGAACGATATACCCATACACCAAATTTGAAGTCTCTACCTCATCGCAAAGCATGCTCTCCTATCATTTCACTTTTCGAACGTTTTGGTGTGCTGCACCCCCCCTTAAGTAGAAAATATTGGAAATCTGAAATTGCACACTTTCTTCCTTTCGAACGATTTACCCATACACCAAATTTGAAGTCTCTATCTCATCGCAAAGCATGCTTTCCTGTCATTTCACTTTTCGAACGTTTTGATGTGGGGCACCCCCTCTATAGAACGTTTTCGAAAAATTCGATTTTTCCAGGGGGTTTTATCGAACGACCGAGCCGTGTACCAAATTGCAAGTCTCTATCTATTCGGGAAGTGCCTAAAAAAGGCGTGACAGACAGACGGACAGACAGACAGACAGACAGACGGACAGACAGACAGACAGACAGACGGACACTTGGCAATTAGTATATATAATAATAGATCAATTGCACATTAATGAGAGATTTTGCACCCGGGTATAAATAAGTCACTGTACCTGGACTAATAAGTTGACAAATGCAACAAATTTCAACTAACGTTGTATTATTTCAATATGGATATTGTACACATTTATTTCGCTGATAACACTGTAAAATCGTTGCATTATGTAGTGCAAATCATATACGGCCCATATCAGTTATTTTCATTATTGAGAACCTGATAAGGCCTCAGCCTCAAATGAGAACAAATTACAAGGAGAAACGCTTAAATAGCGTCACATAGTGCATAAAAATTTAATAAAACGAAATATAATAAGGAACTGCAGTTAATGCAAGAAATAATTATAGCTCAGAAAATATAAAACAGAGAAAATATATCGACGGTGGATCCAGTCAGATGGTGTCGAAATGATTTTGATTAAATAAAATTTTGTAAAATGAAATTCTGAAGTCCAATAAGTTTATTAGAATTTTTCAGAAGTATTGTGACAAGGTATTGTGAATTTCTCTCCAATTGTTTATAGTTAACTAGCACTTTTTCCTTTCGCTTCCGATTTCTGTTGGATACTTCGACCATAGACTTCATGTCAAAATATCACATGTTGTTACTATCTTGCTTGGTGGTATATACATATATTAAGCTTATACAATATACTTGACGAAGGTTTAGATTCAAGTGAATATATAATCCTGTATAGTCAACTTGTGGGAAGCCGTATACAAAATACACAGAATTTTAGAAATGAAATTCTGGTTGTAAACCGTAGATATTGTCACATCGACATTTTGTTTGATATTGACTTTTTGTGTAAATGCGGTGTGAGAAACTCCTTTTTCTACGCTTGTAATATGCTAAGACTTGTTCGGATAGATTTACATTGGATTTCTCTCCTTTGCTCTGCTGTACGAGTTTGCTTTTTTTGTTGTTAAACTTCGTGTCTCCAAGTTCTCGGCTGTGAAGTGATGTGGGCGCTTTGGAAGAGAAATCTTTAGAAATGTTGCTCCTTGCTCAGCCAATAGGAAAAGTTCTCGGCTGATGAGATTGGTTTTCGCAACGGTCGCTGTGGGCTTTTCGATTTGGAACTTTATTCCATATGGACTCTGCTAAATTGGAGAAGCCAACAAAGGAAATTTGGGCCGGTGGCCCCTACTGCCCACGAGTTGATTGAATCTCCAAATTTTACCTGGAAGAAGACCCCTGAATAAAAATTCCATAAACAAAATTCTAATTCTTTGTTTTTATTCCAGGAAACCGTTTCGACGATGATTATTCAACGGATGCTCTAGATCTTTCGGTTGGACAAAGAATCGGAATTTAGACCTGAAATTTGCTGAGACTTTTATAATAGAATCCAAATTATTAAAGAATCGAGATTCAAGATCTTTGTCAACACCTACTGGAGGTAACATTTAATTTAACTCGGACATACTTTAAAACTTCAATTTCGCTGGCACTAGCAGAGCTTAATGAATTTTGATTAAAGTACAGGAGTATAAATAGTAGAGAACTGTGTTAAGTATATGTATAATTCAATCAGTAGTGGAAGCTATTATAATTGTGTGAATATGATTATACTGATGCTATTTTAAATATAAGGAATGATATTGTTAATGAAAATCGAAAGTTGATTATGTTGATTATTCGGAAATGATATATTGTGGTAAAATTCTAAAGTCAAATAATAATATTAATAAATATGAGTATTTTCAACTTCTCTTGTCTTAACTTACATGCTTGCCACACCCTTATTTTCTTGTCTCGTTGCTGCTACCCATCTGGGAAGTAATTCTCCCAGACAAAAAGCTGGGTTTTATTGTGGAAATTTAGGTGTTGATAAATTTAGTTTAAACGCAATGTACATTTTGAATGTTATTTTGGAAGTGTTTAACATTTGCGGATCGGCCTTGCCTTTTTCCTCTGATTCGACATGGCTGATGCAACACTGTCCCTGCTGGCAATGCCGCTCCGACCAGTGGCGCCGTGTTTTGCTTGTGGCACCCAGACAAAAATCTGGGTTTTATTGTGGAAAATTAAGTGTTGATACATTTAGTTAAAACGCTATGTACAATTTGAATGTTATTTTGGAAGGGTTTGACACTTGCGGATCGGCGTTGCCTTTTTCCTCTGATTCGACACGGCTGATGCAACTTTGTCCCTGCTGGCAATGCCGCCCCGACAATATTCTCCTGGCCTCAAAGTGAAACAATTATATTATCTCTTTCACGCCCAATTACCCACGTCCACAGAAATTCAGTACGATTTGCATTTTCAGAAAAAAAATAAAATACCGATAATAGTTTTTCAAGCTTTTGTTAGGATAATAAAAAGTGAACTTCAGTGTAAGTATTTTCTTGCCAAAGAAACAATATGTACTTTGAGGATGTTAACCACCCGCATAAAATATTTGTATGATTTACAACTTTAGAAAAAGATAAATATATTAATATGTTAGAAATTTAACACATAAATGAATAGCCAACTTCAGCAGGATTGCAGATCACTTTGTGAGCAGTGTATCTTTCAATATACACTGCTCCCAACTGAAATCGCAACACCATGAAGAAATTAATGTATCTTTATGAAATTTAAAGAATATGATTATAACATGGAGATGTGCAAATGGTCAAAAAATCATACTTGGAAAATGAAAGCATGGAACTTTATTAACATTAGAGCAATATGGAATAGGCCCACCGCGAGCGGCTATGCAGGATTGAATACGACGAGGCATTCCGTCAATGAGATTTTTAATGGTGTGCTGAGGGATAGCATTCCACATAGCATGAAATTAGGCTTGTAACTGAACATGGTTTGCTGGAATTGGGAGTTCTCTTAATCGGTGACCCTTGATGTCCCATATATGCTCAATTGGCGACAAATCCGGAGAATATGCTGGCCAAGTCAGGATATCAAAACCTTGTAGCCTATTCATAGTTACCCGTGCAGTATGTGACCTAGTATTATTCTGCTGAAAAGGCAATCCTGGCCTGGTTGAGAGATATGGCTGTACCACAGGTCTCACAATATCAGAGACATATATTTGTGCCGTGATACTACCAGAAACATGGCCCAAAGATGTTCGTCCACCAAATATTACATCACCCAAAACCACTTAGGGGAGCTGCGTGATGACTGGTTGAAAAAGCTTCCTGGTGACGTAGAAGAAAGAGTGAGTACGGCCATCTGGCATGCAAAAGCAGAATCATGATTCATCCGTGAACAGAATGTTTCACCATTCTGTCGATCAATTGCGTCACATTTGACACCACTGGAGGTGATGCAACCGGTGAAACCCTTGAAACGGCAGGTGACGAAAAGGTCATCTACCTCGGAGATTTGCATTATGCAAACGGTTTCGAATTGTTTGCGTCGAAACCACGTTACCTGTAGTGTAGGATACATACTACGGTTGCTGTAGTAAACGGCTCCCGCGCAACGCTTCTCAGAAGCATATGATCTTCACGTGGTGTGGTACACCTGGAAGCTTCACAATCTGATATTCGTGTCTTTTCGTTGTCTTTCACGAACCGTAACACACACCGTTAAACTGTGCTCACACCACGACCCAATAATTCAGTGATCCTACGAAGGCTCAATCCACCCTCACATGAAACAATAATTTATTGCCATTTCGTTGACGATAACTGGACGTATGTAGTACGTCGACGTACTCTTGGCATACTATGATAATTTTTACAACCTGAAACCAATGGCTCTACAATTTATCTATGATATCGCTCCTCCTTGACCTGACGTTTTTATGCTGCTCGGCAAGGTGTTACGCCACTATGCGTAACGAAACTATGATCATTTGCATATCTCGCCTTGCTGTTTCCATTGCCTAATTTGCATAAAGCTACACCTACAACTTTATGATGTTGCAATTTCAGTTGTGAGCAGTATATATAAAGTGTGGTTTCAAACTCTTAAGCGAGCCCTTCAATAAGATTTACATGTTCAGAAAAAAAGTAAATAAAGTGCTGATTATTTTTGTCTTCAAACTGAAAAATGGACTTTACAGCTGAGATGCGAGATTTTTAGCCATTTAAAATGTATTAAATGTGGTTTCATAATATAAACCACGCTCCCTACATTTCAGTAAGATTTGCACATGGCAAAATTTTTTACTAATAAATTTATTTATTTATTTATTTATTTTTAGTTTTGAGAAAAATGAAAAGCATCTTCATCAGTAGTGATATAAATTTGCGTTTTCAAAAATTATTATATGTTTAATGGGTTTGAAAATGCAACATATATCTTCCAAGGTATCCAAGGCATTTTTCTTTTCGGGGCACCTGTAAGAAAACTCACGTATCCCCACATCAAAACTAGAGATCTTATATATAGTTTTGAGTTATTGATGGATTGAAGCATTCTTTCATATGGATGGATGCTTGATGAGGATTTGCAGTCTTTTGTTGGCTTAGGCTGCAGTCCAAAGTACCTTGGACGATCGACAACAGTTGTTGAAAGATAGGCAAAAGGAAGATTTTGCAGAAAAGAGCTGGAAGCAAGCTCTCTGAAAGAACATGGTTTCCATGTGTGAAAGTAGCGGGACTTATCACAGCCATATCCTATTCAAAGGTCACGAGGATACGGTGAAATGATAAATGATGTAAAAACAACATTATCCTCTTAAGTCCGAACTTTGAGTTACAGCGTTGTAGGCAGTGCAGACAGGTCAAACAGCCGAGCGCTCTTAGCTTGGGGCTCGTACGTTCTTCTGGGGTTAGAGTTTACGTGTCTTGGCCTACGTTTCCTGTTCACTGGTTTTAGGTATAATTTAGATCGATATCTGCCATGCAGGTTTTCTCAAAGTTATTAATCTAGAATTTTTGGGTGATTATCCAATCATCCTCTTTAATACCAGAGACTTTAAGATCATGGTGTTTAACCTCATTTTGAATTAAACCAAGGAGAATTAGTTATCATTCGTAAAAGTCTATTTTGGATAACTTGCAGTTTCCCAATATGAGATTTTGCAGCTGTGCCACAAACGGGACATGCATACAAAATCATAGGTGCGGTGATTTGTTTGCCGAGAAGAAGCTTGTTCTCCAGGGAAATGGTGACCCCCTACAGAGCAAGGGGTGAAGGGATATTATTCCAACTATTGGATCCAATTATCCTCTTCAATACCAGAGACTTTAAGATCATGGTGTTTAACCTCGTTTTGAATTAAACCAAGGAGAATTAGTTATCATTCGTAAAAGTCTATTTTGGATAACTTGCAGTTTCCCAATATGAGATTTTGCAGTTGTGCCACAAACGGGACAGGCATACAAAATCATAAGTGCGGTGATTTGTTTGCAGAGGAGAAGCTTGTTCTCCAGGGAAAGGGTGACCCCCTACAGAGCAAGGGGTGAAGGGATCTAATGATTTTGTTGGCAGAATGGATTTCTAAATAAATATGGGTGCTGAAATAAATAAATATTTTCAGAAAATAATAAATCAAATATGTCAGAAAATTTAAATAAATATGGGTGCTGACAATTATGACCCCAATAAATACACATTACCCAAATTGCAGGTGTGGTTGTGGCATAAACATATCCTAAGGCCAAGGCTTAAACTAAGCTTCATTTGATGCTGAAAAACCAATGAAATGTCGGTACGGCCTCATATTGCGGAACAGCTAATGGAGGCAAAGGGCGTATCTTCTCCCGAGGCAAAAGAGAAAGTGTGGAGAAATAAGAATCAATGAAGAAATAATCAGAATGCATGAGACGTTATTTGGCAGAAGTGCAATTCAGACGTATTCAGAAGTGCAGTTCAGACGTTTGCAGTGTCAGTAGTCAGAGTATATTCAAACAGAGGCAGTATTCAGAATGATATGAGACAATTAACAAAGTCGTATTAAGACGTTTGTAGAAGTCGTTATCAAACAGTTGTAGTTAGCAGAATGGAATTAGTCAACAGTTAAATTATCAGTTAAATTATCAGTTATCAGAATGTGCCAGACCGTTGAAATTATGAGAATTGAAATAGCGCTTCAAAACGTTGAATTCTGAGTTCAAATGTCAGAAGGAGAATCGGAATGCTGTTGTTATCCATGCAGATTAGCAGATCATCAGAACGAGGCCAAAATACAAAAGTATGTGTCCATCTTAATACATTTAATGTTTGTTGTCTGCTTTAGTCCATGAACCTTATTATCTCATACTAGAAGGTATGCCCGTCATATAACGAAATTAAAAATTTACAAAGCATTGTCTCCTATTTAGAGTCATTTTTATCAATTTGGTGATATTAACAATTTGGCGACATTTTCGTCAATCTGGAACTATTTTAAAAAGTCGCCAAATTTGGGACATCCTGATAAATTTTTCGCCAAGCATTACGTACGGACGGAGAAATAGTTTATTCTTATTATCGTTTACTACGTTATTTCCAAGATATTGAATTTTCATAAATTAGTCGTCATTTCCATTGATTTATTGTCATTTTTATCAATGTGGCTACATTTTCGTCAATTTAGCGACGTTTAAAAATTCACCAAGTTGGCGATATACAGCCAAAATCTGTCGTCAGTGTTTTGCCAAGCGTTAAGGCCAGAGAAATAGGTTATTCTTATAGTAGATTTTTACATTATTTCCAAGACATTGAATTTTCATCAATTTGTAGTTATTTTTATTGTTTTAGAGTCATTTCTATCAATTTGGCGATATCCTTATCAATTTGGCAACGTTTTTATTAATTTGGCGATATTTTTGTCTAGTCAGATCCTTGGGCATTCTGCCCTAAAAGTAATAAACTAAAATCACGCAAGAATAATATTTCCTACTTTTGCTGGAAGAATTTTGAACTATTTTGAATGTTAAACCAAGGCTTAATTGTATTTCGCGTTCCGTTGATAAGTGAGGGCAGAACGCGGCATACAGTTAAGCCTTGGTTAAATATGTTAACGAAATGTGTTGTTGTTGTTGTTGAGACCCAGACCGTCCGACCTACCAGAAAGGTGACTTAACGAAATGTGTGTAATACTCTTAGTTGCGTGATATCTCAATTACAAATATATGAATTGATAAGAAATAAAATAACATCAGGGTCTCACTTTCAGTATCTGATGTCATACGCTATGTAAATATTGATGGCTGCATCATAATTTCTCTGTGAAAGAAATATAATCATTGCATTATGTAGGGAACGGGCTGTCTATATCATGGTCTCGTTTTTAGTATCTGATGTCGTACGCTACGCAAAGTTTCATGATTGCATGATAATTTCGCCTTGAAAGACGTATAGTCAATGGATTACGTAAAAAACAGGTCGCCCACATCATGGCCTCACTTTCAGTATATGATGTCATACACTAAGTAAAGCTCCATGGTTATATCATAAAAATTGAAATGTTTATCCGTGATTAAAACACGTTTGGCAGCATTTGGTAGCAGCGTTGCCCAGAGATAGATAGATAGACAAATAAATCAAGATGTTTATATTATTAATTAGTGTTTAAAAAATCATTAAGTCGACTTACATGGTGTGTCATACATAATTTTTTTTGTGATTTTTTAATTCAGTGTCCAATTTTACACAAGTCATTGACCGATTCCTACTTGTAAGGATTAAGTCTGATAATGGCGATTCTGCTGAAGTGCATGCGTACGTATTTGGGTAAGACCAATGTTTCAAGATTTTGTAAGCCGTCTGTCTATCTGTGCAGCTTACTTCCTAGATAACAAGTTATGTTACAAAAATAGTATATAAATAAGCGAAATATTATATTTTGTAATATGTTCTATAAAATTATTTATGGAAGATAAATATACTATTTAAAAGTTTATTTAAATATTGAATCTGAGAGTATCTTTTACTAATAGTTGGCTGCATGTTTTGTTAAATCTAAGGCAACACCTGACGTTAAAAGCATTCGCTAGATGACAGATAAACTAAGTAAATTTAGGCTTCTTTAGTATGTATCAAAAATAGGTTTTGTTGTTAGCTTTTGTACATAAACCTTGTTTTTTATATTGCTTGAAGAAATTAATAAAACCGCCTTGTTTATTGTATAAAGAAAGGTTACGGGAGAGCAGTGCCCGATTCATTTTTGTAACACTCAAGTTTGATCCCGGTGATTCTTCTTATGCACATCTGCACGTATAAGTGTGTGCACTTTGGTACAGGTATGCACGTGTCTGCGTATCGGTAATGCGACCCCCGATTCAGGAACTCACTCAAGTGTGGCCCTAGGTTCATAAAAGGTTGAAAATCACTGCTCTATCGATTTAAGAAACATCATAACGCTGAAAGCTTGTACGACGATTGAAAAAACATAAATAAACACAGAGACTTACAACTTTGAAACAGTATCAAATTTGTCGTTAATTACATTTAACTGTGGTGCGCTAAATAAAAAGATTCTTAAAGTACTATTATTATTAATTATAACAATATTGTTAAATTGAACATAATATACATAGTCGTAAATTGCTCGTATTAGTGGACTTATTATTAAATTGTATATTGCTTTGTTGTGCCGCTATATCAAACCCTCTAATTATTTAACTTTCGAGCGAGTTCTGTAAAGAAATATTAATTAATATGTTACACTAAATGGATCATGTTACACTAAATGGTCTTGTACTTTGTCACCACCAGGTACTTCGCCGATCATATTACCGGAATAGACTCGAAGTACTTATTCACTGAACCGTAATATAGACGATCACTTTGTACTTATGGCATGCAAACCCGCACATCAACAAGTCATCATGTCTCACAAGTTTCTCTCTAGTCTCTGCACAAGTCATTAAGTCATAAGTGTAATTTCGAACTCGAACTGTTATTCCACAAGTCGTTATTAAGTCATAGTCTCGAGGTTATCTGTCTAAGTCTGCTCCTAGAGTCCTTCTTTGGTCACAGGCTGTGACTTTCTTTTTACCTCGGGGGGTGTCACTCCCCCTTTGCTTTCATTCGCAGCATTCAGAGTGACGCAACAAGCAGCTTCTCCATTGGTTAATCATTTAACTAATGGACCCATTCCACATCCTCGTAAGGGTTCGTTCGGTCTCCCCTGTGTCCTGAAGCTCCTAAATTTATGGATTGCTGTAAATCCCGGCGCCACTCAGACTGGAAGCATTGTCCGATGTTTCAGATCAATAAATAACTGGCTTAAAACTGTCCCCAAAACACATGTGAGATCAACTTCTGGTCTCACACTAACATATTTTGATATCAAAATAGTTTATTTGATAATAAACAATACTTTGTGGAAGTTCTGCATCATTTTACACCGCTTCTGAAATTTCTAAATTGTTGAAAAACATTTTTACAGGGATGTTAAAAAATAAATACATTGATGACTTGCAAAAATGAAAAATACTCAGTAAAAACACATTTTCATTTAGAGCGCTAATTCTGAAGTTATAGTTAACATTTTTGTTAATATGTGCTTAGGAAGCTTTCAAATTATTCAGGTTATGCGTCTCGGAGAACTATTCTGGTGTAATTTGAGCATTAGGAAACTGTTGTATACTCTCCAACCCCCCGATCCTATTATTTTACTCCAAATTGATCTTATCTGATGTTCATCAAAATACCAATAATCAATTCAATTTCGGTTTCAAGTAAAATTCCAACATTCCATATTTTTTTGCTTGCGATGTCTCACCAAAATTGTTACTCCGTCCCAAGGACGTTTGGAACTTTAGTGATATTTTCGTCATTGTCGTATTTCGGGCAGCAACCCTGCGGCTTAATAAATTGATAATAACTCGAATGTTTCTCAGATTTTTATATTCATGGGTCGATATTTTCGTCATCAAACGAGTTCCTTGTTTCGTATCAGGCTTTTGTATTAAAAATATTGGCATCAGCTCCATACAGTTCGATGGAGATGAAATTGGTGTGAAAAACTTATTCTTTTGTGGGTGGTTTGTTCTCTTTAGAGGTTTTCAAAACTTTTCAAAGTATTAAAATATCAAAATAGAGCTATTATATTTGAAAATCTAAGAACTGAAATCACATAATGCATTTTTGTAGGGCTTTCAAAGTGCTACTTGTGCAAATTACTAGTTTACTATTTTACTTCCTCAGAAACTAGCACTTTTGTATTTGAGATATCAGCAATACAAATATTAAAATCGGAAATGTTTCAATCTCCTTCAACTTCACAAGACGATTGCTCAAATCTATATAAATAAAAATGAAAATCTGTCTGTCTGTCTGTCTGTCTGTCTGTCTGTCTGTCTGTCTGTTTGTCACACCATCACGGGAGAACGGCTGAACCGAATTTGATGAAATTTTGTGGGTAGCCCAGAAATAGCCCCACTTAAAATTATATCCGTGTTTTGAGTTTCTACGACCAGTGGTTCTCGAGATATTAGTAAAAAACGAAATTTTCGTTTGTCTCATCATCACGGAAAAACGGCTGAACCGAATTTAATGAAATTTGGTGAATAGCCTTGAAATATCCCCCCATAAATTTTGTCCAAGTTTCGAGTTTCTAAGACCTGGGGTTGTCGAGATATTAATGAAAAACGGAACTTTTTCCTAGGAGTTCTACTCCCTAACTCCGTGGTTTATCCAAACGAAAAGCTTGAAAATCGTTTGAAAGTGAATTAAAATTTAATCTCTGAGTTTGATGGGAGATTTTTTGCGTTAATTAGTCACTTTCTGAAAACATGAATTGTTTGAAACATGATTTAAAGGGGAAATCTATCTCCATGGTTCATGGTTTATTTAAAACAAGCTTTTACGGAACAATGAGAAGTATAGAGAAATCAAAATCGTTATTTAATTTCGCAGTTTATGTTATAAGACATGACATATTTAACATGTTATAAGATTCTATCTTATATCATGTTACTCAGAAACGCAATTAAATTAAATCTGTCTGTTAATTTTAATAATTATTTTTTCGATTTGAATAATAAATAAATGGATATAAAAATATATTTTAGAAAAGAACGATTTGATTTTTCTTATAGCATTTTTGACTGGATAATATCAATTACGGTCTTCAGGTTTAAAAATTATTATTATTTATATTTTCGGGGATCATTGATTCAAGGATTATTGATATTTTCAAGTTATTATGCAATTATTTTATTATGACAAAAATTGTTTAAACTCATATATTGTATGTTGTACGAATCTTCTACAAATACACGTGTATATCTTTTAATCTACGAGGATATAAGTGGTACAGGTATATTGACATATGTTTTGATATATATTGGCATATATTGGAATCAATTACGACCTTCTGGTATAAAGAGTACGGATATTATTGATGTTTTCAATTTATTACGTCATCTCTTTTATTTTGGCAAATATTTTTGAGACGCATATTGTAATACGGGTAATCTTCTACTAACACATTGGCATGTTTTCTGATCTGCGACAATATAATTAGTACGGGGTTGCATATATTCATTCAATTCCTATTTTTTCTTCTGTAAATTTGCTTACAAAAGGGGGCAGGATGTTTTATTCTTCAGATCTGATCGTGAAGATAATTTTGCATAGTGAGAACATATATTCTTAAACTTCTCTTTAGGAGCAATAAATTTAATATTTTAACAGAATTTGCACATGATTGCGAACTTTAAGTTTCTTTAAATTATACACTCCGTACGAATAACGGGTTTGCTGTTAGTGGTTAATAAATTTTAACATTTTAGGAGGATATATCATGTTGTTCGGCATCGCAATTAAATTAAATGTGTTTGTTAATGTTTTATTATTTTTTTTCGATTTAAATAATAAATAAATGGATAAATGGATATAAAAGTATATCTTATGAATGGACGGTTTGAATTTTCTTTTAATTATATTAATTGCTGACTGCGTACATCAATTTAATTTATTTTGGCAAAGAGTTTTCAAGCTTATATCGTATTTAGCTACTAAACTCATATATTGTGTTTAGCCAATAAATTCATATAGCCGATTGTTGAAACAGAAAAAGAGTAGAGCGGATATATCTTCTAATACAATTGTAGTGTTTTCATTTAGTATATTGAAACGGGATAAGAAAGTTTCATTCAGATCTGCAAATTCAAAGCTACGAATTTGGAGGGATATCGCTAATTGGACAACTTTTCTTAAACTTTGCCAAATTGACGGAAATGTCGCCAAATTGATATAAACGACACACAAACAGCTGCCATAAACCTTCGGGTTGGTCGTGTGGCTTGGGTCTTCTACATATCAATGAAATTTTTTTTTGTTTTGTTAGAAGAGAGTACTGAAATGATGTTTGGTTAGCATTTATCTGTCAGACCAACCATCCTACTTAGTAATACATTTAGCGAATTTTTAAAATGTCACCAAATTGATAAAAATGTTTTCAAATCTATAAAAATATCTTGAAATTGATAAAATTGCGCTACATAAATGATATTAATTGTTTTTTGTTAGGGGATAGTATTGTGATGATATTTCGTCAATTTGTCGCAAAGTGGAACTGTCAGTTCTACAGTCCCACTTGGCGATAAATTTGGCGATTTTTTAAAATGTCGCTAATTTGACGAAACTGTCGCCAAATGTTCCATAGAAATATAACTATTTAGACGATATTTTTTCTACCAATTTATTTGAAGCAAATGATATCATGTCGCTTAGCAACGGATTTAAATCCAATGTGTTTAAGCGGCAGACGATTTTTATTAAATCCTTTCCGATTTGAATAATGAAGATATGTATATAAAATAAATTTCATTGCCATTTCATTTTGGACTGGATAATATCAATTATACTCTTCAGGTTTAAACATTATTATTATTGATATTTTCCGGAATTATTGATTCAGGGATTATTGATATTTTTAAGTTATTACGCCATTGTTTTATTGAGGCAAAAATTGCTGACACACGCATATTGTACGTTGTACGAGTAATCTTCTAGGAATGCACGGGTATATCTTCTAACCTACGAGAATATAAGTAGTACAGGTATATTGGCATATATATTGGAATCAAGTACAGTCTTCTGGTATGAAGATTAAGGGGATTAATTATATATTCAATTTATTACGTCGTCTGTTGTATTTTACCAAAAAACATTTGTGACTCATATTGCAAAACGGGTAATCTTCTACTAATAATCGGACATTATAAGTAGTACGTGTATATCTTCCCATATAATTTTAGCACTTTAATTTTGACATATATTGGAATAAATGACTGTCTTCAGATTTAAAGATTACGGGTTTAATGGTATTTTCAATTTATACATGTAATCTACTAATACAGGTTATATTTTCTAATATTCGCGTATATAATTAGTACGGGTCCCATACAATTTTAACGCTTTTATTTTGCATATATTGATTCAATTCCATATTTTTTTTATATTTGCTTACATAAGGGGTCCAAGATGTTTTATTCTTCAGATATGTCCATGAAGATAATTTTATATAGCGAGAACAGAGATTCTTAAACTTCTTTTTAGGAGCATTATATTAAATATTTTAACAGAATATTTTGATTAAACATGTCATTTAGTATACTATAAGAATTTGGGCATGATTATGAATTTCAAGTTTCTTTATATTATATACTCCGTACGAAGAACGGGTATGCTGCTAGTACTACAATATCTTTGTAAAAAAAATCATAAATTTGGAAATTGTAATATCTACTACACACTTTGTCACTTACTGTTTATAGTTTAGAAGTTATTTCGAATGAAAATAAGTAAAGTGAAGCAAAAATTCGCTCAAAAATAACTTCTTTTGTCGACAAAAATAGTTCAAAATATTAAAATATTGAATTTACTTTTCATATATTCACAAATAATTCAATATTCCTGACAAAATATGGATACATTATGTACATTTTTATCTATTCGATTCGAAGATATAAGCGTGTAAGGTGTTTGCATTTTTCGTAATGCTCCTATTTTAGGGGGATAACCAAACCCAGTGAGATATTCACTTAAAAGAACTAAAACCTTCCAAATCCTTATTCAAATACATTATGTTGAATTTAGCGTTGCAGACGATTTTTAATGAAGATAATTCAAGTTGTTTGAGTGAAAATAGTATTTAACTTCATGCAAATTAACCGAAGTGTAACCATGTATTGCACGAATTTGCAAGCCGCATTAAAATACGGTTCTGTTCCCAAGAATCTTTACTTGAATTAAAGCTAAATTGGACAATTTGTACGAAGTTTAGAGTAGATTCTCATGAGTTTAAAAAACAACATAATTAACAAACATCTGGGAGTCTTGATAATTCGTGCGATTTGTAAGCCTTTTATTCTCACTGGGGTTAACATTAATGCACTTTTTAAGATAACTTACATTTGAGCCTATTAGGAGACATTTGAGGAATTAACCAACTAAATTTTAATATTCTGAATCCTCTAGACAGTTTACTCAGCATTCCTTGTGCTTTTTTTTAAAATGATTTTGTCTCAAGAACATATTATGCGCATTATTTTCTGTAAGATTTATGAATATTCTTTCTCGAAATTGAAAATATTTTTGTAAATACAAAATAATAAAAATGCATGCATTCTGTAAACTTATAGAATTAAGGAAGAATAAGAACGTTTTCTATTAACTTTTCTCGAAACATAGTATATAGTATAGAGAAAATTTGTGATGGAGTCGAAAATTCGAAATCTAGTTTTGGACGGAAGATTATGGTTTAAACATCCTTGAACTCAACTCTTTTTTGAGGTGATGTCTTTGTGTGCGTATACATTTTAGTGTGTGTGTGTATGTGTATGAGTCTGTGAATGCGATATTTCACTATAGAATGAAGCTTTTCAAAAATAAGTTTGTACAGGATATTTCACAAAGGACTCCCTAATTTTGAAATTAAACAACTCGAAAACGGCGATAGGCTGAAACAAGTGATGTGTTTATTGGGAAAGTCGTAAAAATCTGATACAAAATTTCAAAATTAGTTACAAATGTTGCTGACAGATGGCGCTGTACTCTGTAGTCACAGTACGTAGTCTGAGAAATAGGCTATAAATAGTGGTGAGACTGTCCTTGGTAAAGCAGTCGTTCCAATCACATCATCAAAATCGATTCAAAATGCGCACCTTGCACAGCAGAGAGATAACGCAAACGACGAATGAAATAGGCAGTCACTTTCTGTAGTGTGTCAATAGAAATGAACGCACATGCCTGACAGGTGAACTCTTCAAGCTTATTCGGTGTTGCAGGATAGTTGCCGGAAATAGTATCCTTCAATATGCCCCGATTGAAACAGATGTAAGATCTTGTGACTATAGAGGCCAATTCATGCCTGTTCCAGTAAATGTGGGATAGTTTAAAGCAATGACTCATTACAGAAGTATTCCTCAAGAAAGGCAAAAACGGCTGGGGTACGTTGTGGTCGGGCCTCATCTTGCATGGACCACGAAGTGCCTGGACGATCCTCCAGCGCTTGTACTGTGGCGACAAATTGTTCCAAAACCGCAATGTACCGTTCAGTAGTAATCGTTTCTCGCAAGAAAAGAGGGCTAATGATGCCCTTACTCGATATTGCAGCCCAAACGGTAACTTTGGGGGAAAGTAGTGGCCGTGCCTGACACAAATGCAGATTTCCGGTACTCCCCAAATGCCAGTTTTGTCTCTTCACGACACAATCCAGGTAAAAATAGGCTTCATCTGTGAAACATATGCAGTCAACATCAAATCCATCACCATCAATTATGATGACAATATCGTTCGCAAATTCTTCTCGTTGTCGCACAACTAACACTGTTATGGCTTGGTGACATTAGATCTTGAACGAAATCATGTCTAGGATGTTCGTCAGGATTCTGTACTTGCTGGGTGGCATTAATCTGGATTCACCTGCAACTCATCGGATGCATGTCCTCAGATTAAACTAAATAACTGCAGCATCTGTCGCGGCATTTTCAAGTGTAATCGCAAATTGTCTGGGACCAATATTCCCCACTAACTCATCAGCAACGCTGCCTGTCCGTTGAAATTTGTCGAAAAGCTGGCGAATTGTTTCCACATCTGGATATTTGGCAACTTTAAATCGGGATTGAAAACAGCGCCTTGTTGCTGTAAGACTGCGTTTTAACCGATGATATTCGAGTACTAGAAACACACGTTAATCTACGGAATACATGACTTCATCTACTTCCTTCAGAACGCGAACTTCCTTTCGCGTTTCAACAGCCGAACCGTCCAAAGGTTGATTGCTCTGTGTTTCAGAGCACGCTTTTTAGAGATCCGTACTGCGACTACAGCATACAGCGCCATTCGTCAGCAACCTTTGTAACTAATTTTGAAAATTTTGTATCAGATTTTTACGGTTTTCCCAATAAACATATCACTTGTTTCAGTCTTCAATCGATCACCATTTCCCAGTTGTTTCATTTCAAAGTTAGGGAGTCCTTTGTGAAACATCCTGTACAATCATTATAATCAGTGAATACTGGAACCATATTAATTTTAAACGTAATCGAATGTCCGGAAGACCTCTTCGAGTTTCGACTGCATTTAAAAAAAAATCATAAAAAAATAAGGACTTTCTATAATGATAATTAAATAGTAATGATTTTGCCGTAATTTTTCATTATAAAAATAATGGCACCCATTTTAGAGCACTAATATGACTCGTTCTAGAAATAATGTATGTTTTTCAAATAAATTTGTCAAACAAATTACATAAAATTTAAAACAGCAGCAGTAAGCATAATAAAATAGGTGCATTTTCCACATGCAACAAATCTGTTCCGGGGATCTAGTTTGTTCCATTCACTGGAGAAAATATGTTATATATCGGTTTTGGATTTTATTCCCAAAGCATTCGCCAATAGTAATTTATTTAACAGCATATTAATTAAACATCAATTGCATTTTGGTGAGGATTTTGCACATGGGTTAAAATAATTCAATATTAGACCCATCGGTTGTCAATGTCACATTAATAGTCTGGTATTTTAATTCCGAAATCGCAATACTGTGGGTCTTGTACACCATGAGAGAAGAAATGTCATAACATTATGTAGTGAAACTCTCTGCATTATGTAGTGAAACTCACTGCATTATGTAGTAGAAGTCAATGCATTATGTAGTGTAAGTCACTACTGCATTATGTAGTTGTTGTTGAGACCCAGACCGTCCGAAAGGTAACTGTTTGGACGGCCGGGAAGTGCCACCCAATTTAGACCAGAATCCAGGGGGAAGGCATTCACAGAGACCGTGCCCTCCTTCGCCTATCACTGTGATAAGGCTTTCACACCTCTGTGTTAAAATTGCATATTAAAGTATTGTTTTATTTCTGTGTGATTGAAAGTGTCAATTTCGAAATGTAAATGTCTTTTCTACATGTTTTCAATTACATTGACTTTTAAGGGAAGTGAACTCTAAAATCGCAAAAAGTGTTTATGTTCCAGAAAAATAGTAATAGTTTTGTATTTTCGCTTCTCAGTCGCTAGTTGGGAACTTGCAGGTTTTGCGCACGCGCGCGTTTGAAAAAGGATTTTGGAAGCAGTGTGGAAGGAGTCGTGGAAAAATGTAGACGTGTGTGTTTGATTCGCGTATGATCGCGAATTTTAAGAAAAGGTGGATTAATTTTGAAAGTGGAAGGATGTGATTAAAATATGTAACATAGTTCGACAAGTTGTGCGTAGAGTCGTTTGGCTCGGTTCAGAGATGAGTCACTCGTGTTTTTAAATGAATCAGCCTGGTAGTAATGGAATAATGAGTCTTGTGAAAAGAGAAAATGGTTCTTTCACTGGTCGGCTTGAATCGCTAATAGGGCTAGAGGGAAAGCTCATTTTACAGCGATTTGTATTTGCCTGACTCCTCCTTGTGTCCTAAGGTACGAATCAACCAATCTCCGTAACCAACCAAGATGTCGAATTCCGCCAGCATGATGTTGTGTAGTCAAGTTTCCCGACCATTATGGATTTTGTTCTGCGCAAGAATCTCGATGAGTTTATGCCGAGAGTCCATCCTGATATCCTTTCCCATGGTACAGAATTGTAAATGTTATATTTAAAAGAGACGAGGTAAAGTTTTATATATATTTAGTCTTCCACCTAACGAATAGAGTGTTAATTGTTAAATCCTCGTGAGCATCGAATCATTGATGATGTTATATGAAAATGTCGTATATGTTCAAAGTATACAAATGTGATATATAAATGTCAAGTATAATATGAGGAATATTGTGTTTATTTTATGTATCAGAAAATATGTGTATTCTCTTGGTTCCTCTTCCTCTAGGGGTGTTCTTAATGGTCACCCTACCGAGTGTAACTCTGAGTTATTGCGAGAAATGCTTGTACTCCACTGTTTTCGATCAACTGCCTTGTTATTTCATGTTTAATAAATGTGTTTGATTTCAAAACTTTGTCTTCTCTGTCGAGTATACCAAAACGTTCGCGACAGAATTGGTGCCGTTACTTTTCTCGGTGAGTGGGGAAGAGCTGAGAGAATTAAAATTTTTAAAAATTTTCTTAAGAATTGAAATTTTGAAGGTTAAAAATTACCGTTGTGCTAAAATGAGTGTTTTCTTAAGTAAACAGGGTTCCATGTTCTGTTTTCGGTGTTCTCAAAAACGAGTGTTCTTGGAATTTGATATGTGCCATTTGATAAAAAAAAATTGATTTGTTTGCATATTTATGTCATTTGATTTGATAAAAACTGGTTTTAGTGTAAATACTGTTTAAGAACATTGCAATTGCATATTGTGTTAAACTATACGAGTATATTTGATTGTTATGCAAAATGGCTCCAATTACTAGAAACAAAAAAGTAAATGTCGGTAAGATGAGTAAAAATTCAAGTAAAAAATTAAATTCCTCCTTGAATTTGTCGCTTGATATTGCTACTGAGTCGGATACTGTTAATTCTAGGGGTAAAGTTAAAAGTGTTAGCCACAAAGCTAAATCTAATGAGGAAAATATATCGGATAAATCGCCGGTATGTCTGAATTCTTCTTCTGGCACTTTGCCAAATCAAAACAGTGCTTCATCGGTAAATGATAACATGTTAAAATCATTCCATATTTTCACACCTAAGTTCGCACATCATATTCCAAAATTCTCGGGAAATTCAGAGCTTTCGTTGTCACAGTTTTTGGAAAAGTTAAATTTAGTAGCCACTCATGCAAACTGGAGTGAGTGTGACAAATTAGTTTGTTTGAGATTGAATTTAGAGGGGGAAGCAAATAGATTGATTGAAGAGAATCCAAAGCACAGAAATTGTAAAAATTTGCAGGAAATTATTCACATTTTGAAAGATCATTTTGAAGTGACCGAAAATGTTACTAAAAACATAATTTCACTCGTGAACTTTACACAGAGACCAAATGAGTCGGTTAAACAGTTTTCGATGAGAATCGAAGCTGCTTCATTTAAGGTTGTTCCGGAAGATGTAGATTCCGAAAGTGAGAATAAAATCAGGCAAACACTTTTAAAAACTTCATTTATTAATGGTTTATATCCGGAACTAAAAAGATTGGTGTTGTCACAAAACCCTAGAGATTTTTATTCGGCTAGAAAACTTGCAATTCTTGAGGAATCTATTTTAAATGAAAATAATGCTATGTACTTGACTAATCCGGTACTTACAAAAAAAGGTGTTCTCACACCAGAAAAATATGTTCTCACACCAGATCGAAGTGAAAGTATGTCAGATTTAAAAAGAAAAGTGTTAGAACAGGAAAGGGACATTGAATTTCTTAGGGGTAAAATAGAAAAATTTAAGTTTAATTCAGATAAAGTTAACGAAAAGCGTTCACCGCGTCCAAAGTGTGACAAATGTGGTAAATTAGGTCACGTTCAAGAACAGTGTTGGAAAAAGGTTTTTCAAAAAAGAGATGTGTACGGTATAAAATGTAGGAAAATTTATACCAGTCCTGGAACTAGGTATCACCAGGGTGAAAGACACAGAGGGCAAATGTCTGCAAATGAGTGGAAGTATAAAAAGCAAGGAACGCAAAATTATAAAAATAAGGAGTCATATAAATCTTTGCAAAATTCCAAAAATCATTCTTCTGGGAATCAGAGTAGATATCCCATGCACAATTATAATAATAGAAAAACTTTTGATAGGCAAACATCGCATTTTGAGGAAAATAATATTTGTCATAATATTACAAATTCTTTGTCATCTTCTTCTATTATAAAAGGAAAATTAGTGAGCAGTGAAGTGTCAATATTGATTGATACGGGTAGTTCAATTAATTTAGTGTATGAGGAAGCTTTAAATACTGTACCCATTGCACATATGTTGCTAACATACAAACCAACAATTTTGCGTAGCTTTAGTTCACAAGATACTAAAGTTGAATGTTTAGTCACTATTTCACTAAATTTGGGAAAAGAAAGATTCCCTACCGAATTTTTTGTGTTAAAATCACCAGCTCCTATTTCATATAATGTAATCCTTGGTAACAAGTTTTTACATAAACATAATGCTATTATAGATTATAATCACTTCTGTTTTAAGTTTTCAAACTCTTCCATTCCTTTTGTTGGTTATCAATGTACGAATAATTTACTTTCGATTTCAAATCATGAACCGGCAAATGAGTCGGAAAGTGCAGACTCAAACCTAAGTAGTGTCGCAAAGCGTATTGCTGTGCCTGACTCGCAGATGAGTAGTGGAAAAAATGTTCGTGTGGTAGAGGACTGTAAACCGAAAGAGTTCCATACGAATGCATGTGCCAAATGCAAAGCAGATCTAGCACCGGTAGTGAATGAGTCTCAGGTCATTCGGGAAGAGTATGTGAGCAGAAATTTTTCGGAAAATAATGTAGTGCCACATTTGGGTAGTGAAGAGGTACATATTAACGATTTGGAAAATGGAAGCAAATCTTTTAGAGATTTGGTAGTAAATGCACAGAATGTTACTTTGCATATGGGGGAAAAGCAAAATCATGTTAGAGGTGGTACTGAAGAAGTGGCACAGCATAAGAACTTAAACATTAAAACTGTTAATAACTTATGTAGAGTAAAAGAAACTCTAAATACAAAAATTAAAGAGCCAATTATTGTGAAAAATTCACAAAAATGTATAATTCCTCCTTTATCTGAATCATTTATTAAAATCAAACTTTCAGAAGGGTTTCCGGAAAATTCCACCTTGCTTCTGGAATCAGAGAAAAATGACCACATCTTCATTGCTAGAGCTGTATATAGAGCTCCTAAGGATGGAATTATTTGGGTTCGTGTTGCTAACCCAGAGGAAAAACCTTATCATTTGAATAAGGGTAGAAAAGTGGCTCATGTTCAGGAAATTCAGGTGTCTGAGGAGGTTGAAGTTAATGTAGTGAGTGAGGGAGAGTTGGACTCCAGTGAACCTTTGGAGCCTTTTGAAAGTTGGGGAGGAGATTTTGACCTGAGTCATCTCCAAAAAGATCAAAAACATAAATTATCAACTTTGTTGAATAAATATAGACAAGTTTTTGCAAAGAATGTTGCTGAGTTGTCTGGTTGTAAAACCATATTACATGAGATAAATTTGGAAACATCTGTTCCTGTTTATCAGAAACCATACAAAGTTCCACATCATTTACAAGGGGAACTCAATAGACAAGTCACAGAATTATTAGAAGCTAAAATAATTAAACCTAGTTTTTCACCTTACAATACGCCAGTACTGTTTGTAAGGAAACCGGATGGTTCTTATAGATTATGTTGTGATTTTCGCAAGTTAAACAAACTTACTATTACAGAAAATTTTCCAATTCCTAACATTAGTGAATTGATTGATAATTTAGCAGGTGCTACATTTTTCTCAACTTTGGACTTAACTTCAGGATTCTACCAATTGCATTTGAATCCACAGGATTCACACAAAACAGCTTTTTCCACGCCCACCGGTCACTACGAATGGTGTAGGACCCCTTTTGGTCTAAAAAACGCACCAGCGTCTTTTCAGAGATTAATGTCTCTTGTACTGGCAGGGTTATCAGGAATATACATAGATGATGTTATCATCTCATCAAAAACTTTTGAAGAACACATGATGAAATTAGAAGAAGTTTTTATTAAATTATCTCAACATGGTCTTAGGTTAAAGCCATCAAAATGCTTCTTTTTCAGAAAGACAATAAAGTACTTAGGTTTCAGATTGTCTGAGGGAAAAGTTCAGCCAGACCCTCATAACATTGATTTAGTGCAAAAATTTAAAGTACCCACCTGTGTCAAGAATATCAGACAATTTTTGGGTTTGACAGGCTTTTATAGGAAGTTTGTACCAGATTATGCAAAGATTACTCTTCCACTAACTAATCTTTTAAAATCAAAGCAGAAAAAGTTTGTGTGGAGTCAGGAGGCTCAGGAAGCTTTTGAAATACTTAAGAACAAGCTTATTCAAGAACCAATTTTAAAATTACCAAATTTTAATTTGCCCTTTACTTTGCATACAGATGCCTCTAATTACGCTTTGGGATCAGTTCTTTCGCAATTGGATGAAAATGTTTTATCTCACCCAGTTTCCTTTGCTAGTCGAAAATTACAAGGTGCTGAAGTGAATTACAGTGTAGTCGAGAAAGAAGCTTTGGCTGTGGTTTGGGCTACCCAGCAATTTAAGCACTATCTCTTAGGCAAACATTTCAAAATTTACTGTGATCAAGCATCCTTATCGTTCATTTTCAAATTAAGAGATCCTACTTCGCGCATAGCTCGCTGGATCGTTTCATTGCAGGCTTTTGATTATGAAATCATTCATAAACCGGGGAAACATAATGTTGTAGCTGACTATTTTTCGAGATGTATTGATGAGTCTTCTTCAAAGAAATCTCAAAACACTCAGAAACAAACTGTTCCTAAAAGTATTGTAGAATCTGTCCCTACGAAAATTTCTGGAAAAGTAGTGGTACAGAATAATGATAGTAGTGAAAACATAAATGCAATCGTTGAAAATTCTCAAGATCAAGTACAGACTACTGTGGAAGCTTCTCTGGTAACTAGGATAGCTATTGGTCAATTGAAAGATCCTAGATGTATAAAAATCAAAAATCTTCTGGAAAAAGGTGTAAAACCATACCCACAAAAACTTTCATTTTTCATGAAAAATGGTATGTTACATTGCATACACAAAAATCCAAAGCAGAGACAGCAATATAATGAGAGAGTAGTTATTCCTCAAGACTTAGTCTCAGAAATTCTATGGCTTTGCCATGATTCTCCTGTTGCTGCACATTGTGGTTTTCAAAGAACTCTGGCAAAAATTTCAGTTAACTATTATTGGCCAGACATGCATGCTCAGACTGAAAATTATGTGAAGTCGTGCACAACTTGTGTAAAAAACAGAGGTTTTCGTAACAACAAGGCTCCAATACAGAAATTTCCTATTACAACTTATCCTTTTGAACGTGTGGCTATGGATGTAGTCGGCCCACTACCTATCTCGAATTCTGGGATGAAGTACATTCTTGTCATTACAGATTACTTCACTAGATGGCCAGAGGCTTATCCACTTGCTACAGTTAAAACTGAGGATATTCTCGCTTGTTTAGAGAGATTTATAAGTATTCATGGAATTCCTGCTCACTTAATTACGGATCAAGGTAGTAACTTCATTTCTGAAGCTGCCAACAATCTATACAAGAAATTAGGCATAAAAAAACATAATACTTCAGCGTACCATCCCCAGTCAGACGGGCTAGTCGAAAGACTGAACGGTACGTTAGTTAGATCCTTAAAGAATCTGGTCTATTCTGATAAGGGCGATTGGGATCGAATGATTCAATTTGCTTTAATGGCTCATAGAACGTCAGTCCATGCCTCAACAGGCGAGTCCCCAGCACATCTTGTCTTTGGTCGAGACCCTGTGCTACCTGATGCTCTTTTAACAGGTGTAAAATATCCAGTTTACAAATCTACTCATGATTATTCAGATGACTTACAGGTTCGCTTAAAAAAGACCTTTGTAACTGTTAAGAAAAACCTTGAGGAAGCTCAGGAATCACAACAACTTCAACAACATAAATCTGCTAAAATGCCTAAGATTAAAGTTGGTGACTTGGTCTATCTTTACACACCTCATATTCGGCCAGGCCAATCAAAAAAACTCAGTTCTTTAAATCATGGTCCTTTTGAAGTTATCAAGCAAACAACTGAAGTTAACTTTGTCATTCAACACAAAAACAATCCATGTAATCAGCAATTGGTCCACGTTAATAGATTAACTCCTTTACCTCCTAGACGTAGTGAATTGATTTCTAGCACATATAATGATAACATTGATAATTCTTCAACTCAAGAAACAAGACAATTTAAAAGTAGATATTTTCTAAACCATCAAAATAGGGTTAAAACTCAAAATGTTCCTAATTCACACAAGTATGACTTGCGCCCAAGAGGCCAACTTATTCATTAAAGTTACTTGTCAATTAAGGCAATATGTCAAGAGAGCAATTGGCTCAAAAGTAAAGTAAAATGTTTAAATTATGAAATTCTCACATTTTCAAAAAAAAAAAGACTGATATTGTTGTGAGATGGACAATTGTGTTTCATAATATTATATTTTCAATTGTTTCACAAAATGTTTTGCAAAACTGTATGCTATGTTAAAATGGATCCAATATTTCTGAACTTCTGTGTAATTTGCTTTATGTGTCAGTCAGCTGAATGTTCTGTACTGCAAGTTCTGTGCCAGTGCAGCTTTCTGAATGTGAGTGCCATGTTAATCAGGTTGAAGTAGTGTTTTAAAATTCTAAATACTTAAATAATAATTTTTTTTTTGCTTTACTTTAATGATAAGCAGTAATGTTTTAAAGTAATTTTAAGATAATTAAGTACTTGATGGATTAGAGTTTTGGTAAGGATTTTTAAGGATAACTGATAATTTTTATCTCTGTTTTATTTTATGAATGTGTGAATGATTTTTTTTTAATTTAAAGGTCTAGTAAATTTTAGAAATTTTTTTTTGTCATTTGGTGTTTGTTGACTTATTGGTTGGGGGTACCGCCACCTCTAGGTTTGCAACTTTCTAATGGACTTGTTTCTTGCCTGGGTGCCTGATCAACATTCTTGGTTTGAAAATTTGTCTCATTTTCTAAATTAGTAATTTTTTTTAAATGTCTTTTAAAGTAATTTGTTGGCAAGGTTGGATAATAGTTAATAAATTGATTTCTGTGAAAAGTAAATTTATAGAATTTTAATTGTAAAATTTTTGAAGAAAGAAAACTTTTTGTTTAGTTAAACTTTTTGTGAGTTGAGTAAATTAAATTTTCATGTCTCTGTGGTACTCACCAGAAAATGTATTAGTGTTTACATTTTAAAAGGGGCAATTTCATCATTTGTGTCTTGTTAATTTGGTGTTGTCTTGTAAAGGTCTATGCTTGTATTGAGACTTATTTTTTTTGACTCACGAGTCAAACTTTAGGCCACTCTTGGATTTTGGTTATTATGCTGGTCATGATCTTGTTTGTTTTTGTTTTTTTTCTTTGATGTACATGTACATCGCTCAAAATTTACACTAAATTCCTCTCAATGGAACATATGTCATTGGGAACTTAATGCAGGTATTTTCCTAGTATTGTGTGGAAAAATTCCCCGCTTTGCAGGAAATTTTTCTCCCGGGCCCCGAAGGAGTGTGATAAGGCTTTCACACCTCTGTGTTAAAATTGTATATTAAAGTATTGTTTTATTTCTGTGTGATTGAAAGTGTCAATTTCGAAATGTAAATGTCTTTTCTACATGTTTTCAATTACATTGACTTTTAAGGGAAGTGAACTCTAAAATCGCAAAAAGTGTTTATGTTCCAGAAAAATAGTAATAGTTTTGTATTTTCGCTTCTCAGTCGCTAGTTGGGAACTTGCAGGTTTTGCGCACGCGCGCGTTTGAAAAAGGATTTTGGAAGCAGTGTGGAAGGAGTCGTGGAAAAATGTAGACGTGTGTGTTTGATTCGCGTATGATCGCGAATTTTAAGAAAAGGTGGATTAATTTTGAAAGTGGAAGGATGTGATTAAAATATGTAACATAGTTCGACAAGTTGTGCGTAGAGTCGTTTGGCTCGGTTCAGAGATGAGTCACTCGTGTTTTTAAATGAATCAGCCTGGTAGTAATGGAATAATGAGTCTTGTGAAAAGAGAAAATGGTTCTTTCACTGGTCGGCTTGAATCGCTAATAGGGCTAGAGGGAAAGCTCATTTTACAGCGATTTGTATTTGCCTGACTCCTCCTTGTGTCCTAAGGTACGAATCAACCAATCTCCGTAACCAACCAAGATGTCGAATTCCGCCAGCATGATGTTGTGTAGTCAAGTTTCCCGACCATTATGGATTTTGTTCTGCGCAAGAATCTCGATGAGTTTATGCCGAGAGTCCATCCTGATATCCTTTCCCATGGTACAGAATTGTAAATGTTATATTTAAAAGAGACGAGGTAAAGTTTTATATATATTTAGTCTTCCACCTAACGAATAGTGTGTTAATTGTCAAATCCTCGTGAGCATCGAATCATTGATGATGTTATATGAAAATGTCGTATATGTTCAAAGTATACAAATGTGATATATAAATGTCAAGTATAATATGAGGAATATTGTGTTTATTTTATGTATCAGAAAATATGTGTATTCTCTTGGTTCCTCTTCCTCCAGGGGTGTTCTTAATGGTCACCCTACCGAGTGTAACTCTGAGTTATTGCGAGAAATGCTTGTACTCCACTGTTTTCGATCAACTGCCTTGTTATTTCATGTTTAATAAATGTGTTTGATTTCAAAACTTTGTCTTCTCTGTCGAGTATACCAAAACGTTCGCGACAATCACCAACCTCTCGGAAGGACTTACGGACCCCCATGTTTAACGTGATCGTACACCGCGTGAACACGGCGGTAGTTTTGACAGTGCCGGGAATCGAACCAGGGCCTACCGAGTTCAATTCAAGCGCGCTAACCATTGGGCTACCGCGCCCCCTGCATTATGTAGTGAAAATCTTTTATGCCCTCATCAGAGTGAAGTGGAAAAAATAACTTAGCTGATTATAGTATTTAAGTGATAAATATGCGAACTATTTTTAGAGATAAAACTCCATTAGGATACCAAGATAGAGTAACTACATCAGTCAAAGGATGATATGTGTCTGTTGCCAGAGAGTTTTGCACGTGTTCTATGTACTATTATGGTGAATTAAAACTAGTGAATAGTTATGATGATATATACAGGGTAACACACGCAACTTGCAAAGGTTCTCCATATAGAAACAGTGTTCCGCAGCTGTGATAGATTTAGCGTTACCCAGAGTGCACCACGAGGAGGAGGCCTATCACATTACACCTCAGATATCACATTATCACTTCTCATTGCGGAATTTTTGATAATGAGAGGGCTGATTTGTTGGCGAAGGAAGGAACAAGAATTGTTCAATCCCCAAATAGCTCAATCCCTTATACAACTATGACAAGAATCATTAAACATACTATGAAAAATAATTTTGAATCTGTACAGTCGAGGCTAATCGAAAACAAAACTTGGAAGTCTACGCTTAATAAGATCCCCAGTTTTCCGAGATGTCATGCAGTTGCAGCTTTTCGCCTGGAAACTGGTCACGACTGTTTAGCTAAATATCTTCATAGATTTAATCTAACATCAAGCCCAAACTGTGTAGTGTGTGGTGCTAACGCAGCTATGGACGCTAATCATCTAATGAACTGCCCAGGACTATCTGGTGACATGTACAAAAGGTACTGGAGTGCAAGGGAGAGGATGCAGGCCCTTCAAGCTGTTTGACTGTTTTAAATTTGTCTTTTTGAATACCGTCCATGTATTTTCTAAAATTGTTTTATTGTTGCTTGATCATGTTTCTTGTTCCTTTTAATAGTTTTTCTCCTGTATTTTTGGTGTTGTGTATTTGTACACCAGTGAATGATTTGTATTAAGTGCTGCTGCTAGAAATAAAAAAATAAAATATATACAGGGTGACTCAGAGAACAGGAGGTCGGGAAAACGGTCAACGTTATTCGTGATATGTATCCCGTTGCTCTTTCTTGTTGGAACCAGGGGTTGCCACACATTTGTGAAGAATTCTGCAATTTATTTGGAACAATGTTTTTTTTTCATTATGGAACATAAGCACGAGTCATAACAACACAACATTGGAAATATAGGCATTTTCAAAAGTACGATTATTTTCCGCAAAAATGGATTTTCACGGTGTAACATCCAGCAGTAATCTGCAATCACATTAACATTCCATCGATGCTGCAAATTTAGATTACATTAACATTTCATCGATTACATTAACGTTCCATCGATCACATCGTCATTCCATCGAACTCTAGCATGAGCTGTTCTCGAGATATTACCCATTTCTCAAATAAATTTATCAAAAAATCACATAACATAAAAAAGAAATATTAACTATTGTGAAATATGTTCAGTTATATGTAATACAAATATCATGCGATAAATTTGGTGACATCACTCTCGTCGATCTAGTTCGTTCCACTCATGAGAAAAGTTACTTTGGGTAATGCTTTTGTAGTTGGACGAAAATAGTCTGCTATAAGAATAACTCATTTCTCCGTCCATAACTCTTGGCGAGATTTTGAGACGAATTCGGCGGAATGTCGACAAATTTGGGACTTTTTTAAATGTTGCCAAATCACGAAATTGTTGCCAAATTGATAAAAATGAATAAATAAATAAAATTGGCATCACGTCTGATTTCAACCAAAAAAGCACACAACTATAATAGAAGGCCTTTATTTCACTTCTTTAAGACTTACAAAACTTAAAAAGACCAGAACGCTTTCGAGCGTTAATACGCTCTTCATCAGTGGCTACATGGAAATAGGAATGATCGTTCATATATAGACCAGAAAAGGTGACAAATTTGCATAAATACAATTTCCAATAAACTTACGTTCATCTAAGGAGAATCCAAAAATACAAAACATTTTGCACAGATTCAAAAAATCGAGTATAAATCACGAAAAGAACAGTAAAAATTTACAATTTTATTACAGAATTTTCAAATTAAAAAAATTTTAAAAAATGGGGGCAATCAGGTCCAATCCCTGAGAGGATGACGTCAAAGATAACTATGAAGAGACTTGAATTGCATGGAGTCGAGAATAAGCTTGACGACTCATTCTCGACTTCGAAAGTTCAATATCTTGGAGATATTTTAAGAATCTACGAGTAATATGAGAATAACCTATTTTACTGTCCATAACGTTTGCATACAATTTTTGTGACAAATTTTTCTGAATATCTCAAACTTGGTGACTTTTTAAATGTTGCCAAATTGACGAAAATGTCACCCAATTGATAAAATTTGCCAAATTGATGAAACTGACTCCGAATCAATGAAATGACGACTAACTGATGAAAGCTCGTCATCTTGGAAAGAACATAAGAATGAATAATATAAACACCTTGGTTTATCTGTCGTCTATCTATCTATCAATCCTGGGCAATGCTGCTGCAAAATGTTGCCAAATGTATTTCAATCACGGGTAAACATTTCAATTTTTATGATATAACCATGGAGCATTACGTAGTATATGACATCATATACTGAAAGTGAGGCCATGATGTGGGCGACTTGTTTCTTACGTAATGCAGTGATTATACTTCTTTCACGACGAAATTATCATGTAATAATGGAGCTTTGCGTAGCGAATGGCATCAAATACTGAAAGCGAGTCCATGATATGGGCAGCCTGTTCCCTACATAGTGCAATGACTATATACTTCTTTCACAGCGAAATTATGAAGTAATCGTGAAGCCTTGCGTAGAGTATGACTTCAGATACTGAAAGTGAGATCCCGGGGTTATTTTATTTCTTATCATTTTATATATTTTTATTTGAGATACTACGTAACTAAGATTGTTACTCTCATTTCGTTAACATGTTTAACCAAGGCTGTACTCTATCCCACGCCCGCTTATCAACGGAACGCGGAATACAGTTAAACCTTGGTTTAACATTCAAAATAGTTCAAGCTTCTTCCAACAAAGAAGAAATAATATTCTTGCGTGGTTTTAGGTTATTACTTTTAGGGCTGAATGCCCGCGGATCTGACAAGACAAAAATTGACAAAAATGTCGCCGAATTATTAAAAATGTCTCCAAAATGATAAAAATGACGCTTAAACAATAAAAATAACGATAAATTGATCAAAATTCAATATCTCGGAAATAATAAAATAATTTACTATAAGAATAACATATTTCTAACTGCAAAACTCTGGCGACACATTTTGGTGGCATATCGCCAAATTGGCGAGTTTTTCAAATGTTGCCAAATTGACGAAAATGACGCCAAATTGATGAAAATGACAATAAATCAATGGAAATGTCTACTAATTCATGAAAATTCAATATATTGAGAAAAAACATAGCAAACCACCGTAAAAATAACAATTTTTCTGTCAGTACGGAATGCTTAGCTGCAAATTTGGCAGGATATCGCAGAATTGGCGACTTTTTTAAATATTGCCAGATTGCGAAAATATCACCAAATTTATAAGAATATCATCAAATTGATAAAAATGACTCCAAATAAGAGACAATGCTTTTCAATTTTTATTTCCGTCATATGACGGACATATCTTCTAGTAGACTACAAGAATAACCCATTTTTCCGTTCGTCCGTCCGTAACGATTGGGAGAAATTTAACGAGACGTCGCCAACTTGGCGAATTCTTTTAATGTTGCCAAAGTGACAAAAATATTGTCAAATTGATAGAAATGACGCCAAAGGAGCAGTAATGTTTCGCAAATTCCGATTTCCATCATATGACTGGCATACATTCTAGTCTATAAGAAATGCTCCTCTCTCCGTTTGTCTGTAACACTTGCTGATGTATTTGACAAACTTGGCGAATAATCTAGCAAACTATATCCAACTTGGCGATATTTAGCCCTAGATTGACGAAAATTTCCTCAAATTTACAAACATGACGATAAATTCATGAAAATGCTGCCTAATTGATGAATTAATTATTAAAATATTTTAACATATAGATTATATCGCTTACTGAAAATGTTATAAATATTGAAAATGGTTAATTTAGAGATGTTTCGTATTTAAGTTAATTGGGTACATTGAAATAGTATTACACGTTGTCACCCGGAAAATTGCCGAATGTGCAATTCAATGTTAGAAACACAGTACCGTGAATCGTGTACATTAATTTTTTACTGTAAAAGGTTTAAAATAATTGCATTACTTAAGGAAAGTCATGTGTTGCCCACATCAGATTTTTGATGTATAATTTGATGTATATTATTTCAATTACCTACAAGTGATTTATATAACAAATTTAACAAAATTTGTAATATAAATCACTTGTAGGTTATTCTAGTACGATTGGGGAAAAAGGAACGGTCTGATTTTGCGAAATGGCCCGCAAAAATCGTTAAATATAAAATTAAAAGTCTACGTCTGCTCAATTATATCAATTAAATTACTATTTTATACGTGATTTTTGACAACAAAAAGAATAAGACCAACCCCATTACTCTAGGACTAGCCGTTCTTGAGATATTTAATTTTTTTTTGCGTTTTCGCTACGCCACTTTTGACAATAAGTCCATCTGTCAAATAAGAACCAAATTTAAGTTTAACGTGCAAATTCAATGTCATTTAAAATACTTATTGCTGTTATTTTGTGCAGATAAACTCAAATTATTATTGAAGAAATAAAGAATACGTAAATATGAGTCTGCAGAGAAAGACATGTGCTATCCACATCAGAATTTTTAACAATATTATAGCAATGATTTATAGAAGTGAACGGGGATTATTTGCAGGCTATTTCGAAAAAAAACGTAAGGTCTATATTTAAACATCCACCAAATTGTTGTAGAATAAAATGTTCTACAAATTTAAGCTGTGTACCAAATTTTAATTTTCTAGAACGTAGGAAAGTGCATTAAAAACACCATCAAATAAGTATATCATGAAAAGTTATGTAAAATTTTAAAAAAAGTTGAAAAATTTTTATCTACTAAATTTATTTTAAAATGTGAAGCCTCTCTCATATACAAAATAATTAAACTTTTGGAAAGATATTTATCAAATAATATATATATTTTTTCTTTCTGGAGGATATCGCAAAAGTCAGAATTTAATTGAATTCGTTTTTCTCCCTATATTAAATAATTTTTAATTCAAAAACTACCTAACATATTTTACTGAATTTTTTTTTATATATTTTATGAGATAATGTGAATATTTTCTAAAAATTTCGATGCAATTTGTGAATTTTAAATGTGATTAAAAATGTTTGAAAAATTAGGTCCCATAGGGTTCAATGTATTTCTTTTTTTAAACCCGGGTTCAATAAAAAACTAATTGGGTGATATCATTTATTTATATTCCCATAGGTCCCACAGACCGTCTGAAAAGCATACTAAAATTTTATTTTAATAAATTCAATTTTACGGCAGTTATCGTGCTAACAGACAGACAGACAGAATGAACAAAGTCATAAACACTTTTCAACTATGTTGTAAAGTGTTAACAGTGGAGATAGATTTTCCATCTGCCTTCATGTTTTAAACCAGCGATTTTCAATCTATTTGGTTTGGAGGAAACGTGGAGTTAGAGAGGAGATAAAACTCCTATGGAAGGCTTGTTTTTCGTTATTATCTCGGCAACCTCTCATACTAGGAACTTAAAACGAAGGATAAATTTTAGGTGCGACTATTTTACGGCTACTTACAAAATTTTATGAAATGCGGTGCAGCCGTTTTCCCGCGATAATGAGATAAACACACACATATATTCAATTTTATCTATATAGATTTACAATTATGTTTGAATTGCGATATGGATCAATCAAAATGATTTTTAAATAGACATTTAAGGATACATTTGTAGTAATAAGCTTTGTTCTCGACAAAGAGAGAAAATTCATAACAGTTTGTATGTAACAAAATTTAAATTTTAACGTTATTTGAAATAAACATTTGCAATAATAAGACTTTAAACACAATATTATTCTTCTATTTTATAACTTTTGATGATTAATTGAAACTTAAACAAAATGGAATTACTATTTCAAATAGATATTTAAAAATACATTTTTAGGAGTAAACATTTGTGTTATTGGCAAAGCAGAAACATTTTTAATAGCTTGCTATTAAAAAGCGTTAATAATGTTTGGATTTTTACGGTTTTTAAATAATTTGTTTTAATGTAATAATAACATTTTAAACACAATGTTGTTTTCTTACTTTATAACACTGATTTAAAGTAATAGAAAATGAAAAAGTAATAGAAAATTGATTCTTAATAGAAGTACTTAAACTGATAATGCTAAATATTTCAGCAAAACGTAAAAATATAGCACATTTGCTTGTAAAGATTAAGCTTAAGTCAATCGTCCACACACCAGTAAACGGTTAGAATTTTTTAAAGCTGTACTAGTTCATAAAATTATAAAGTGACGTTATTTTCATAGAATTCGATACAGTATAAATTCAAAATGCTAAACAATAAGGTTTAGCCATTCTTTTTAAGAAATAAATAATTTTTGTATGGTAATATCATAGTATGTACATATAGAATCTCTACTGGCAACAACAGTACTTCTACCGGGATCAGCTGACTGTTGAAAACCCATACCACTCGACTGATCCAGTGTATACAGCTGATGACTGAGAGGCCGGAGGGATCAGGCGACTGTGACGTTATCTGGAGATTGTCCATTTGAATTCGATGAATGCACCTTTTATTGAAACCAATGTAGCTTTGTCGTCAATCCCACTTTTTTTGTTTTGTACTTCGTATCACTGCTCACATTTATGTGCAATGACTTACAACTTTTGTTTTAGACATTTTACAAGTCTGATATCAAAGGCAGCTTGATGTTGCCATCTAAAAGTGAAAAATATCTAAAGGTGAAAGGCAGAAGACCAGAAAGTTACATGTCATTACAAAAACAAAGAAAGCTATCACTCAAGTTCAAATGAATGAATATTTTCCTCTGAATTTATTATTTTCTCGAGATGACAATATCAAACAATCTGAGACACATATAAAATTATCAGGTGCCCGAAAACTGCTCTTTCTTTGTTTGATTGCTATAGTTGTTCTGTGCCTTTTCATCTTGATAAAGGGGTTTTTATCTCCAAAACCGATATATATTCCATTTCTAAGAGTTGTACCTAACGAAGTTTTATTTTTACGTATTACTTTCCCTTCTTATGTAGTATAATGTTTAATGAAAATATGGTGACGGGATCGAAAATTCAAATTCCGATTTTCGACGAAAAAGTACGTTTCAAGCATTTTCAAATAAGAATAAAACGCCTTTAAGGGATGTACGTGTGTGTGCATGTGTGTTCGATATGCGCTTGAAGAAAATTATTGGTCGTATATTTAAATTCGAACTCTTTTATGTCCGCAAACAATAATTCGTGGTAACAATTACAATTTACATATCATAGAATAAATATTGAAAGAAAAGAAAATGGGATTACAGAGTTATGATTTTCTATGATACTAAAGTGGTGCTAAATCAAGAAGAATGTCTTCATCTAAAATTAGCAAATGGAAATGATGCTCCAACTCGTCCCTCTGTATTCAGATGGTTTACAGAGTATAGAAGAGATTGAAATTCTCTCCTGGAAGAAAAACACACAGGATGACCTTTTTCATCTGTAGTCCAAGAAGATGGATCGGTTATTCGAAAAATTTTAATCGATAATAATCGTTGTACCTACTAAATGATACAGAAGGAGCTTAACATTGGATCAGTAACTATACATAAAATTATTCATTAAAAACTGCTTATGAAAAAATTAGTTTGTCGTTGGGTCCCTTCATATTTTAACAGAACACCAAAAAGCGGAGCATGTCAAAATCAGTGAAAATCAGTAAAGAAACCCTAAAATCACTTACTGATGGTGAACACCGCATTATTTCTGAAATCATAACTGGTGATGAAACTTATATCTCGTTTTTTGGCCTTCCAACACATCAAGAAAGTAAAGTATGGGTCTTTAAAGATGATCCCAAACCGACAATGGTGAAAAGACAATGAGCAGTGGAAATAGTTATGTATTCTGTGTTCTTCAGAAGTAACGGTACGGTCAAAGCTATAAAGCTAGAGGGACAGAAGACAGTTACAGCTAACTGATACACCACTAAGTGTCTTCCAAAAATTCTTTAGGACATGAATGTTAGGGGACCCATGCTTCACCATGACAAAGCATCTTCTTATTCAGCAAGAAAGGCAGTCAAATTTATTGAACAAAAAATCATTAATGCGATAGAACATCCACCCTAATATCCTGATCTTACTATGTATGATGTTTGGCTATTTTTTGATCTAAAAAAATAAATACGTGGGCGTCGTTTTTATTCCTAAGATGAGATTGATGAGGCCATAAAAGCATATTTTTGGTCGATTCCAAGAAATGGATGGTTTGAAGCATTCAATCTTTGGAAAATTCGCCTACAGAAGTGCATTGATGTAGGAGAGGAGTACTCAGGACACTCCTAAGAGTTGTCAAATTTAATTTGAACCACTTAACCGTATCTCAAAAATGTTAGTATGACCCTCGTATATATATATATATATATATGTATATATATATATATATATATATATATATATATATATATATATATATTCATATATATATATATATATATGTATATATTCTGTATATATATATATATATATATATATATATATATATATATATATATATGTATATATATATATATATATATGTATATATATATATATATATATATATATATATATATATGTATGTATGTATGTAGGTATGTATATATATATAAAATATTAAAATAGTAAATCCAATGGTAGAATGGAAGAAGTAACTCAGTGACTCATAATACACTATCTTAAAAAATTTTTAAGCCTACAGAATACATTGAAATAAAATGAAATTCAACAATAAAGAAGAAATTATAATGCATATTACAGTTCAGAAAGCTAAATATAGACAACAAATGTCAATAGAGAGGAATCGAAAAAAGGAATACCAAAATAATCCAGCATTAAAGCTTGCACTTAGAAGAGCTCTAGGCTTAAGAATAGTTCATTTCGATGAAATTATTTATCAAGTTCTAATATTTTAAACGAAATGAACACAAAAAAGCTTGTTTCTGAAACACAAGATATATTTTATGTATTAACATGTGTTAGGATTCTGATTTGAGACGGTCGAGCTGACCCACACAGCATTATATTCATGTAATTATGTTACATGCCAATGAATGCATTTTATTGTAATGTTCGACCATTCGAATTGTTTGAAACTTGAAATCATGTGATGGAACACTGATGTCAGCAAAAATACGCAGCGATTGATAGACTTTTTTATGTGTGTGGAAAAGTAAAGGGACAACTTACTTTTGACCAGTTACAAAATGCAATTCTGCAACATGCAAAATATTATTCTGCAACTTGTAACGTACTTCTTTACAACGAGAACAGCAATATCAAAATGTATTTTAATACTTGAAAATGGAAATTTGAATATTGAAGCGCGCAATTATTTCTTGTGACTTACAAAATAATGCACTGTATTACAAGTAACGTTGTTAATTTCTTTGCACTTGGTTCTTACACGATATTTCCAGATAAATTAACTGCTACACTGTCTTACGGAGGGAGACGCCAAATGTTTTCATTTGTTTAATGTGTTATTCATGAATATATGATAGAGTCATTGTCACCCATCCTTCGTGAGTGCGAAATAGCCTGCACACTTCAGAAAATTTCTAGACATCAAAACAGTTTGGAATAAAAACATAAAATTGACGCACATTTTATAGTTCTGTGAATAGTCTGTCTGACAGAATATTTCAATTCCGATTACTGTATGTTACCATTTTTTTCAGAGTTTTTAAACAAATCAATTAAGTATAGTATTATTTTTCAATTCTTTGATGTAAAAATCGACTAACAAATTATTATGTTACTTGAAATGCCACTTGGTTACCACAGTTACCATAATTACTACTCTCGAATTCCTTATTAACTTATAAATACATATATACAAATATTCGCAGTCATTTCTTTAAAGCTTAGAAATCAATAAATCTTCAATCACTAACCACTGTTGGATGATAAGTCCCAAGTTTGATTTTTTTCTGTCTCCATTATTCAAGAGTGCTCTTCAGTTTTCGAATTGGATTTCTTCGACCCTTTTTATCTCAAGCATTCTCACAATCTGGATGATTTGTCTATGACAACCTATTTCTCTAAGTTCTGACATAGTCATGTCTAATTTTTGCTTTATCTTTTTTTCTCCTTTTCTGAGCTTTCAATTCATATACTCTGCATTTGATTTATATTTTCTTATCTGTTTCTCAAGCTCATATTTCCTTGATTTTCTATATTTTCTCATCTAAATTACCTTTCTTCACAATAAGTGGCACTACTGCATTGGGTTTTGCCGTTCAGTCCTTTTGTATGACACGTTAAGTCTGCGCTCAATTTAAGTTCAATGATTTCTGAAATTCGCTTATATTTATATGCTTTACATTTTACGTTGTGATCCAGTTCACGTTTGATTGTGCACACAATCACATTTTTTTTTATTTTCTTAAAACTTACGAATAAAGCTAATGTTTTCTCAACGTGCATATCTGCCGAAAACTGTAAATCGAATTTCTGAACCCGACACTATATATTTTCTATGCATTCAACTTTATGTACCAAGAGTAAAAAATTTGATGTGGGCAGTACATGACTTTCCCTGCAGACTTATATTCACGTTCTCTTTATTTTAATTAAATTTAATTCTCTTTTAATTCAATGTTCATTCTCATTTGGTAACTGGACTTATTTTCATAAGTGGCGTAGAGAAAATACGAAAAATCTAAAATATCTCGAGAACGGCTACTAGTCCTGGTGTAATGGCGTTGGTCTTGTTCTTTCCTTCGTTAAAAATTACGTATAAAACAAGCATTTAATTGATATACTTGAGCATACGTAGTTTTTTATTTTAAATTTCGACGATTTTTGCAGGCCATTTTGCACAAAAAAGCAGATTATTTTTTTTTAAATCGTACCAAAATCTAATCAGCACCAGAGAAACCTGCAAATGACTTATTTACCGAATTTTGTGAAATTTAGACCATTAGTTTTTCAGCTAGAGTGGACGCAGCAATTTTTGCTGGCTATTTCGCAAAAAGAGACGGGTTCTTTTATCCCGAATCGTACCCAAAACGAATCAGCACAGATTCGCTTGCCTGCCAGATTTTATGAAATTCGGTAGATTAATTTTTTAGTTAGAATGGATACAAAATCTACACAGACAGACAGACACATACACAGACTTCATGCTAAAAAGAGTTTTTTCGTATTCTAGAGGTTCCGAAACGTGTACATCCGTCGAAAACTCGAGTTGCGATTTTCGGCATAATTCCATTATTTTCTCTATACATTACCATGTATTTCAGGTAAATATAAGCAAGTGAAATATAAGCGATTATACATCTTCATTTGACAGCATTTGCCTTTAAAATACAATATAAAATTACGGAATTAATATATAAAATAAAGTATAAAACTAATTAGCATTGATTTCGTATGCATTTCTATGAAAAACGAAATTTGCTTAAAAGCTATACCAGAATTTTATATAGCTATAAATTCTTCGTGTTGCGAAACGTTATGGTTTATATTTTCCTTCATGGACACAATAGATTTCAGTCAATTTATTTTGGGTACAAGATATTTTTCAAATGAATACTTTTGGAACGAATATATTTTAATACAGGATGTTTCAAAAATATTGTACGAATAAATATCGTTTGACTTGTCATAGAACCAAATCTCTAATTTAAGAAATGTTTCAATTTAGATATACTTTTGGATTACAGCAAATTTGGTTACGTAGCACGTTTCAGTAAAAAAATATAAATTATAACTTTTTATATGGGCCGTCTACAAAGAAATTTCCTATAAGCAAATTGTTCCTTACTGAATTTAAAATCCTTTGCCAGGTTCTTTAATGTGCGAATTTGATTGAGAAAAACATGTCAAAATTCTAGGACTTAAACCACTTTGACCTGATATAAAAAGAGAAAACATAGAAAATTATAGATTTTAGGGGTCATCTAAAAATTAAAATTTGTTAGATAAAATTATCATTCAAAAACTTACATACATAACTATAAATATAAAAAATTAATCCAGTCCCCAAACATCCTTCTAAAAATTTAATAATTCATGATATTTCAGGAAAAGTTTCTGTTTATATAATGACATTGTTTGACTAATTTGGGTAGGGGACATATTTTTACTTTCCCTGCAATACATGGTAATGTATAGGGAAAGTACTGGAATCATGCTGGAAATCGCAACTCGAGTTTTCGACGGATCAAAACGTTTCGAGACCTCTAGAATACGAAAAACTATTTTTAGCGTGATGTCTGTGTGCCTGTCTGTGTGTCTGTGTGTCTGTCTGCCTGTGCAGATTTTGTATCCAATCTAACTAAAAAACTAATGGATCGAATTTCATAAAATTTAGTAGGTAAGTAACTTGTCGGCGAATCTGGTGCTAATTAGTTATGGGTACGATTCGGGAGATAAAAGAACCTGCCTTTTTTTGCGAAATGGCCCGCAAACGTTTGAGTCCACTCTAACTGAAAAGGTAATGAACTGAATTTCACAAAATTCGGTTGATAAGTCACTTGTGGGATATCCTACTGCTGATTAGATTTTGGTACGATTGGAAAAAATAATAACCTGCCTTTTTTTGCAAAATGGCCCACAAAAATCGCCAAAATCTAAAATAAAAAACTACGCATGCTCAAATATATCTATTAAATGCATGTTTAATACGTAGGTTTTAACGAAGAAAAGAATAAGATCAACCTCATTACACTAGAGCTAGCCGTTCTCGAGATATTTTAGTTTTTTCGTATTTTCTCTACGCCACCTTTCAAAATAAGTCCAGTTATCAAATGAGAAAGAAAATTGAATTAAAATTGAATTAATTTAATTAAAATAAAGAGAACGTGAATATAAGTCTGCAGAGAAAGTCATGTGCTGCCCACATCAGGTTTTTATTATTGAAACTCGTTTTTTCCAAGGAGCTCGAAAAAGTTTTATTTTGTACTTTTTTACTAAGGTGTCACATGATTTTACTTGATTTACTTTTTTGATTACTTTTACATTAATTACTTTTATAAGGTGTCACATGATTAAACTTATTATATGCTGTAGTCCATCTGAATTGAAGCATTTTTTAAACTGAAACCATGTGTCTACGATCAATCGTTATAGATGCATTTTGTCGTGAAGCCTTCTTGAAACACTCAGCATAATTGCTGCCGATTTTGAAAATAAAGCAATATTCTTGCACATTTGTAATGTCTACATAATTCATTTTTTATTATCATTTTAATGTGTAAAAATAGAAATAGACACCAGCATGAAGATCAGCTATTGAATATAAATAATACTGTTTTACCTTTGTAAATTGTTCTACAGTTCAAAAATGAAATTTAACCTCTTGTAATACTTCACTCAATAAGTCTCCGGTCTGACACATATATGGCAACACTGTTGACAGCCCCATATGATTCCTGGATAGTACCAACCTTCAAACAACACGTGACAAAATTTCATGACATTTTGACAATTAGTTTATAGGTTACAGTGGTTTTAGTGAACTAGATACAGTGGTTTTAGTGGTACTGTTGAAGCCAAACAGTGGCTTGATTAGCGTTATGGAGACTCTGCACCAGGGAAATCAACTAATATTGACTGGTATGCTGAATTGAAACGCGGTCGTACAAACACCGATGATGCTGAACGCTCTGGTCGCCCAAAATCGGCAGTTGTTCCGGAAAACATAAAAAAAAGTCCACAAAATAGTTCTGAAAGACCGTAAAGTGAAGTTGCGTGAGATAGATATCAGAAGGTAGTGTGTTTGCAATTTTACACGAAAATTTGAGCATGCGTAAGTTGCTTTCGAAGTGGGTGCCGCGTTTGCTCACACCGGACCAAAAGCAACAACGCGTCGACGATTCAGAGCGCTGTTTGAAGCTATTCAAGCGAGATAAGAAGGATTTCTTGTGCGACTTTATGTGACAATGGAATAAACACGGTTCCATTACTACACACCTGAATCAAAAATATCGTCAGCTGAGTGGACACAGCCGGTGAAAGTTGTCCAAAGCGACCCCAAAGCCAGATGGCAAGGTTATGGCATCCGTATTTTGGGACGCGCATGGTATTTTGTTCATCGACTATCTTGAGAAAGGTAAAACTATAAATAGCGAATGTTACATGGCATTATTGGATCGACTGAGTGTAGAAATTAAGAAAAAACGGCCTCACATGCAAAAGAAAAAGTGCTGTTCCACCAAGACAATGCCTCGTGTCACAAGTCGATGAAAACGATGGTTAAATTATATGAATTACGCTTCGAATTGCTTCCTTACCCACCGTACTCTCCAGATCTGGCCCCCAGCGACTACTGGCTTTTTGCAGACATCAAAAAGATGCTCCAGGGAAAGAAATTTGGCACAAATGAAGAAGTGATTGCCGAAACTGAGGCCTATTTTGAGAGCAAAGACAAATCGTTCTACAAAAAAGGCATAAAAAAATTAGAGGAGCGTTGTAATGAATGTATCATTCTTGAAGGAGAGTATGTTGAGGAAAAGTCGAATTTCTAAAAAAGAATGTTTTTCTTAGTTAGGCCGGAGACTTATTGAGTGGGCCTTGTACATACAACGGCTCCGTAGCATTCCTTAACTCAGTGTTCATATTTTCATAGTTTCCTTTGTTTCCAGATAATGCAGATACTTTTCAGATATCCATATAAAATAATCCATGCAACAAATTTCCTTTGACGCAAGGCTCCTTTGTGCAACAAACCGCATTTGGGAAGCATATTTGCTCTCAGTAGGGATTAGCAGCAAAAAATATGTGTGAAGTGCACTATCAAAATGAAAAATTACTGTGCAAACATATTTTCACTTTCCTTATATGCATAGTATAATGTATAAGGTAAGTATTGTGACAGGGTCGAAAATTCGAATTCGATATTTTCGACAGAACACTTTTCACGCATCTCTGAACACGAATCAAACGTTTTTGAGGTGATGCCTGTGTGTGTGTGTTTGTGTGTGTTAGTGAGTCTGTGGAGACGATATCTCACGAAAGAATGGAGTGATTCGAATAAAATTTGGTACAAAAATAGCATACTGTGAATACTGGAAGCTTATTATTTTTAAACACCATCGAACGTCCAGGACCCCTAAATTTTTTCGAATGAAATTTTGAAAAATCATCAAAAATTTCAAACATTTCATAAAGTTGCGCATATAATTATTTCTTATGTAATTTCTCATTTCAAAACAATTGACATCAACTTTAAAACGTTACCATGCACCGTTCTCGAGATATTGCACATTTTCAAATAAATTTATCAAATAATTACATAAAATAAAAAACACTATTCACTATTGTGAAATATGCTAAATTTTCATATATAATGTTATAAGATAAATCTGCTGACATCATTCTGGTGGATCTAGCTCGTTTTAAATTTGGATTCCAATAGTTATTTATCTACTATAAGAATTACCTATTTCTCCCTCATTAACGCTTTGCGAGATTTTAGCAACGAATTTGGAAGGATATCCCCAACTTGGCGACATTTTTAAATGTTGTCAAATTGACAGAAATATCATCAAATTGAAAAAAATGACGCTAAATCAAAGAAAATGATGACTGATGCAAATTCAATATCTTGGAAAGAATATAAGAATTTACTAAAAGAATAACCTATTTCTCCATCCTTAACGCTTTCGGAAATTCTGGCGATGAATTTTGGCGGAATATTGCCAACTTGCTGACGTTTTTAAATGTTAACAAATTGATGAAATTGCTGCCAAATTGCCAAAAATTCAACGAAATTGATAAAAACGTCACCAGTTGATAAAAATGGCGCTGAATCAAAGAAGGTGACGACCAATTGATGAAAATGCAATGCTTTAGAAAAAAATCTGATGTGAGAAACACCTGACTTTCCTTATATAATACAATGAATTTACTAATTTTACAGTAAAAAATTGATTTTTCTTATAGTAGATACTTATATTCTTTCCAAGATAATGAATTTGCGATGATTAGTCGTCATTTTCATTGATTTAGCGTCATTTTTATCCTTTTGGCGATATTTTTATTAATTTGGCAACATTTAAAAAAGTCGCCAAGTTGGCGATATTTCACCAAATTCGCCGCCAAAATATCGCCAAGCGTTATGGATGGAGAAATAAGTTATTCTTATAGCAGATAAATGACTATTGGTGTTCAAATACAAATGTATTACTCAAAGTATCTTTTCTCAAGAATGGAACGAGCTAGATCCACGAGAACGATGTTACCAAATTTATCGCATGATATTACATATGAAAAGTGAACATGTTTATCAACAGTTAATATATTTTTTTTTAATTTATGGGATTTTTTGATAATTTTGTTTGAAAAATGTACAATATCTCAATGGTTTATGCTAGCGTTCTAAAGTTTATGTCAATCGTTTTCTAAGGAAAAATTACATAAGAAATGTCCTATTCCGTAACTTTATTAAAGATTTTGATTTTTTGATGATTTTCTCAAAATTTCACTCGAAAATTTAGTCGGGTTCTGAGCATTCGATTACGTTTAAAAACAATAGGCTTCCAGTATTCATGAACTTTGAGTTTTGTACCATATTTTATTCGAATCGCTCCATTCGTTCGTGAGATATCGTCACCACAAACTCTGTGACACACACACACACACAGACATCACTTCTGTCGCGAACGTTTTGGTATACTCGACAGAGAAGACAAAGTTTTGAAATCAAACACATTTATTAAACATGAAATAACAAGGCAGTTGATCGAAAACAGTGGAGTACAAGCATTTCTCGCAATAACTCAGAGTTACACTCGGTAGGGTGACCATTAAGAACACCCCTGGAGGAAGAGGAACCAAGAGAATACACATATTTTCTGATACATAAAATAAACACAATATTCCTCACATTATACTTGACATTTATATATCACATTTGTATACTTTGAACATATACGACATTTTCATATAACATCATCAATGATTCGATGCTCACGAGGATTTGACAATTAACACTCTATTCGTTAGGTGGAAGACTAAATATATATAAAACTTTACCTCGTCTCTTTTAAATATAACATTTACAATTCTGTACCATGGGAAAGGATATCAGGATGGACTCTCGGCATAAACTCATCGAGATTCTTGCGCAGAACAAAATCCATAATGGTCGGGAAACTTGACTACACAACATCATGCTGGCGGAATTCGACATCTTGGTTGGTTACGGAGATTGGTTGATTCGTACCTTAGGACACAAGGAGGAGTCAGGCAAATACAAATCGCTGTAAAATGAGCTTTCCCTCTAGCCCTATTAGCGATTCAAGCCGACAAGTGAAAGAACCATTTTCTCTTTTCACAAGACTCATTATTCCATTACTACCAGGCTGATTCATTTAAAAACACGAGTGACTCATCTCTGAACCGAGCCAAACGACTCTACGCACAACTTGTCGAACTATGTTACATATTTTAATCACATCCTTCCACTTTCAAAATTAATCCACCTTTTCTTAAAATTCGCGATCATACGCGAATCAAACACACACGTCTACATTTTTCCACGACTCCTTCCACACTGCTTCCAAAATCCTTTTTCAAACGCGCGCGTGCGCAAAACCTGCAAGTTCCCAACTAGCGACTGAGAAGCGAAAATACAAAACTATTACTATTTTTCTGGAACATAAACACTTTTGCGATTTTAGAGTTCACTTCCCTTAAAAGTCAATGTAATTGAAAACATGTAGAAAAGACATTTACATTTCGAAATTGACACTTTCAATCACACAGAAATAAAACAATACTTTAATATATAATTTTAACACAGAGGTGTGAAAGCCTTATCACACTCCTTCGGGGCCCGGGAGAAAAATTTCCTGCAAAGCGGGGAATTTTTCCACACAATACTAGGAAAATACCTGCATTAAGTTCCCAATGACATATGTTCCATTGAGAGGAATTTAGTGTAAATTTTGAGCGATGTACATGTACACCAAAGAAAAAAAAACAAAAACAAACAAGATCATGACCAGCATAATAACCAAAATCCAAGAGTGGCCTAAAGTTTGACTCGTGAGTCAAAAAAAATAAGTCTCAATACAAGCATAGACCTTTACAAGACAACACCAAATTAACAAGACACAAATGATGAAATTGCCCCTTTTAAAACTTAAACACTAATACATTTTCTGGTGAGTACCACAGAGACATGAAAATTCAATTTACTCAACTCACAAAAAGTTTAACTAAACAAAAAGTTTTCTTTCTTCAAAAATTTTACAATTAAAATTCTATAAATTTACTTTTCACAGAAATCAATTTATTAACTATTATCCAACCTTGCCAACAAATTACTTTAAAAGACATTTAAAAAAATTACTAATTTAGAAAATGAGACAAATTTTCAAACCAAGAATGTTGATCAGGCACCCAGGCAAGAAACAAGTCCATTAGAAAGTTGCAAACCTAGAGGTGGCGGTACCCCCAACCAATAAGTCAACAAACACCAAATGACAAAAAAAAAAAATTCTAAAATTTACTAGACCTTTAAATTAAAAAAAAATCATTCACACATTCATAAAATAAAACAGAGATAAAAATTATCAGTTATCCTTAAAAATCCTTACCAAAACTCTAATCCATCAAGTACTTAATTATCTTAAAATTACTTTAAAACATTACTGCTTATCATTAAAGTAAAGCAAAAAAAAATTATTATTTAAGTATTTAGAATTTTAAAACACTACTTCAACCTGATTAACATGGCACTCACATTCAGAAAGCTGCACTGGCACAGAACTTACAGTACAGAACATTCAGCTGACTGACACATAAAGCAAACTACACAGAAGTTCAGAAATATCGGATCCATTTTAACATAGCATACAGTTTTGCAAAACATTTTGTGAAACAATTGAAAATATAATATTATGAAACATAATTGTCCGTCTCACAACAATATCAGTCTTTTTTTTTTTTGAAAATGTGAGAATTTCATAATCTAAACATTTTACTTTACTTTTTGAGCCAATTGCTCTCTTGACATATTGCCTTAATTGACAAGTAACTTTAATGAATAAATTGGCCTCTTGGGCGCAAGTCATACTTGTGTGAATTAGGAACATTTTGAGTTTTAACCCTATTTTGATGGTTTAGAAAATATCTACTTTTAAATTGTCTTGTTTCTTGAGTTGAAGAATTATCAATGTTATCATTATATGTGCTAGAAATCAATTCACTACGTCTAGGAGGTAAAGGAGTTAATCTATTAACGTGGACCAATTGCTGATTACATGGATTGTTTTTGTGTTGAATGACAAAGTTAACTTCAGTTGTTTGCTTGATAACTTCAAAAGGACCATGATTTAAAGAACTGAGTTTTTTTGATTGGCCTGGCCGAATATGAGGTGTGTAAAGATAGACCAAGTCACCAACTTTAATCTTAGGCATTTTAGCAGATTTATGTTGTTGAAGTTGTTGTGATTCCTGAGCTTCCTCAAGGTTTTTCTTAACAGTTACAAAGGTCTTTTTTAAGCGAACCTGTAAGTCATCTGAATAATCATGAGTAGATTTGTAAACTGGATATTTTACACCTGTTAAAAGAGCATCAGGTAGCACAGGGTCTCGACCAAAGACAAGATGTGCTGGGGACTCGCCTGTTGAGGCATGGACTGACGTTCTATGAGCCATTAAAGCAAATTGAATCATTCGATCCCAATCGCCCTTATCAGAATAGACCAGATTCTTTAAGGATCTAACTAACGTACCGTTCAGTCTTTCGACTAGCCCGTCTGACTGGGGATGGTACGCTGAAGTATTATGTTTTTTTATGCCTAATTTCTTGTATAGATTGTTGGCAGCTTCAGAAATGAAGTTACTACCTTGATCCGTAATTAAGTGAGCAGGAATTCCATGAATACTTATAAATCTCTCTAAACAAGCGAGAATATCCTCAGTTTTAACTGTAGCAAGTGGATAAGCCTCTGGCCATCTAGTGAAGTAATCTGTAATGACAAGAATGTACTTCATCCCAGAATTCGAGATAGGTAGTGGGCCGACTACATCCATAGCCACACGTTCAAAAGGATAAGTTGTAATAGGAAATTTCTGTATTGGAGCCTTGTTGTTACGAAAACCTCTGTTTTTTACACAAGTTGTGCACGACTTCACATAATTTTCAGTCTGAGCATGCATGTCTGGCCAATAATAGTTAACTGAAATTTTTGCCAGAGTTCTTTGAAAACCACAATGTGCAGCAACAGGAGAATCATGGCAAAGCCATAGAATTTCTGAGACTAAGTCTTGAGGAATAACTACTCTCTCATTATATTGCTGTCTCTGCTTTGGATTTTTGTGTATGCAATGTAACATACCATTTTTCATGAAAAATGAAAGTTTTTGTGGGTATGGTTTTACACCTTTTTCCAGAAGATTTTTGATTTTTATACATCTAGGATCTTTCAATTGACCAATAGCTATCCTAGTTACCAGAGAAGCTTCCACAGTAGTCTGTACTTGATCTTGAGAATTTTCAACGATTGCATTTATGTTTTCACTACTATCATTATTCTGTACCACTACTTTTCCAGAAATTTTCGTAGGGACAGATTCTACAATACTTTTAGGAACAGTTTGTTTCTGAGTGTTTTGAGATTTCTTTGAAGAAGACTCATCAATACATCTCGAAAAATAGTCAGCTACAACATTATGTTTCCCCGGTTTATGAATGATTTCATAATCAAAAGCCTGCAATGAAACGATCCAGCGAGCTATGCGCGAAGTAGGATCTCTTAATTTGAAAATGAACGATAAGGATGCTTGATCACAGTAAATTTTGAAATGTTTGCCTAAGAGATAGTGCTTAAATTGCTGGGTAGCCCAAACCACAGCCAAAGCTTCTTTCTCGACTACACTGTAATTCACTTCAGCACCTTGTAATTTTCGACTAGCAAAGGAAACTGGGTGAGATAACCCATTTTCATCCAATTGCGAAAGAACTGATCCCAAAGCGTAATTAGAGGCATCTGTATGCAAAGTAAAGGGCAAATTAAAATTTGGTAATTTTAAAATTGGTTCTTGAATAAGCTTGTTCTTAAGTATTTCAAAAGCTTCCTGAGCCTCCTGACTCCACACAAACTTTTTCTGCTTTGATTTTAAAAGATTAGTTAGTGGAAGAGTAATCTTTGCATAATCTGGTACAAACTTCCTATAAAAGCCTGTCAAACCCAAAAATTGTCTGATATTCTTGACACAGGTGGGTACTTTAAATTTTTGCACTAAATCAATGTTATGAGGGTCTGGCTGAACTTTTCTCTCAGACACTCTGAAACCTAAGTACTTTATTGTCTTTCTGAAAAAGAAGCATTTTGATGGCTTTAACCTAAGACCATGTTGAGATAATTTAATAAAAACTTCTTCTAATTTCATCATGTGTTCTTCAAAAGTTTTTGATGAGATGATAACATCATCTATGTATATTCCTGATAACCCTGCCAGTACAAGAGACATTAATCTCTGAAAAGACGCTGGTGCGTTTTTTAGACCAAAAGGGGTCCTACACCATTCGTAGTGACCGGTGGGCGTGGAAAAAGCTGGTTTGTGTGAATCCTGTGGATTCAAATGCAATTGGTAGAATCCTGAAGTTAAGTCCAAAGTTGAGAAAAATGTAGCACCTGCTAAATTATCAATCAATTCACTAATGTTAGGAATTGGAAAATTTTCTGTAATAGTAAGTTTGTTTAACTTGCGAAAATCACAACATAATCTATAAGAACCATCCGGTTTCCTTACAAACAGTACTGGCGTATTGTAAGGTGAAAAACTAGGTTTAATTATTTTAGCTTCTAATAATTCTGTGACTTGTCTATTGAGTTCCCCTTGTAAATGATGTGGAACTTTGTATGGTTTCTGATAAACAGGAACAGATGTTTCCAAATTTATTTCATGTAATATGGTTTTACAACCAGACAACTCAGCAACATTCTTTGCAAAAACTTGTCTATATTTATTCAACAAAGTTGATAATTTATGTTTTTGATCTTTTTGGAGATGACTCAGGTCAAAATCTCCTCCCCAACTTTCAAAAGGTTCCAAAGGTTCACTGGAGTCCAACTCTCCCTCACTCACTACATTAACTTCAACCTCCTCAGACACCTGAATTTCCTGAACATGAGCCACTTTTCTACCCTTATTCAAATGATAAGGTTTTTCCTCTGGGTTAGCAACACGAACCCAAATAATTCCATCCTTAGGAGCTCTATATACAGCTCTAGCAATGAAGATGTGGTCATTTTTCTCTGATTCCAGAAGCAAGGTGGAATTTTCCGGAAACCCTTCTGAAAGTTTGATTTTAATAAATGATTCAGATAAAGGAGGAATTATACATTTTTGTGAATTTTTCACAATAATTGGCTCTTTAATTTTTGTATTTAGAGTTTCTTTTACTCTACATAAGTTATTAACAGTTTTAATGTTTAAGTTCTTATGCTGTGCCACTTCTTCAGTACCACCTCTAACATGATTTTGCTTTTCCCCCATATGCAAAGTAACATTCTGTGCATTTACTACCAAATCTCTAAAAGATTTGCTTCCATTTTCCATATCGTTAATATGTACCTCTTCACTACCCAAATGTGGCACTACATTATTTTCCGAAAAATTTCTGCTCACATACTCTTCCCGAATGACCTGAGACTCATTCACTACCGGTGCCAGATCTGCTTTGCATTTGGCACATGCATTCGTATGGAACTCTTTCGGTTTACAGTCCTCTACCACACGAACGTTTTTTTCACTACTCATCTGCGAGTCAGGCACAGCAATACGCTTTGCGACACTACTTAGGTTTGAGTCTGCACTTTCCGACTCATTTGCCGGTTCATGATTTGAAATCGAAAGTAAATTATTCGTACATTGATAACCAACAAAAGGAATGGAAGAGTTTGAAAACTTAAAACAGAAGTGATTATAATCTATAATAGCATTATGTTTATGTAAAAACTTGTTACCAAGGATTACATTATATGAAATAGGAGCTGGTGATTTTAACACAAAAAATTCGGTAGGGAATCTTTCTTTTCCCAAATTTAGCGAAATAGTGGCTAAACATTCAACTTTAGTATCTTGTGAACTAAAGCTACGCAAAATTGTTGGTTTGTATGTTAGCAACATATGTGCAATGGGTACAGTATTTAAAGCTTCCTCATACACTAAATTAATTGAACTACCCGTATCAATCAATATTGACACTTCACTGCTCACTAATTTTCCTTTTATAATAGAAGAAGATGACAAAGAATTTGTAATATTATGACAAATATTATTTTCCTCAAAATGTGATGTTTGCCTATCAAAAGTTTTTCTATTATTATAATTGTGCATGGGATATCTACTCTGATTCCCAGAAGAATGATTTTTGGAATTTTGCAAAGATTTATATGACTCCTTATTTTTATAATTTTGCGTTCCTTGCTTTTTATACTTCCACTCATTTGCAGACATTTGCCCTCTGTGTCTTTCACCCTGGTGATACCTAGTTCCAGGACTGGTATAAATTTTCCTACATTTTATACCGTACACATCTCTTTTTTGAAAAACCTTTTTCCAACACTGTTCTTGAACGTGACCTAATTTACCACATTTGTCACACTTTGGACGCGGTGAACGCTTTTCGTTAACTTTATCTGAATTAAACTTAAATTTTTCTATTTTACCCCTAAGAAATTCAATGTCCCTTTCCTGTTCTAACACTTTTCTTTTTAAATCTGACATACTTTCACTTTGATCTGGTGTGAGAACATATTTTTCTGGTGTGAGAACACCTTTTCTTGTAAGTACCGGATTAGTCAAGTACATAGCATTATTTTCATTTAAAATAGATTCCTCAAGAATTGCAAGTTTTCTAGCCGAATAAAAATCTCTAGGGTTTTGTGACAACACCAATCTTTTTAGTTCCGGATATAAACCATTAATAAATGAAGTTTTCAAAAGTGTTTGCCTGATTTTATTCTCACTTTCGGAATCTACATCTTCCGGAACAACCTTAAATGAAGCAGCTTCGATTCTCATCGAAAACTGTTTAACCGACTCATTTGGTCTCTGTGTAAAGTTCACGAGTGAAATTATGTTTTTAGTAACATTTTCGGTCACTTCAAAATGATCTTTCAAAATGTGAATAATTTCCTGCAAATTTTTACAATTTCTGTGCTTTGGATTCTCTTCAATCAATCTATTTGCTTCCCCCTCTAAATTCAATCTCAAACAAACTAATTTGTCACACTCACTCCAGTTTGCATGAGTGGCTACTAAATTTAACTTTTCCAAAAACTGTGACAACGAAAGCTCTGAATTTCCCGAGAATTTTGGAACATGATGTGCGAACTTAGGTGTGAAAATATGGAATGATTTTAACATGTTATCATTTACCGATGAAGCACTGTTTTGATTTGGCAAAGTGCCAGAAGAAGAATTCAGACATACCGGCGATTTATCTGATATATTTTCCTCATTAGATTTAGCTTTGTGGCTAACATTTTTAACTTTACTTTTAGAATTAACAGTATCCGACTCAGTAGCAATATCAAGCGACAAATTCAAGGAGGAATTTAATTTTTTTCTTGAATTTTTACTCATCTTACCGACATTTACTTTTTTGTTTCTAGTAATTGGAGCCATTTTGCATAACAATCAAATATACTCGTATAGTTTAACACAATATGCAATTGCAATGTTCTTAAACAGTATTTACAATAAAACCAGTTTTTATCAAATCAAATGACATAAATATGCAAACAAATCAATTTTTTTTATCAAATGGCACATATCAAATTCCAAGAACACTCGTTTTTGAGAACACCGAAAGCAGAACATGGAACTCTGTTTACTTAACCCTACAATGCATGATTTTTTATTTTTTCACCAAACATTTTTTTTCTTAATGATATTGGCTTAAGTATATGTGGAAAAATATTAAAAAAAATATTTAGCTTTTTCTATTGGTTAATTTTTGAATTTTTAGGTTTGATTCATATATGAATCAGTATGCATTTAGCTACCACTTTCAATTGGTATTGAAGAGATAAAAAAAATGATTTACCACCATATAAATAATAAATTTGGTATAAAAATGCTAAATTATACTTTGTTTATAAAGAGAAAATATATTTTAATTAAATTTAAATTTTTAATTAAATTAAATTTTTTTTATTAAATTTAAATTTCAGATATTTTAATGTATTTTATTATTATTATATTTATGTAAAATGGAAAACATCCCCTTTTTTTACAGCCGATAAAAGCTGTGTATTGCACATGGACAAATTTGTATCTAGTGCGATTTTCATTGCAATTAGCTTCGATTTCATTGCAAATTAGCGTCGATTTCATTGCAAATTGTTCGATATTGCCCTGTCTAACACATGTGGGAGAATGTATGCTGCAGGGCTTTTCCTTCTTTTTACATTATAATATTTCGGTAAGCTACTGTTTTGTCTTCCCCATTTAAAAGCAACACAGTCACCAATTTCTCTTATATTTGAATAAATAATTCCAATACTATTCAATTGATATGTTCCTTGTTATATGTTACCTTACAAATTTATCAGTATTGCTAATTATAATATTTTAAGAATTAAAATTCATTAATAATCTAAATATTCGATAAAATTACATTTGTAAGTTAAATCTTTAGTAATTGCATTACAGTTGCTCGCAAAATATAAAAATCCAAAAAATAAAAAATAAGAAATCATGGTCTTCTGATAAGAAATATGAAATATATGAATAATTTATGTCTCTAATTAACAATATCTTAAGTAGTTACTGAATAAGGATTGCAGGATATATGAATCAGTACAAGATATAGGGTGTTACTTGGTATTATAACACTAATTTTTGTTTAAAAATAATGAAATTGATTCATATACATCACCATGTGTTGTGAGTCTAAACCTACCCGTTAATGCATGGTGATGCATATATGAATCAAACACAAAAAACGAAAATTTTAATACTAAGATTTATTTTAAATTAAATCAATTTACAGAAATGAAAACTGCATACCTTGAACTTCGTAGAATAAATTCTTTGAAGCTCTTGGAAAATAATTACTGCCAAAACACACTATATGTAAACACGGGAATCAGAAAGAAATTCTTAAAAAAGAATCAATTACTAAAACTATACATAACGTATATCGGTGGTGCAATTTACAGAGGCCAGCACCAATAAATTACTAAGAGGGTATTCTGGTTATGGAATAAGTACAGAAAGCAGACTATTTCTTGATTTTTTAAGGCGAAATTAGCTAAAAATTGGATTGATTCATATATGAATCAGTATGCATTGTAGGGTTAAGAAAACACTCATTTTAGCACAACGGTAATTTTTAACCTTCAAAATTTCAATTCTTAAGAAAATTTTTAAAAATTTTAATTCTCTCAGCTCTTCCCCACTCACCGAGAAAAGTAACGGCACCAATTCTGTCGCGAACGTTTTGGTATACTCGACAGAGAAGACAAAGTTTTGAAATCAAACACATTTATTAAACATGAAATAACAAGGCAGTTGATCGAAAACAGTGGAGTACAAGCATTTCTCGCAATAACTCAGAGTTACACTCGGTAGGGTGACCATTAAGAACACCCCTGGAGGAAGAGGAACCAAGAGAATACACATATTTTCTGATACATAAAATAAACACAATATTCCTCACATTATACTTGACATTTATATATCACATTTGTATACTTTGAACATATACGACATTTTCATATAACATCATCAATGATTCGATGCTCACGAGGATTTGACAATTAACACTCTATTCGTTAGGTGGAAGACTAAATATATATAAAACTTTACCTCGTCTCTTTTAAATATAACATTTACAATTCTGTACCATGGGAAAGGATATCAGGATGGACTCTCGGCATAAACTCATCGAGATTCTTGCGCAGAACAAAATCCATAATGGTCGGGAAACTTGACTACACAACATCATGCTGGCGGAATTCGACATCTTGGTTGGTTACGGAGATTGGTTGATTCGTACCTTAGGACACAAGGAGGAGTCAGGCAAATACAAATCGCTGTAAAATGAGCTTTCCCTCTAGCCCTATTAGCGATTCAAGCCGACAAGTGAAAGAACCATTTTCTCTTTTCACAAGACTCATTATTCCATTACTACCAGGCTGATTCATTTAAAAACACGAGTGACTCATCTCTGAACCGAGCCAAACGACTCTACGCACAACTTGTCGAACTATGTTACATATTTTAATCACATCCTTCCACTTTCAAAATTAATCCACCTTTTCTTAAAATTCGCGATCATACGCGAATCAAACACACACGTCTACATTTTTCCACGACTCCTTCCACACTGCTTCCAAAATCCTTTTTCAAACGCGCGCGTGCGCAAAACCTGCAAGTTCCCAACTAGCGACTGAGAAGCGAAAATACAAAACTATTACTATTTTTCTGGAACATAAACACTTTTGCGATTTTAGAGTTCACTTCCCTTAAAAGTCAATGTAATTGAAAACATGTAGAAAAGACATTTACATTTCGAAATTGACACTTTCAATCACACAGAAATAAAACAATACTTTAATATATAATTTTAACACAGAGGTGTGAAAGCCTTATCACACTTCAAAAATGTTTGATTCTTGATCAGGGATGCATGAAACGTTCTTTGTCGTCGAAAACTCGAATTCGAATTTTCTACCCCGTCACAATACTTTCCTTATACATTATGTATATAAGGAAAGTAAAAATATAAGTATCTATTATAAAAATAACCTATTTCTCTCTCCGTAACGCTTGGTGAAATGTTGGCGACGAATTTAGAGGAATGATGTCAACGTGGCGACTTTTTTTAAATGTTGATAAATTAACGAAAATGTCATCAAATTGATAAAAATTTCGTCAAATAGATAAAAATGACTCTAAATCAATGAAAATAACTACTATATGATGAACATTCAAATTCTTGGACAGAACATAAGGATGACCCATTTCTTCATAAAGCTTAGTGAAAAATTTGACGGGATGTCGCCTACTTAGCGTCTTTTATGAATGTTGCCAAAACTGACGAAATGGTCGCCAAATTAATAAAAATGCCACCAAACTGAAGCTAAATAGGGCGATGTTTGCAAATTTTTAATTTCCTATGACAGGCAAACTTTCTGGTATGTTAGAAATGCACTAATCACCGTTTGTTTGTAACACATGACGATACATTTGGCGAACTTTGCGAATAATCGAGAGAAATTGCGCCAACTTACCGACAATTAATCCCAGATTGAAGAAAGTATCGTCAAAATTACAAAAATGACGCCAAGTTAATGTAAGTGACGTCTCATTGATGAACTCATTATTAAGAAATTTTAATATTTGAACTGTATTTCTTATTGAGGATGCTATCAATGTTGATAATTGTTAATTTTGAATTGTGTATATTAAGTTAATTGGATACGAAATAGTTTTACATATTGTCATACGGAAAAGCGGAAAATGTACAATTCAACGCAACAAATATTGTGCCGTCAATCTTTTCATAATTACTTTCCTTATATACATAATGTATAAGGAAAGTATTGTGACGGGATCGAAAATTCGAATTCGAGTTTTCGACGGGAGAGCACGTTTCAAACATTCCTGATCACGAATCAAACATTTTTGAAGTGATGTCTGTGTGTGTGTGTGTGTGTGTGTGATTTTGAAAGTATGTGTGTGTGTGTGTGTGTCAGTGAGTCTGTGGAGACGATAATTGACGAACGAATGGACCGATTCGAACGAAATTTGGTACAAAAATCACATTCCGTAAACACTGGAAGCATGTTTTTTTATACGCAATCGAATATTCAGAACCCGCCTAAATTTTCGAGTGAAATTTTGAAAAAATCGTCAAAAAATCAAAACCGCAAATAAAGTTACGCAAATGGATATTTCTCATGTAATTTTTATTAGAAAACGATTGACTCAAATTTTAGAAGGCTAACATGAACCGTTCTCGAACTACCGTTCTATTGCACACCTTTCAAAAAAATTATCAAAAAGTCATATAAATAAAGAAAAAATATTTCCTATTGAGAAACATTTTCATTTTTCATATGTAATATCATGCGATAAATTGGGTGACATCATTCTCGTGGATCTAGCTCATTCCATTCATGAGAAAAGATACTTTGAGTAATATTTTTGTATTTGAACGCCAATAGTCATTTATCTGCTGTAAGAATAACTTATTTCTTCATCCATAACGCTTGGCGAGATTTTGGCGGCGAATTTGGCGGAATGTCTCCTACTTGGCAACTTTTTAAACGTTGCTAAATTAACGAAAAACTCGCTAAATGGATAAAAAGAATGCTAAATCAATGGCGACTCATTGATGATGACGACATGGAAAATGATAATTCAATATCTTGGAAAGTAGTGAATACTGTAAAAGTAGTAAATTCGTTGCATTATATAAGGAAAGTCATGTGCTGCCCACATCAGATTTTTTTTCACTGTGAAAGAAGTATATTCATTGCATTATAGAAGGAAAATCATGTGTTGCCCATATCAGATTTTTGTTACTATGCCCCTCATTTTAGTTAAGTTATATATATATAAACTAACAATTAATTAGCGCTTCAGTTGCAGTGGCCGCTCGCGTTGCTAGCCTGGGTGGCGCCTTGATTCCAAAAAAGGAAGGAATTATTTTCTCCGCAAACGTTACAGTAATTTAGTCCTCATCAATAAGTTTATTATTTGTGACGCAGAGTACAGAATCCGTTTGTAGAATCAGGCTGTTGGGCCGTAAGTAATTTTTATCATTTGTACTAAATTCAACGTGAGTTGATCAGTTTGGGCAGGTTTCTAATTTAAACCACGGTATAGTAGTTGCATTTAATTGCAGTTTGCTTGCGTAATTATGAATTACGAGCTTAGCGTTGATTTTATGGTTTTCAAAAAAGATGCCTTTTTATTGCAAGTCAATAAAGTCTTATTTTAAATTTCACTTGATTTCTGAGCACATTCAAGGCAATGAGTATGATTTCTTGCTTAGTTTTCAGCAGGTTCAAATATTTTGAATTGGGTAATTTTTGAATAGTTAAAATTCTCATAGAGTTAATGACATTACAGCTTTACAATGCATTTATCAAAAGTGAAATCTACAGCACTACGATCTAAATCAGCACGAAGATACAAGATAGCTTAATATTCCATAACCAAATTGTGGTGATTTTATAAATAATATATTATATTATACTTTTAGTAGAGAAGATTTAAATTAAGATATATATATATATATTATTTTTTCATTATGACAATTGTTAACATTAGTATTTGCTAACATGACCGCAATACCCAACATTATTTCTTTATACGAGCCACCAAATAAATAATCGCTCAATCAAAAAACATTACTCATTAAAATTCATATTTTAACTTTAAACAAATTAGCATTTATTAATACTTCTATTATTATGGTAATTAGAATTACATAAAGTTACTATACAGTCGCTTAAGTAGGAAAAAGCACCCATGTAAGATCAGTTTATTTTTATTATATTCCAATTAGCAAAACGACCTAATATATATTAAGATCAGCACATAACTTTGTATTTTGGCCTCATTTTGATGGTCTGTTAATCTGCATGGATAACACCAACATTCCGCTTATTCCTCTGACATTTGGACTCAGAATTCAACGTTTTGAAGCGCTATTTCAATTGTCATAATTTCAACGGTCTGCCACATTCTGATAACTGGTAATTTAACTATTGACTAATTACATTCTGCCAACTACAGCTGTTTGAAAACGACTTCTACAAACGTCTTAATACGACTTCGTTAACTGTCTCTTATCATTCTGAATACTGTTTCTGTTTGAATATATTCTGACTACTGACACTGCAAACGTCTGAACTGCACTTCTGCCAAATAACGTCTCATGCATTCTGATTATTTCTTCATTCATTCTTATTTCTCCACACTTTCTCTTTTGCCTCGGGAGAAGATACGCCCTTTGCCCCCATTGGCTGTTCCGCAATGTGAGGTCGTACCTACATTTCATTGGTTTTTCACTATCAAATGAAGCTTAGTTTAAGCCTTGGTCTTAGGATGTGTTTATGCCCAAACCACACTTGCAATTTGGGTAATGTATATTTATTGGGATCATAACTGTCCGGTCCAAGATTGTCAAAATTGGTGACTATATGTCTGTGCCTTTGTTTGTTTGCAAACATCAAAATCTGTGCCTACTGGTCTCACACAAATTATACTGGGGGATCCACATCCTTGTTCAGTTCAGCAGTTTTGCTTTGATCCAAGTTCACCATCATCCATTAACTAGACTAGCAGCAAGAAACATTTTTATCAGCAACATTGCGTTACTGTCATTAAATTAACGCAACAATGAAGTAATCAGATGCATGTACGATTAACTTAAGATTTTAGTGTGCGACGACAACAGCAAAACATGTCCACCTTAATTATATTATTTATGTTATTAAGTTAACTTTATGTAATATCTGAGAACTATATAGTACATATTAACCATGTCTTACGTAGCTTAAAAAATGTGCCTATATTATTATTTTCTTTCTAAAAAAGCAAGACTAGTCCTGATCTTGCACGGAAAGAATTCTTAACAAGCACATCGAACGTGGAAAGAATTGAAACGTTTGTATTATTTCAGTGAATTTGTTTTCTATAATTGATCAGATGCTTGCAAGGAATTGGATATCTTCCTCTTGATGCTGAAATTTAGATTGTGCATGGAGGCTCATCTTTTATTGAATTATGAAGGATACACACGTATAAAAGATTGAAACATAGATTTTAAAGTTACAGGTTCAATTAAATACCTTTTTAATACATATATAAATAGAAAATCAGGTTTTGAATCTCATAATGAGTTATTTTGGGGGATTAGTATACTGCAAAACCTGACTTTGAGACATTTTTATCGATAACAATGGTTCAGGAAAAAGAGTGATTTTATTTTAAGAAACACGAAGCTTTCAGTACCAAAAAGCAAATACGGCGATGCTTCTAACCCTATTCGACCTTTGCTATATAAATGTTACATAGAATTCCTGGAAGGACTAGCATTCCGGTTTATAGAAAAGGGACTACAAACGCAAAAACAGACAAAATAACACTTTTATTGATGTCAGTTTGAAAATAGTACAAGTACTCAATCATTCTGGCTACTGGACTACACGGGGAAGATAAAAATACTAGATTTTTTGTTCTTTATATCACTGGTAGGAGAGATGGTGCATAATGTCAAATTATCATTGTTTGTAAGTTTTGTAGAATTTAATAAACAAAAACATGCCAAGCAATTCAACAAATGTCTTTAAATACAAGAAAATACCAGGGTGTTTAGATTACACTATAAAAAGAAGGAGTTATACAATAGAGTGTGTAATTAAAAAGAAAACATGTTATTTTTGTAGCGTCAAAATCATGTGATAAGATGTCACCTGAAGACTATGAGAAAAATACCATTTTTTTTTTTTTTTACATTTAATGAAAGACGAAGGATGCGGTACAGAACGTCAATCATGTTTTCATAGTCTTGAAAATAAACCATGTACGGAAATTTGAAAAGTTTTCAGATGTGTCGAGTCACGTAGAATGCAGCAAAAATTACTCGGTTGCAGCTATTTGTATTCAAAAAGGAAAAGTATGAAAAAAATACGAATGTTGGATATAAATAAATGTTAAAAATTTTAAACTGGTGTTAATTATAAAAGACCAGAATTACTGAGACAAAAATGAAAATTTTGTAATTTATATTCTGTGTATAGTATGACTAAACAATATTTCATTAACAAACAGCACAAATCCAGCATTTAATCCACAGACATTTTTATATAACTTCATATCTGCATTATTCTGGAATTTATCTTTATGTTTGCATTGATATGTACTAGGTTTTGTAATTAAAGTTAAATAGGATTTTCAAATTAAGAAATATATGTTTTCTGTTGTCAGTACATGTTGTGAATAAAAATAGTAATTAGATTATTATTATTTAAAACGGACGCAGATAACTCACTAGTCATTATACCGCATTTAACCCACCATTATTTCTTAATACGAACCCACTTACCATAATCTGTAAATAAACACATTACTTATTAACACTAAACGTACCATGACCGGTCAAATGACCGGTTGAAAACTTATGATTAAAAAATTCGTATATGTATTCATATAATGCTATGTCTGTTTCTCACTTCCTGACTTTTTATATTAAATGTATACAATCAAATTTTCAATATTTATTTTACTTCTTGTGTTTATATGATAAACGTACATAGTCTACCGCAGTCATACTCAACCTTTTTTTTTCTCCACATACACATGACAGCTATTTCACACTGGCTGCAACATAAGAATTAATGAAAAACGTAAATAAGTCCAAGTATTTATTTATCAAGGAATAAAACTAATGCGACAGTTGATATTGTGAACACTTTTTAACAATATTATTTAGATCAGGCTTGTAACTGCTACATGGTACTCTTAAAACGTCATCCAGATGAGAATCAGTAAGCCGGTTTCTATTCATATTCTTTGCATATTTCATTTAAGAGGAAGACGATTCACAAAGATACTTTGATGCGAACAATGTGAACAAAATTTGGGCACATTTTTGTACAGTCTTATATTATTCAGACACTATTTTTCAGAATTCGGCTTACTCCTTTTCCCATCCCTTTTATTTAAAAACAACTTCCAGGTGTGTACTGGTTTTCATGTCAATAAACTCGTCAACTAGCTCTCCGTAACTACATCCCAATGCACCAGCCAGTTCTGATATTAATGCCGGTTCCAAGTGCCAAGAATTTTCTACGAGTAACAGCATATTCTTGATTTTCCTTAAATCCTGATATCTGCTTTTAAATTCTTCAGATAGTGCAGTTACATAATTTGAAATGATTGTATAGTTTTCTATAGAAATATCATTACCATCCTGTGTAGCTTTTGTCATGGTTGGAAATTTTTCTAGTATTTGTTTTGTATTTCTTCGTAACAAATGTTTAATTTTTCTCTCGAAAGAAAATTTTTTATTCGCCATCTGTGAAATTATCTAATTTTCACCCTGTAAATCCCTATTGAGACTGTTAAGCTTCTTTGTAATGTCGGATAGAAAGACTAGAATGCACCACCATCCATCATTTTCCAATTCACTGAAAATTTTATTGTTTTGCTGTGAAAATAACATTATTTCTTGTCTAAAGAAATAAACCTTTCCAAATATTTTCCTCTGCTAAGCCAACTCACCGAGATATGCAAAAGAACGCCTCTATATTGACTACCCATTTCCTCCAAAATACTTTTGAATTTTCTGTGGTTCAGTTCTCGTGCTAGGATATAATTCGCAGTACTTATGATAGTTTTCATCACAGTCACTATTTCGTGATTACCAATACGTGCAGCCAAGTTTTCCTGGCGAATAATGCAATGAAATGGTATTATATTTGTCAAATTATATTTCTGATTCAGTAGGGAAATAAATCCATTTTCGGATCCAGTCATAGAAGGATAGCCATCGGTATACACACAAACTGATTTTTTTATATCTATCTTGTTCTGCTCAAGAAAAGTGTAAATAATATCTAGATAATCTGTTCCTCTGGTTAGGCCTTTCATTGGAAGACATTTCAAAAAATCTTCGCGAATTGAGTTCCGTTTAGTACAATAATTTACAAAAACGGCGCATTGTGATGTTGCTGATATATCCGTTCTGGAATCAAAAGCCAAACTAAAACACTTGCAGTTTGTCAATTCTTTAATTACATTATTGCACATATGTTTTGCGACATATTCAATACGTCTAACACGCGTAGAATCTGAGAGCTGGATATTTTTAATTTTGAAATTATTTGATTTTTGTTACTGAATTTATCAAACAGTGCATTGGAAGCATTTATGAAACACTCCTTCACAATTTCTGCATCAGTAAACGGTTTCATGTTTGCCAAGTATATAACAAATTTCACACGATGTCTTTGTTACCGCTGCATCTTGTGACATTGCTACCAACATAATATTTTGCTGCTGTTGCAAGCCTTTTTGAAAAAAGCCAATTTCTCACGTCTTATAAGAGATCCCTGAGGAAACGTGTCATTAAACGGTTTGTGTTTAGTGGTAAGATGACTAGCAATATTCTATTTTTTTTAATATAACACTCTCACGACAGATCAAACAAGTTGCTGAACCATATTTGTTTTACATTACAAAATAGTCAGCTTCCCAATCGTCTTGAAACAATCTATTTTCGTCGGATATTTTTCGTTTGTATTTAGAAGACATTCCTAACATGGTAGATAATTAAAAATTACAATTTTACACATAAAACGGTCAATAGTTCACTGTGATTTGTTATTACTGACCAATTCTTACAATTAGAAAAAATATCTCACGCAATTCGCACCCACAGGACACAAGCAAAACATAAACAAACTTGTTGTGATCTGCAGTCTGCAGATTCAAATGACAAGGGACGCTAGGCGATCGGAATTTAGGCGATATGTTCGTATGCTGTACGAACCTTCTTGTCGACCGATTGATAGATTTTTCCAGTGAACTTTTAAATAGTTTAACGCCCACAGCTTGTTAAATTTTTGACTGCTTTTACCGGGCCGCTCACAAAAGCTCGGCGGGCCGCATGTGGCCCGTGGGTCACAGGATGAGTATGGATGGTCTACCGTTAGCGATTACAATCGGTCATTTGACAAGGAGAAAAATGTATTGCCTTATAATGTTATCGGATCAGAAAATGTGATGTACATGCACATTTCACATATTTTTATCAATTTCCTGCACATTTCTGCAAGGATTGTTGCGTAGTAAATTCATATTAAAATAATTTTGGATTGAAATTTCAATAAAGTCCATAAACTTTCAAGTTTCATGAAAAGGTAACAAAAACTAAAAAGCATTACTAGTTAGTTTATATTTTGTTTTTACAACGCAACTCCATTCTTAATCTTCCCTTGTAAAATGTCGATAAATTAAAAACATACTAAGTTCTTAGAGAAAAAAATAACATAAGCGAGGAGTTTTCGGAAATTGATGAAGGTGAACTTTCTGAAAGTGAAGATATATTATTTGGAAATTATAATGATCTATTAGACACTGAGTGTTATCTACAGATATCGACGATGAAGGGGATAATATTGTGAATGTAATACGTAGAGGACAGAAAAGAATGAGATTACTCTTAATTTCTGATGATGAGAATAAAAAAATGAGCAGTATATTTCGATTGAATGCACTGTTTTTGAAGAGATGCAAGTCGCTGTTACATCTGGGACAGCAACACTTCAGAACATTTTCAGGGAAGAATCAGGGCCAACGGGATATGCAAAACGTAATATTATAAAAGGTAAAGTGAAGACTGCATTTTCGTTGATAATTTACCACCGTCGTATGACATATATAAGAACATGCACAATAGCAGAAGCAAATCCAGTTTTTGGAACCGAATGGAGTCTATTACCTTAAATTTTGCTTATTATCTCCTTACTAAAATCAATATTAGCTGCATTCAATCAGAAAAAATAAAGTTTTTACCTAAAAACCGGTCATTTGATAGGTTACGGTACTAATAGGTATATATAGAGTGTCGGAACGTTTAGTGTTAAAATAAATATTTTTAAAATTAATGTAAACATTAACATTTATCAAACACCAATTTTGAGCATGCTTAAAATTACGCAGAAGCTTACTGCAAAATATACTCAAGGAGGAGAAAGAACTCGTGTGAGACCTGATCATCTTTAACTTAATCTAAAGAGAAAATGTCGACCTACTGTTAATTAAGACAAGCACATACCTTGGCATTTTGACCTTGTTTTGATGGTCTTGCACAATTTTCATTGGCATTAGACCGCTTGGCAGGCTAGAGTCACATCCTAATTCTGTCATCATCGAGACCGCTGTTGTTGATATTTTTAGGATCTCGTTTTACCATCATCTGCTCTCGGAATCGTCTGCTCTGTCGATGATTGGCTATGACCATCAGCATTTTTTTCATCTCTAAAAGTAAGTCACTTCACTAGATGATATAACCTTTTCAGCATCAGCCTCTATTGGTTTCAGGTAAAGACCGCCCTCTTACTCTCATTGGCTATTCTCCAGCGTGATGTCGTATCGAGGTTTAATTGGATGCTCTGGATCGAACGAAATTTGTTTTAAGTCCTGGCCCTAAGCATTGTTTATGCCTCACGTCACACTTCTAATTTGAGTAACGTGTATTTATTGGGGTCATAACGTTTTGGACAAAGTCTGTCGAAATTGTCCTCATTTGTCTGCGCCTTTGTTTGATCGCAAATACCAAAATTTGAAATTGGTACCTCCTGGTCTCACAGTACATATTCTATGCAATAGTGGTTACGAGCGAATATCAGAAGGATTTGAGCTCGACTTCATTGCAAATATATGTTGCTGGCGCGTATATTTTTATGCATTTACACTACATTAATGATCATTGGCTTGGCTTCGGGTATATGTCATTTACTCGATTTTAATTGATTCACAGCAAATATACTATTTTTCTTCATCTCAAAGAGCCTTTCATCTTTGTATCTCATCTAACATTATCAAACTTATGTCGTCTTAACGGGACGACGAATCTTTTCCAACTCTTGTATTTGTAGCACGGGGAATCCTTTCGAGGAGTTTGTAGCACGAGGACCCTTCCTGTCCTTCATTCTGTCAAACAATAATCTAATTTTATTTTTTATTACTCGGGGAGCCACGCCTTCCAGGAGTTTTATTTGCCTCGTTTTTTATGGTATCTTGAGGTCGGTTTCGATTGTACCCTCCTTTTCGAAGGAGCTTGTTCAAGTGTTTCTTGCCCGGAAGCATCGGTTACGCCCATGCCGCAATCGTAACTATACCATCTGATGCTGACATCACTAATTCCTGAATATATGCATCGTAAACCTCTTAAAGTAAATCTGTCAACCCTGGTGCCACTTGTCTGATTTCTTTGTTTCGCTTGTTTTGATTATTGTATTGCCGGAATTAAAAATTGCATATTTGGTCTCACACATGGAATAGCCAATATATGAAAATGGGAGCAAAAAACTTGCTTAAATGCAAAAGTTTGCAAACCTCTAAACATGAACTAATAAATTCACTTCTATCATGTAGCCGCTATTTAATTTCTTGAAAATTTAACTCAGGCTGCACGAGATTGCAAGGGATATTGTATTGCCACAGAACCTCCTACAACTGGAGTTCTCAGTGTTCTCAAATTGATAATAGTAAGATAATAGCATACGTGAACTACCTTTAGTCTTATTCACTTATCAGTGTTTAGATAATCTCGTATAAGAAATATTGTAAGGAAAACTGACACATTTAGCCGATGGACTTCTGATTCATTATAAAGTCACAAGTAAAGAGATAACCTTTTTAACGATATGCAAAAAGCAAAGTTCCAAACGGATAATGTTTTAATTGGGTTTTCGACAGATATCAAATAATTTTATACTGTATGGGAGACTTACAAAATCATTTTCTGTGCATGTGCACATATATTTTTAAATTCTTCCAGAAAATCAATATGTTATTTTTTATTAAAATATTGTTATAAAGATACCTGCCATTCTTACTATTCATCGAGCTTTGGTTGACGATTCTTGCAACAGAGCATGAGTATTCAAACAGAAGGAAATAAAAAGTTATGTTTATGTGTCGGAAATATCTATTAATAAATATTCTATATAAAATATGATTTTGTCTCATATGATTGTAGCATCTATCATTGTTTATTATATAGTATCAAGAAAGCTGTCCTGAACAGCAAGTTGAAAATAATCAGCTTTAGTTCTGCGGGATTAGCATTTTGTGAAATAAATAGAACTCCAATAAAGTTCAATCATTCGATTGTTTTACTCATCTGTTCTGTTTAAAAGCTATCAAAGCGCTACAAATTACTTACTATCTGCATATTACTAGATTGCACTTTTAGTTTTCGCCTCGATTTCATTTGAATAAAGCGTCTGTAGTTTTTGCATCGAAATATCAAATAGTTTTAATAATATTCTTGGTGATATATAAATTCAATTTATACAATATATCTGAAAAAATTTTAGATTCAAGTTAATTTCTAATCTTGCCTCTCTGCACACAAATACGTTCTAGGATACGATATTCTGTTCAAACCTCATCAATCATTAAACATCTTCGGAATTCCGAAGTTTGTTTTTCTTACCAATTCTTTTAAAGCAATATGAGATATCTCGTGATTGGGCACAAATACCTCACTAAACAATAAGTAAACGGATTAAAGTACAACACTCACAATTAAAATATTGTAAGTTTCCCACCCATTAGAGAACCCAGGTTAAAATAACTCAATTATAGAAATTATAACCATCAGACTTCGAAAACTCAGAGATCGATCCAAAAATGAATGAAATACACTTTCAAGAAGCCACAAATTCTTGCTTATTATTCATAGTTTCATCAATTCTTGTTCATAATTCATCAATTCTTGCTTATTGCTCACTTTTAGTTTAAAAGATATAAATAAGCATTACAAACTTGAAAAACAGAAATTTGTTAATCTATTCCAACTTCACAAGACGTTAACTCGAAAACTGTAAGAGCTTTTTAAAAAATAATATATATATATATATATATATATATATATATATATATATATATATATATATATATATATATATATATATATATATATATATATGTATATATACATATATATATATATATATATATATATATATACATATATATATATATATATATATATATATATATATATATATATATATATATATATATATATATATATTACTGGGGATCTCAGTATAGTTCAGGATGATATACTTAGGGATATTATGAATAAAGGGTCTAAATTTCGCATTCCATTCTGCCATCACCCTAAACAACTTCTCAAGTCTCTATCATTTGATTTTGATAAATTCATATATCAACTTGCTTGTTCACATTCTATTCCTATTGAAGCATTCAATCTATGGAAGTATACGACCTTACATCTACTTAAAAATGTTATTATAAACACTAAATTAACGAAGCCTAGG